>JAVJGG010000090.1:1586530-1609558 GCA_035590195.1 Aviceda cuculoides | reverse complement strand
TAAAATCATGGCTTACATATTCTTCCTGCTGCTAAGATGGTAGTCTAAAACCTGAGAATTCCTTTGTGGCTCTTTCTTGTTAATACAGTAAATACAGTAGTAGGCAGAATTTGTGCTAGCAGGTTGCTAAATGTTTATCTGCAGTTTCCCAGTGTATTTATTTCCATGAGCTTCAGAGGAACTTACTTTATAGTCCCAAACCCATTTTGTCATCTGTTCCTTTCACTTTCTTACTTCTTGCTTTTACTTTTTAAATTTTTTTCCTTAAAAAAAAAAAAAAAAAGATTAAGCACAGGATTAAAAAAGTGTGATTCTTTGCAATATGTATTCTTAACATACTTACATTTATACCTTGTTGCAGCAACTAGAATCTTAATTTATGTTACTTTCAAATTTAAAAAAACATGAAAATAACTCCCCGAATGTGCTTTTAAATTTTTTTTAATATTCTGAAACATACAGCTGAAGCCAAATGCTAGGTAACAGCTGTGGTAAAAGCTTGAGCTGCATCCTGTCTTAAGGTCTAGCTATATTTGATTCATTTTTCAAGTTACTTAAGTGATGTGGCATGAGTATTTGCGTGAATGGAGTTTGCTGGTCTGCATTACATGGCAGTTGGACTAGATGATCATTGTAGGTCCCTTCCAACTGAAATATTCTATTCTAATGTATTCTGTTCTATTACTGGCAAATATTCCTATACTACTCAGCTATATAGGTGACACCATAGTTTATTGCATGTTATGGCTTTGATATTTACCATTGTTCCAGTACCTCTTCCTTTTTTATTTTCTGTCTTGGGAACATAATAACTGATAGACTGGTTTGTCACCTCTTGGCTCGCATAATTACAGTCCTTTGAAACGCTGTCATTCTAAGCACCTCCTTCAGGTATCATGTCTAGTTTCTTCTAATTTGGAAACCATTATTTATGGCCTTAAAACACAAATACAGATTCCTGATGTAGTTAATCACTGATTTAGGAAAAGGCTGATAGCTCATGTACTTGAGTGTTTAGACTTGTGTTTTGGCAAACTAGGTGTTACCAACACATTTGCTCGAAACTTCTGAGAGTAAAACTAGAAGACTGTTTGAAGAAAATGTGTAAAATATAATGGGTGAAGTGAAAATTTAATTTTGTCGGTTGTGTCAGTGTCTTCTTTTTTAATCCAGAGTCTTTCAGACTCCTTTGGTCTCTGCCTTGTTTTCCTTGTTTTATTTAGAACTTTTGTTATATCCTTTGCTTTAGCGCATTCTTGCAAAACACAGCACTTATTGTGTTCTTCTGGCCTGCAAACTTTTGCAGGAAACACTTAGGGCATGCTGGGATTCTTTACTCTTGCCACATTGCCAGATGCTAAACCCGATTTCTTTAGCAGAAAGTTTGAAAATCTAAGGCAGGCAGAGTGCCATCTTATTAGAGAGAGGAACATGAGATTTTTCAGGTTAACTTTGGAGTACTTGCCAATACTATATAACCTTTGATTAGGTACCATTTACTCCTTAAAATAACTGGTTGTTATTTCTTTGTTTTTACATCATCATCTTTTTATATCATCGTCATTTATACAAAAGAAGATTTCATTTCCACGTTATCTTCTTCTCAGGATTTATCCCACCATAACTTTCCTTGATTTCCTCTATTTTTAACATTTCTTGATGAATGTTATGACATCATGAAGGTGGCAAAATGGTTTTTAAATAGCGTATATATATATATATATTGTCAATAATAATGAAATGTGTATTTCTGACTTCTGTGGTATTCAGATTTGCAGCCACAACAATATTGCCTTTCATTCATGCTTCTTTCCTTTCTCATGCCTTTTTTGTACTCTTATTATCAGATGTCTTAGGTATCATCTATCATCTGGAAAAAGTGCTGATTAATTTTGCTCAATACGTATTTCTCTTACGTTTGCTAATTTTCCAAAGAGCCCTTCATAGAGATTTGGGCTAGGATTTTTCCTCTTCGTATCTCCTCTCTGCCTTTAATGTGGAGTGAATCATTAGTGAGTATAATCTCTTTCATCTTGGTTTTTTTGCAGTAATATTCTCTCATATTAAACTTGTGCTTAACTTTTAATTTTTAGAGGAAGCTTTTTTCTCCATTTCTGATTGCTGTCATGACATGCGGTGTTCCACCTCACTTTTCCACTTACTTGAGTCCTTTTCACTCTTCAATGTTTTACATGAATGATTCCCAACTCTTTCAGAGCCAATTTTTGCTGCTACTGTCTTCATCTTTCTGCAAGTTGATGTGAAACAAAATAGAACAAAGCAAGGTCCTGAGTCTGCTCACTCATTTCCTGGCATAAAGACGCTTATGTGTGTTCACAGACCTGGACTGCGGTATTTTCTGCAGGAAGTTTATTTCTTCCTCCCATGAGCAAAGACGCTGGAATAGATACTGAGCTGCGGAGTTAGTTACAGTCTCCATAATGTGTTGCTCTAGGGACAACAGGAAAAAAAAGTAGCCTTCCCTGGCTCAAAGCAAATGGTTTATTTCATGATGTAGCTTATCTCCCTACTTTCCAGGCACTTACCTATCCTTATTACTCTTGCATTATTTTCATATGTATGGTGGACAATTGTCCCACTGTAATTTTTAGCTTTCTTTTTTATCTTTCACCTGTGCTTCAGCTTTGTTTCATAAGGTCTCCTGTCTTTTTTTATAGTCTTACACATTTGGGAAGTATTTTCTCCTTTTTCCGCTTGGATTTAGTATTACCCTAATCAGCTGCTTTTGTCAGTAGACATCTGCATGTACTCCTTGTTCATTAAAGAGGAAAAATCATTCCTGACTCAGCATATGAACATCTGATTTATATTCTTTTGTCCTGTCCATGCAGTCCCATGAAGGAACCTCCTAGATACACCTTTATTAACCTATTTAAACAAACCCTTTCAAATTTATTTTTCTATCCTTGATATAGCACTAATCTCTGGATTTTTTGTGCTTTTGGGGGTTTGGGTTTTTTTGTTGGTTTTTTTTGGGTTGTAATCTTTGAGGACCTAAGTTTTCAAATGTTTATTATTAGGTAGTATTGGCTAAAGGCCCTTCCTTCTTTGAATGCCTCACAGAGGATGGTTGCAGCACTGGACTCTGGTGACCTCATAGCATGTTTCTTGCTCTCTTTACGAGCAGACCTTAGTACTTGAACTAAACTATCAATTTCAGTAGAACTCACTTATATTGCTTAAACAAGGTAATGGATTGTAGCTAACCTCACTGTTAGGAAAATACGAGTCGTGAAATTGCAACTGAAGAGCTGGGCAGGACATCAAGTAAGGGCAAGTATGTCTGTGCCATTCCTTGGATGGGGCTGCCGCTGCTCACGGTAGGGCATGTCTGTAGCCAAGCAAGTCAGAGGCTGTGGGTGGCAACAGCTTGGGGAAGGAACATGCAGGGAGAGGAGGAGTCCGTGTCTCCAAAAGCTAGAGTGTTTTACAACAAGCTCTCAGGTCTGCCTACGCAAACAGTACAAGTAAATAATTTCCTACCATGACTTCTTACAGTCTTACCCTTTCCTGTCCTATTATTTTTCTGAAAAGGTTTGATGTCAGTGCGTACTTCCTGTGATATGTGGTAGTTAGTTTGCCAGTAAGCTGTTAATTGCAGGGAGAAGTAGAAACTGGGGTGGGTATACTGGCATTTAAGTCTCTTATTATAAACATATGTTTGTAGTAATACCCTGGTATACATTCCTAAACCCTAATAATATGAAGAAGCTCCTGAAGGACTTCCTGAGCCAGGCATTATGTCTGTGTGTTGCTCTTGCTTGGCTTTTCTCCCTCACATGTGTCTGAATGCTTTTTAAAATCCATTTATAACTTTGGCTTGTATACAATTCTGGTGCAAGGAGTTAAAGAAAAATTACTCATCTCTATTTCTTTTCTGTGTTGCCCTCATGCGCAGGATAAAATCAGTGTTATCTTTGTGTAGTTTTTGAGCACTTGAAATTAGCTATACTGAGACATAGATCTTTGAATGAGATACTAAATTCTAGAAATTACACAATACTTTGTCTAATATTTATTATTGAAGATGTGACCATCTTTAACCATTAAATTATTATTCATATTTTCAGCTTTCTTACAGTTCTCAAAGCAGTGCGTCCAAATATTTTTCTTCTAGTATGTCCAAATTTTGTGGTTAAAATGTAATTGAATTTCTTATAGGGATATGCACTGCATATTGCAGCAAGCATCCTTTGACAGTAAATACTGTGCCAATGGACTATCTAACATAAGAATCCTTTTTTAAAATTCCTTTTAGGAGAGCCATCACAATATAATTAGAATGTTATAGAGTACACTTGTCTTTACACTTGCAAAAATTGTTTTCCTATGTGAAATTAAAGCTATTTTAAGTCTTGTCTATACAGTGCACGTAAATATGCCTCTCACCTTAGCAGAGATCCCTGATTTTCATCAGAGGCTGAGGTCTAGTTGCAGGGTGTGGTACTCTTTGCTGTGTTCTGACTATGGTGTACAGATGTTCTGAATTTGCTGGCAAATACAGAGGTGTGATGCACCTCACTGAGTATCCAGAGGGAGTCTCTGACATTATTTAAGTATGTATGTGCACTTTTCCCAGTTTTTAGCAGCTTGGTAGTTACTGAATAGACACCAAGGGACATATTTTCAAACTGGGCTTTAACCTCTATCTGTAAAAATCACATTTACTTCTGCTGAAAGACATTTTTACATGCAAGCTGGGTAATTAAGAATTTAATCACCCTTTCTCAAGTGAAAATAATGTTTTCTGCACAGAAAAAGAAGCAAGTTTAGAGGCTTCCTTCAGGAGGGTTATTTGCAAGATTGATATAGAGTCTGAAATTACTTGTTTGCCTTAAAAATAACTCGATGGTAAATCCCTTGAAAATATGTTTTTCCAGGTATCCAGAGGAGAAGGAGTCAAGCCAGAGCAAGTCGATGAACTACAGAAATGACCTTGTTTTATCCACTAGCGTACAGATCTGTCTCAAATTTGATAGGCACGTCCCAGCTAATCCATTTCTGTGGAAATGATGTGCTGGTTTTAAGCTTTCAAAATTATAACGGAATTATTTCAATTGCTGGAATATCACTGATACAAAGTCCCTATTTTCTGATCTTTTTAATGAAAGACACTCACAGATTTGGGTTGAATGGGAGTGATTCCAGGACTTAGACAATAGGCTTGTCTCTTTACTGGGGACTTGTGAGCAATTTAGTTTCTTGATAGCTCATGGCAATATTAATCAGCTGGATATACAGATGACTTGTGTTAACTCATCGTTTATTGCTTCCAAGTAATGGCATGTGGGACTTTCAAAGATGTTGAAAGTTTTGCCTAAAAAGTCATTTTGTTTATAGGATTGTACACAGAACATATACTGACCTGATACTTGTAAAAGATCAGTCTAAATAAAAGCAGCTGCTGCTTAGTTATTTCAGAAATATGTCCAGTGGACAAAGCCAGACATACTAAGCTATGAATGGGAAGGCTCCCATTTTCAATTACCCCTCACATTCCCTGCAGAGGTTCTGTGGCAAGCTAAGAGAATGAGAGAAGCTTCATTTTAATCTAAAATATATTTCAACTCTGGGATATACAGTCTCCATTTTTTTTTGTGCTGTTGGCGGTTTCCCCTGTCCTTAAATGTGTCACTATATTCACCCAACTGGTGGTCATCTGCTTAGCTGCTCTTAAAGACAGTGACTCCTGCATTTAAGAAAACCTTTATTCCTTTATGACTTCTGGAAAAGCTTGCTGTAGTTGTTTCGGGAAGCTATGACCCTCCCCACAACATCCGCATGTTCTCTGGATGTCATTGCCCCCACGATAGCAAGAGAAAGCCTGCCACACTCCAGCTGCTTCAGCTCGTGGTGTCTTGTGTGAGCTTAGCACACTGAAAAAGTGGGTTTGCATTAAACTGCTGGGTGTTGGGCAGCCGTAGCGGGGGTGCGCGGGCCCGTGTGCCTGCAGCGCTGTACAGGGCAGTGACAAACGGCTCAGGAACAAGAATATCCTAAATGACCACAGCTGTTTAAGCAGAGAATGTGAAAAAAAGCTGCAAGTGCAGTTGGTTACTGATCTCAAGACAGAGACAATTTTATTTAGGTTGAAAGCAGGAACTGACTTCAGGAACTAAACTTGGCCTGTACGTGTAGGAAGGTGCACAACCTCTCAATTTGGGGGGCGCCTTCTGCAACAAGTGTTCCCTTGTGCCAGCAGTTACGGACTGATTCTTCACCAGTGCGATCACAGGTGATTTCTCTGCTGATTTCACTGGGAATAACATCAGAGTAACATGAGAAAAAAGGATGTTTGCTCCCATGCTGTTTTGTTTTGGTTCCTACATATTTAAAAAACTTAATGATTTTCCTCAAAAAATGTCTTTGTCTTTGCCTTACCGAAATCAATGAAATAAAATGAGGTGAATGTGAGAATAACCTGAAATAAGTGGCCCAGCTATATCTGCTCTGCTGTAAGTTCTGCAAGGAGCAGGGAATTGAACTTGATGATCCTTATGGGTCCCTTCCAACTTGAGATAGTCTGTGATTCTTTTTGTCACCACAATGCTAATATTGGAAGACAGCTGAAAAAAAAAATGGAGCATGTACTGCTAAGGGAGAAGTGTGCTCTGGAGGATTTTCCTATCGAAAAGAAAGGCTGCAAGAGTCAGTTGAGTTAGCTGTAAGGCTGATTTACAGTATAGTGGGTTACAAAATATAGTCCAGAATTATGCATATATCATTCATGTTGCATTATTTTTTTTTTTTAAACTGCCTTCTATGACTTCAGAAGATGATGGATATTGCCAGGTGCTTTTATAATTCAGACTCTGTGAAAATTAATTTAGTATCATGCTCTGACATTTGAGACCACTTTGGTTTTACAAATGCTTATGGTTACTTTAGCTTCGTTGATGCTTGCATATTAGTCAGTATAACAAGATGTATTATTATTTGCCTTAATTAAGAATGGTTTAAATTTTTGTGGTTTGCTACATTTCTGGTTTTTTGTTTGTTTGTTTTATAAACACTTCTATTGCATAAGAAAATCTACCGAAAGCATGGCATAGGTAAAGTGTGTAACAGTTGGAAAATAAGTACTTTTTCTATCATTGCCACTTCAGTGAGATACACAGAGAGCTCTACAGAAGGTGCCATCCTAGATTCCTTCTCGTGGAACTTAAGCTCCTTCTAATAGTGAATGAGACTGGCTGGATGAACTGGCTTCCAGTCCTCATTTTAAGGATGTATAGCACTTGCTTATATATTGATATGTCTTAGACCATGTTCAGACATAATTATAGCTGAGAATATCTAGAAATCAGGCTTTTATGTTTAAATATAATTGCTACTTGCAGAAACAGGTTCTCAATCATTTATCCCACTATACCACCTATAGTGGACAAATTTATTAGACTGTTTTCTTGTTTCTTGTGTTATCCTTTTCCTCACTAAAATTTAATGAAAAGTTAAATGCAAAAGAGAATTACTTTACTGTTATATTGAAACTGGTGTTTACTTGTCTGAGGCTGAATTTCTAATCCTGCGTCTGTTCCCCTCTGGTTTATAGACAGAACAGTATCAATAATCATAATTACACAGGCTGAATAATTTCCAGGATATTCACACACTTTTAGTTGCTTATAAGTTGACTGGATGAAGCATTTGATTGATTTTTTTTTTTTTTTTTTTCCAGGCTTGTTTCTGGCTAAATTTTTTTTTGTTCTTGATTTTTTTTTTTTTCTCCTCTTTGAAGTTTCAAGTTTTAATACCTATCAGAGCAGCTTCTGAGCACCAATGAAAAATCACTTACTGTTCTTAAACATTGTTACAGTAGTTTTGAACATTCTGGCACTGCAGGTATCTGGTGCAGATTGTGGAAATTGGCAGTGAGTAATTCTGAAATGAAATTATTCCTCCTTCCACGTTTATGAAAAAGAATTCATAACTGTGTAATGTACAGCTCTTTTGTATACTTGGTAGACTTTATTACACATTCACCTTGATTTTCAGAATACTCCTGCTTCACAGAGAGCCCAGATCAAACTGGTAATACTGTACAATTAAAGACTGGGTCACATTGTAGTCATAGAAATGGGTAAAATTAAGGCAACCTATTTTGGGCACTTCTTAACTTTGAAGTGCTTGATTTTTTCCAGCTTCTTTTGAAATACTTTTTGTGGAGGACCTTATGGAAGTACAATTGCATGTTGCCATTTTGCCATGCACAATGGGAAAATAACGAAGGAGACTAGCCAAGAGCTATAAGGCTGGCTTTCAAAGGCTTTCAAACATTATTGTTACTGGACCTATAAATATTGTTTAAAAGCCTTACGAAAGCAGTTTTCCCCTGGGGGTGCTGTATAAAGCAACAGTGTTCTGTAGTAGAATGTAGACAGCCTTAATACAAGGCTTTTAAATATTGTTACTTTCCTCACTGTCTTTATTCTAAAAATATTGAATAAAAACATTTCTGACGTGCGCTTTTTTTTTTACCCCTCTGAGATATTTTCTTGTCCTGGATCATGTCTAACTGGGGATGTGGGTGACTGGTACTGGCTATTTGTGTGTCATGCAGCTGCCAAGTAATAAGATTAAATCATGCAAGACAATAAACTCACTATTTAGTGGGTAGCTTAGTTTGGGGAGATTTCTATATTTTTCTTTCAATTCCATCTGTATTTTCAGTGTCGAGAGTTGTTCAGACCGTGTTTGTGGCTGCTTGAGACGCCTTCTTGTTCCCATGTGCCTCTTTTTCCTCCAAAAGAGTGTAGGTACTCATCACAGGTACAGTTAAGTACGCTGCATTTCTCTGGGGAAGTTGCATTCAAGCCACAGCCTACTTTAAGCATCCTACTTTGAGGCAACATTCGGTTGCCTGGAAACTACAGCTGGTCAAACTATGAAATTTCAGTTCCAGAGGAAATTTTGGGTTTTCTTTTTTTTCTTTTAGGTTGGAATAAAGACTGCAGAATTTCTTACAAAATCACCAAGAAGTCGTCAGTTGAGACATTTCATTGCGATATAATTCAGGTGCTTAACTTAGAGCCTGGTAGAGGATATAGAACATTTACACAGAGTTACTTTGGTGTTCTGTTCTATGAAGGTTAAAATGGATCGTCTTGAGTTTATCAAAACTTTTACACCTATTTGGAAAACAAAGCTTTTGCAGGAAGATGTTTGTATGGCAAGCTTCATTTTGGCAAGATACTATTCTCAATGGAGAACGTGTTCAGCTAGAAATTTTTTAGGGGGCTGTACTTGTTTATCTAAGTCCAACTTTTGGCTTTCTGTTCATGTTTAAGCCAGTCCAGTGACTTTTTAATCTTTGACCATTATTTTTTCTACTCAGGAGCATTGCGTATTTCTCCCCTCTTTCTCTAATGTCTATAATTCAATAAATACTCTGTCCTGTTAGTTGCCATGTAGAGAAGATGAGAACGAGTATTTCGGAGAGAGGAACGCATTACGTGGTGATGCCTGCTGCTGCGGCCGGAGGAAGGCTTCTCTCCAGCCTCGGTCCCCGTGAGTGCTCCGGGGTATCTGTGAAGGTTGGAGGTGCTGTGGTGTGGTAGGGAGCTCCCGAGTCTGTCACACGCACAGTGACACAAAGCAACGTGGTGTGGCATTAAACAGACTTTCCAAGTTGGCTCAGGAAATCTTACTGTTGTGTTGGCATGTCTGCTGCTCATGGATGTGTCTGCCTTGCTTTTAAAGGCTGGCCGCAAGCCGGCACAGAGGTGGTACTTTCAGTCTGGGGTTATGTACGCTGTAGTTACACACTGGTGTATTTGGTAGTAATTAGATCAAAATACCAGCAATTGTGCTCTGTTGAGCTCAAGATGGACCTTATGCAAGGGAGTTTTTCTTTTATTTCTTGAGCTTTGTGATCTGCTTTTTTTCATATTGGCTTACAAGCTTGAGTGAATGGGGTGTAGACTGATGTTTAGTACTTCTTTGACATTATCCTGGTACTAATATTAAATTGTGATGAAGGCTATATACAGAGTTTCTGAAAATTAATTTCTGGAGAACTTTTCATAAGATGCAGAATGACTCCTTTTTCCCCCTTTCTCAGTCATGTTAGTTTCATCCTAAATTGTGTTATTGGCAAATTTGTGTATGGCAGGTTTTTTATTTTTATATTTCTATTGCACCACTAAAAGGAAATCAATAAAATTTATCTTTCAGTCTCAAATGTCTGTTATAATAACTTTTCCCCATTCAGATCCATGGTAAGTGTCAAGATATCAGAACTGGCCTACTATAAATTTGATTTTACAAGATTGTCAACCTTTCATAAAAAGCGTACGATCTTGTTAGCTGATTGACAGCAGAAAGCTCCCACTTTGGAGATACAACTTAGCCCTTCTTTTTTCATTTTTAAGTTATTTTCATTTTGCTTCATGCATTTTAAAGTTAACTGCTTAGGCTGGGCCTATGTTAAGAGTAGAACATGTAAATTAAAAGGTACACAACTCTCAGAGCAAGCGTTGCTGTAATGACTTCATTCAAAGCAGTCTTTTCAAAGCAGGTGCTGACCTACTTGCTTTAGATTGGGTCTTCTTTAACCATAGTTAATTAAAATTTATTCCTTTTTTTTTTTTTTAAAGGAACCCACTACACAAAAAACTATTGTGAATCAAAATGGTCACTACCTAGAAATCTGCAGCTACAGTTATAGCTATCAAGTAGATACTCTGTTTTTTCCTCAATAAATATTTATATTCTTGTCATCAGAGCTGTTTAGTTGATGCACATGCATATATTTGTGATCCTGAAAGGGTGCTCAGCAGCGCTCACTAGGTTTTCATTCTAATGTCTAAACAAAAGAGGAAAACATTCAAGAATCATTTGAATGAATTAAGCGACAGTATAGCACTTAGTAGTGTACAGAGTGAGTGTAGTCTGGAGAGTGCTAAATTTCAAGTACTTTTAAGACTTCCCCATTCATTTTAAAACAAATGTTGCTCTTAGTTATGTCAGATGAAATCTACTGAAATAAATGGCATTATTACAGATTTACACAAGTGCAGCTGAGAGCAGGTTCCGGCTACTGCTGATTTTCATCTAATAGCTCAGATATCACGAGGCATGCTCTGTTGATGAGAGAGAAATACCAGTGTCTTTAAGGTCATAGGTGTACTGGATCAGCTTTGAAGTGTCAGTGAAAACTCACCTTTCATTGAATTGTTTCCATCTTGAAATCGAAGGTTTTATCTTGTTTAATAGGCTTTAAATCTACTTGAAAAGGTTATATTGCAGTTAATTAAAATGCAGGCAAACAATGATCAGCAATCTAAATCTGTCAGAAGGGTTTACTGTATTTTTGTCGTTATGGCATTTTGAAGTGTAATAAAAGAGATCATTTGCAAAGCAGGCATTCAAATGAAAGTGAATTAGGAAAGTACAAAATGAACAATAAGCAGTATGTAGCAGTATTGGAACAACCTTTTTAAGAGTCTCTGTTGCTTCTTTCTAGTAAGAAACTTTTTTCTTTAAAAACATTACTGGTAGGGTTATATCAGTAGAAACTGGAGGCTTTCTTTGGGTTTTTTTTAACTTTGTTTTGACAGATTATATATGTTCCAAATTTTTACTACTTGTGAAATTTAGCTTAAATGAGTTGAGTTAATGTCTGTAGTCCCGGTCTCTAAATTACTTGGCAGAGGGATTGATTTGAGAAAGTCCAGTTTGATTTTATACTTGTGTAAAAACTTGATAAAGGAAAAGTACCAGTAACTGAAGTCAAAATATGTCAAGGGGAGTATAGTGGGAGTAGCACTTGGAACACTCTGAACTTCTGTCTGTGCTTAGGCATGTGGGCAATGAATGAATGAAAATATCATAATGAAATGCAGGTCTGGAATCTCTGTTTTACAATGTCATTTTGATCATTGGGACTATATAATTGTTTTTCTGCCAGCTTTTCTTCAAGATTCAAAAACAGTTTCCTGATGATAATGTACTATTTTTTTATAAAATATTTTTTAGCTTAGATTTATAAACATATATATGTATATATTAAAGCAGCAGAGTAGATTCTCCCGTGGTAGAAACTAATGTGTCACCTTCAGTTAAGGAATTTTTGCTGTTTTACAGAAGGGAGGAAACTCATGTTATGACCAAGAGATTTAACTAAGGCTGTCTAATCCTTGTAGAACGAGGCATTTTCTGTAATATTTTAACAGTAAAAAAGTTCTTAGACTGCCATGGTTGGATTTTTTTACTTGGATAATGCTGAGGAAGCAGATTTTTGCAGCAAGCAGAATGGAATATAAAAATCTCCTTCTCTGAGAGAATGTCTGTTGCATTAATCAGGTTTTCCCTGGGTCCTGCTTCCATGTTGGGAGGAATTCAGTGACAAAACTCTGGGTCAATTCAGCAAAAGTAGGATTTCACCCATAGCACGAAGCTCACTTAAAATGTGATGAAATTTTTTTCATAACAGTGTTTTTTGTTTTTTCTACCAGCTCTAGTGAATTCAGAAAAGTGAATGAATAGCCTCTTGCTTACTCCTGTTGCACTTGACGTGGGAAGGGAATCTGGCCATGTTTCGCACTGACACAGGCTTTTGCTCTCAGGATGGGGCTGGGCTTTAGAGCGGCATCAAGACAATAAGGATGTTTTCCATTGTCCTGTGTCTGGTGCTTGATAGATCCATGCATTGTTCCACCTCGGGGTGCCCGTGACCCTCATACGGGAGCAGTGCGGTGGTGAATCAGGCTGTGAGCTGTCTTTTGTGGTTAGGCCAAGTGAATGTAAAAACCTTTCCACTCTTCTGTGTTGATGCAAAGGAAGTACAAGCACTGTTTTTCACAAGGAAAAAGTGATTAATGCAAAAAAGTTCAAAGCTGTTCAAAACAAATAGTACACTCTATTTCATGACCACAGAGCCTGATAAAATACTATACTTATGTGTACTTTATCAAAATGGTATCATTGTATCAGTACATGTCACATTGATCTGGCTTGTAAGTTTTTGTATAAACTTATTCTCTGATGTATATAGTTCATTAGAAGTATATATTATAATTGAAAACAAAATCAAATTGCAACAATATATTCAATACTTAACTATATATCTGGGATTGCATTTAACAGTACAGAATATATTTTATTTGATGGTTTGAGATTAATTCACTTATACTTTGGAGAAAAAGGGGAAAAATTGCTTTACAGACCCCAAACAGCTATGAAACATCTGTCCCTGAAGGGTGTTCTCTCTACTACAAAATCTTTCTTTTATTATAATGATGAGGAATTTGAACTGAAGATCAAGAGATTTTTTTTTTTCTTAGTAACCACCTCTTACTCAGCATTGGTAGTTTTATTTAATTAGCATAAACTTTTTCTGTTTACTCCTACCATCACACTGGTTGCCTTTACCATTGTTAAATTACGGAGCTATCTCCTATCTGCGTTCCCACTGAAATCAATATAGTGATGCCAATTCAGGCTAGCTAAGAGCCTGGTCGTTTTATTGCAGAGACACTGACTGAATGTAGACACTTACTGGAGTGAGTCTGGTGAAGGGCCGCTGAGGTGATTAAGAGCCTGGAGCATCTTTCATATGAGGAGAGGCTGAGAGCACTGGAGCTGTTCAGCCTGGAGAGAGAAGGCTCAGAGGGTACCTAAATAAATGTATAAATACCTGATGGGAAGGAATGAAGAAACTGGGAGACAGACCCTTCTCAGTGGTGCCCAGACACTGGACCAGAGGCAATGAGCACAAACTGAAACACATAAAATTCCATCAAAACATAAGAAAACAATTTTTTACTGCAAGGGTAGCTGAACACTGGACCAGGTTGCCCAGAGAGGTTGTGAAGTCTCATCGGTGGAGATAACCAAACCCGACTGGACACTGTCCTGGGTAACCTCCTCCAGCTGTCCCTGCTTGATGCCCTGCAGGGGGTTGGACCAGATCGTCTTGAGAGGTCCCTTCCAACCTCAACCATTCAGTGATTCTGACTTCTGTAGCCTTTCCCCTCCTTTGGATTTGGCTATGAACGCAGGAATGACGGTCTTACTTTCCTAGGTTAAAAATACATAGGAAAGAAACTTAAAATCAGTAGGCATGAAACTGCTAAGGAATAAGGTAATATTCTGGCACAAACTGCCAATGGTAATTTAAATCTAAGGGCTTCTACGTGAGTTGATTTGAAAATTACTCTAAAGGTATTGACATGGCATTTTTGAGCCAACCTTCTTCATGCATCTTATCTAGTTTTCATAGTGCTAGATGTACAAAATACCAGAGGTATGTTCCTTTAAAAAAAAGTTGTTCTATATTATTTAAGTGTTAGGAGATTAGTCACAAATTTCAATTATAATTTTTATGTAGATTCATATGGATTATCTGTCTCCATACTATTGATAATGCCTTTTAAATTGTGGCATTAATTGGCTAAGTGATTGTGAGGTGTTTTTCACAAAAGCAATTTTCTCTCCAAGGAGCATTGTCTGTGTCTCATACAACACACGTAGAGGAAGAATCACAGAACTGTATCGTAAGTTTGATGTAGAGCAATGCTGAAAAGCTAAACACTTGGCGCTTGTTGAATTTCCCAAAGCTAGAGCATTTCATACTGAATTTCAGTCATGTGTCTTACCATTGCTAGCAGACTGAGTGATCACTATCACAAAGTCCATGGTTAATGTGCCAGTGATACTAAACCATACATTTGCTGGTTCATCCTCACGGTGAAACACAGTAAAACCAGAGGACCTCATCTTCTGGTATGTTGTGCTTAATTTCATGGCACCAGCCTGTAAGGTACACCCTGGTTTAGGTTCCAACTCCTTTATTCTTGCTCTTGTAGAGATGCACGAAAATCTTGCTAGAACAAGACAGATTTGTCATCACATCACATAATGTGTAGATACTTAAGATTATGAAAGCTGTCAATCAGGGCTACTTAAAAATGCTTATACATCTTCCTGGAAAGTGTTTTCAGTTCTGTGCCTTTAGACCAACATGCACAAAATCCATGTCCTAAAGCATTAATAAGAGCATTTCCACCATATGAAAGTGAACTAATCAAAACCACTTTTACTGTCTCACAGTTAGTAAGTAGTACTTGGATCTCTTCCTGACCAGGATCTCTCAGACTGCTTTAAAGGGAGTAGAATTGCGTACACACTTTTGAGGAAATTCCTGAAGTCAAAATTTGAAGTTGGATAGCTAATTCTGAAATGAAAGAATTTTCTTAAGTTATTGGGAAAATGTCAGCATTTAATTTAAATTCTTTTTTTCTGTGAAATGTATTGATTTTTGTTTCAGTTAGTTCATTACTTGTCATTTAAAGTTCGTAATAACATCTGATGTCATCTGAGATTGTTTGATGTGGTATATGGATGTCACAGATGCAAAAGTCAAAAGATTATCTTTGTTTCATTTTATTTTATTTTTAAACCAGTACAGACAAATTGATACATTTTGCCTTATTTTTTTGGTCAATGTTTCTCCTGTTTGTGTTATAATGAAACATCATGACAGTTTGAATAGACACCTTGTGAGTAAATTGGAGGAGTAGCTATTTTCAGTACTCTAGAAATGTTATCACAGTCTAACACATGGGTGTTAAAAACATCTGCTCCTCTAATTAGTTCACTGAGTATTTCATTTTTCTACATGACTTGAAATGATAAGACATGCCATACTGTGCACTGTTACAATTGAAACAATGTGAAATAATATGAAATGTACTAAATGCATTTTTAAACAAAGGCTTGATTCTGACATTGGTCTTGAAACTTTGTAGTTTTATTTTGAAACAGAAGTACTCAGTTTCAGTGACCTCAGACAATGCCTTCAAAGCATTCAAACAAGAAGTTTTCGAACGGGGATAAATCTAATATTCTGTGTGGTGACTTTCATGAAACTTAATGGCACCTGAGATACTAATTGATGCTTAGTCTGGTTTGTTTTTTTTTTTTTTTTTGTGCACAGTATTATATTTATGACAGTTGACTGTATGTGGGAACACAGATACATGCACATCACTATTTTCTGTAAAATACAAAATGTTTAAAACACCATTGTTGGAATATTAATTTCAGATTAGATTATGGGAAGTTTTACTTTCTGTTTTTCCTTAATAGTAAATTATCAATTGCTTTTAACCAGAAATGGAGCCTGCCATGACAGGTAGCTTTGTCTTAGATCCTTTTCTTTTACTCATGAAAGACTGACTCAGGTTTTATGTAAGTTTTCACTTCTGTCTCTTTAAAGATGAGATGCAGAAGATCTCTTTATGTTGGAAATTCACATATAACATGTTTTAACTAGAAAAGTTCATAGATTTGTAGAATCACAGAATGGTTGAGGTTGGCAGGACCTCTTGAGATCATCTAGTCTAACACCCTGCTGAAGCAGGTCACCTAGAGCGGGTTGCCCAGGACTGTGTCCAGGCAGGTTTGAATATCTCCACAGATGGAGACTCCACAACCTCCCGGGGCAACCTCAGCCAGTGTTCAATTACAGTCACGTTAAAAAAGTATTTTCTCACGTTCAGATGGCATTTCATGTGTAGTATGTCAGATGCTTCAGTCCCTTAGTCGTCTTGCTGGCCTTTCACTGGGCTCACTCCAGTAAGCCCATGTCTGTCTTGTACTGGGGAGCTTGGAACTGGGCACAGTGCTCCAGATGTGGCCTCACCAGTGCTGAGGGGAAGAATCACCTCCTGTGACACATGAAAAAGTTGTGAACTACTAAATATACAAATAAGGATAGCAAACAAATTAAATGTGACTAAATATGAGGGGAAAAAATTATTTAGAATGCTTGCATTTTAATGTTTATTGTTACAAATTAACATGTAAATGTACTTTAAAAAGTATATGTTTATGTACTTTTGAAAGTAAATGTTTACATGCAGAATTCCAACTTTTATTTCATTTGAGTGTTAAGAACTGAGATTCTGGTTGAGAGTCATCTTTGGTCATAGCACAGTCTGACATTTCTATTTGGAAAGGGCAAATACTGTGCACTTAGGTGGAAGAATTTGGCCAATTTAAATTTTTATTGACTGATGTAGTGTTTCAGAAGTGGAGGAGAGGAAGAAGTGAACATCTGTTTACTTCCTCCCTTATCTCTGTTTAATATCATAGTCTCATGAAGTAACATATAATGCCAGGCTGGCATGTTTTTTCTGGAAATAAAGGCTAGACCAGACTTTTTTACAGGTGTATCAACATCACTTGTAAAGCATGTACTCTGAATTTGAATGGGCTACTTGTGTGCAAATGCAACAGCTTAAAAGTTGATAAAACTATGGGTTAAAATTTGGCTGCTGCCCACGTATGTAAAACAGGAAAAATATTTGGTACCCCTTTTCCTCATGAAAATGCAAGGGAGCCATAGTGCATTAGTTATGCCATGCTGCAGATCTTTCAACAAGCTTTCAAATTTCAGATGTGTGTCTGTAAGCTGATGGTTCTTTTGAAGTAAAATGCTTTAAAAGAACCAAAGTAACTCGAGAAAATTTCAAGAAAAAACTTGTTCTAAACCAGTAGGAACTTCTTTCTCTGGCAGACTGACATCTATTATAATCATCTTCTAAATCCAGAAGACAGGTTCTTTGTCAGCTAAATAATATCTTTTTTCTATCCTAGAAAGTGACAAATGAAATCCTTTTCTTAAAATTCTGTCTGTTGTGAATTGATGCTCACAAATCTCACAGTACTAGTTCAGCCAGTTCCATCCTCATCTCTCTAGAAGTTTTCAAACTTAACAAGCCTCTCTCTTTTGTTTATGTGTACATATTCTTGACTGGGCTTGCAACTAATCTGAACTAGTAAACCCTAAATAAAAATTTAATAGCCCTGATTCACTACTGTGCTGCTCTGGTACCTACACCAAGGAGCTTCAATCAGCTCTGTCGTGCTGGCATAGCACTGAAGGAGTGCTGTCAGGTTCCTCTGGCTCACAAGTACATTGCCTTCGACCTGGCAAATGAATGGGGAGAAACTTAAAATACTGTGGGTAAGGACCTTATGTGAGATTTCATTTTCCAGGGTCTGTTCCTCACTTTTCACTTAAGTATTTTCATCCATTCTTACAGACTAGCCCTTTTACACAGAATAATTTCTGCGCACTGTTTGTAAAACTGTTTTTCGTGTCACTTCTCCCCAAATCCCTTCCAATCAATTGTATTTATAGTAAATAGCCAATTACATTTGACTTGTCTGGTTTAAATAATTAAGGCAGTTCTTTTTAAACTTTCCAGACAGTTTGTTTAAAGCCAGAAAGTGGTCAGAGATGTAATGTGTTGTACATTTCTACTAATGTTTTATCAGAAACTGATGGCATAGCTGCAAACTTTCTCCTGTTTTTTTAAATTAGTTTTTTAGATAGCTTTATCTGCAGCAAAAAAATTAGGAAAAAAAACCCCACCTTCTTTTTTATGATAACTAAATAAATAAGGCCAGGCGCATAAGCAGAAATGTCTGTTTTGTAGAATTTGGGAAAAGATTTCAGAGTACTAGAATTAACATACTTATACTTGCTCTTTCCTTAATACCAATGCCAATTTAAGGTACCCTAAGGAACTTAATTGGAATTGTTCCTGTGATACACAGAACATTTAGACCTAGATGTGGTCAGAGAGATAATAAAGGGAAGGACTTGTTGGATTTTATTGTTGATCTCTAGTTTCATCACAATAGATAGCTTCAGCCTGAATACAGGACTGGTATGTGATTGGTTTCTGATTTGATAGGATTAAAACAGGAGAAATGTGTCAGAGAAGACTTTGAACAAAAGGGGCAAGAATTTAATTAAAAGTTTCTGTCCCATTTTAAATTTTATTTAAATTTAATTTAATAGCTTTCATCAAAATATCTCTCTACTGCTGTGAAGAAATGGTTTTGCCGAAAACAGAGCTGAATGTACATTTGAAGGCATTATTATATTTAGGATAAACGGTATTTGCTGAAGGCATTTCATGAAGTGTATGTCATTGAATATGTTGAAGAGGCACAAATCTCAGATTCACACTCCCTTACTAAATACTTAATGAAAAAATTTTGAACTCTAGGATATCAGCATTCTTACCAAACTATTTCCTATTTTCAGAAGATTTCTCAAATTTAAAAGGTTTTAAAGTAAAAGCAGTTCCAACCTGATTTTGGCAGCTGTCAATAACCAACAGTTTGAATCTCAAAATGTTCTTAAAAAAGGAACTGGCAGATGAGCAGGATGAAACTTGTGAGCATCTGAACCACAGAATAGGACCAATTTCATAGCTAATAGGACTAAATTTCATAACTAATAGAACTAAATTTCATAACTAATAGGACTAAATTTCATAACTAGGAAGGAAATAAATGTAAAATATGCATGCAGTTTTAAATTTTTTTTGTTTTCTTTGTTTGTTTCAGAGCTTTAATTTGGAGAGTAAAGAGACTAAATATATAATATGTTGTAAATAAATATTTACAGATATGGTTTAAACCAAACAAACATTCAAAATGCCAAAGGTAGAAATTGTCAGGTTTCTGACAACGACCAGGCAACAAACTTGTTAAAATGCTGTTTATGTATGTTCAATATTCTACAAGACACCATAACCGTGGTTGCTAATGTCTTTCTGTTCCATTTCTGAGGAGCATAATAATGCAGGTATTTTTTACATCTTTTGGAAAAAGTGGAATATGTTTTTACTCCAAGAAAACTTTTCCCATGCTGCTGCATTATGTAATGAAAGTGGACACCTGATAAAAAGGAGAGCTTAGCATGACCTTCATCTAAATTCTTTTTCCCACTCTTAGATATTTTCAGTCTGTGAACTGAACTTCTCAAAGAAAACCTGTGAATAAACCAAATCATAGAACCTTAGAGTTACTGAATTTGAGAAGTAGAGAGCCTGTGGTCCAACCCTTGCGCAAAATGAGGCAATCTGAGCTAGATTAGCCTGCTCATCCTCTTCAGTATCTCTGGGGTGAGTATTCCTCAAACTCTCTGGCTCCACTGTGCTAGTACCTGACCACATTCATTGTGGAGACTTTTTTCCTTATATTTAGTAAGATTTCCTGTGCTACTACTTGTGCCTGTTACCTTGGCCTTTTCCTGTGCACCTCCAAGAAGAATCTAGGTCTCTCCTCTCTGCAGTTCCCCAGTATGTAGATGAAGAGAGCAGTTAAATCACTCAGTGCCTTCTCTTCTAGGGGGTAAGCAAACCTATCTCTCTCAGCTTGTCCTTTATGTGCTCCAGACCCCTGACCACACTGTATTTCTAGCTTGGGGGAGCCCAGGAATGCTTTATATGATGACATTTTGCTAATAGAGAAGCCATTTCATGCACCATTTTTTCTTGCTGTATTTCCCTTTTAATTAAGGTAAGATAAACAAAAAAGTTAGTTTAAATAACAGTATTCTTGAACATTTGTTTTGTTTATACCTTACATAGCCAGAAAAGGTCAAAAAAGATTCTACAAGGATGAATCTGGTTTTGATGACTTTGTAACAATTTTTATTGCTTCTTCTGAATTTCCTTATTCTGATAGACTTCTGTCTCTTCTATTGAGTTCATACCTATAAATGAGCATGTTGGGCAAAGGAGTAAGTAGGTATAAATAGCCTCTGAATGAATTTAGGCCAGTTATTAATAGTAATATGAAACTCAGAAAAAATGAAGTTCTACAAGAACATTCCAGTAGGACTAGCCTGGAGCAAGAAACCATTTGCCTGGAGATGGAATTAGAAGAGTTTAGGTAAGAGGTTAAATGACATGGTTGTAAGCTGTAGTAGGGCATCATAATTCACTAGGAAAGTTCCTTCCCTCTGCCTCTCTGTTTTTATTCTTTAAGAACAGTAGCAAAGACTGTTAGGATGTTGTTCATCTTTCTGATACCATCTGTTTTCCTTGGTGGGAGGGAGAAATAGGATTCATTCCAAGCTGTTCCAAATGTTTTTTCCTCATTCAGGCTGAAATTCAGATGTTCATGTTCAGTTTCTAATGCGGTTCAGCGGCACTTAAAGTACTGTACTCTGGGCAGTCCTGATCCATATGTCACTTGACCCAACAAAGCTGTAATCACCTCTTTATAGAGATAAAAAGGTCTGAGGCAGTTGCTCTGAAATCAGAGGACAGTGGTTCATCAGTGAAGCTGCCATTGCATTCATTTGCTGGATTTACAATTTGCTCCTCATGTATTGACTAAATGCTTTCCCCGAAGTTTTTGTTCAGCTTTTGTTCCAGATCTGTACTACCTCTATCTGTTCTTCTGTGTCTTCCCTGTAATCATCTTGACTACTGCTGATTTTTCATGCATTTCCAGGTTCTTTAATGTCTCACTCCAAATTCTCTTTATTTTCCCCTCCATTAAAGTAATGCACAGTGTCCTGATCTTTTTCTCGCAGCCATCATCTTGGCTTTCCTCATTTTTAGATCAGGTTTTTTTTTCCAACAGGCAGCTGACAGTCGGAGCACAGTGATAATTCTGGTTTTTGTGTTGGTCCCCCCCCCCCACTTTGCAGTTATATGCCTTCAAATCAGTGAACCTCACCAAAAAGCTGAGGCTGAGAAGCTGGCTCTGGAGCTTGAGCCTGAAAAGTGATCCTCAGTACTTTTTCCTGGCTTTTGCAATATCTTCTGCAGAAGAGTTTTCTGCAAATGCCTGTCTTGCATGACAACACTGTGTAAAACTGTCAAAACCAATATAGCTGCGTGTTGGAAATACTGTATATTGTAAGTCCTTGCAGCAGTTACAGTTAAATGCTATTCTCTATGTGCATAGCCTCTCAAGCCATAAGCAGTAACAGCTCCATTGCTGTTGTCTCATTCCCTCATGTCTTCTGATGGTAGTTTAAAGTTATCCTTGCTTACCAGTCGATAGATGGAATTAATAACTAGATTGTTATGAAAATTATTTTGTTTCTTTTAAATTAAGTCCTGATAGGATGGTTTTTGCCTTTTTAGGCCATGGAGGGATTGAATTTTTATTTTGCCATTATTGAACTCTAAGAAAGAAAAAATGTGTATAATTAGATTTTAACAGATCATCTCCAAGTTAAAAGAGCTGACTACCTATAGTAAATTAGTAAGTGCATGATTTCTAATTTCTTTTCTGTATGTGCAGTGTTGTTTGGTAATTACCCAGAACTACGGACTTTAATGTACATAATTCAGTGCATGGGGGTTTTTTGTTTTGTATTGTTTTTCAATGTGGACATCCACATCTGCATAGCAGCCCTTTCCATTGCCTTCTCTGGGTCTGACAAAGAGAATCTGTATAGATAGGCACTGAAAAGTGACAAAGCATCTTTCAACGGTTAAATTACAAGTATGTCATAAATATTTCAATATAAATTACCATTAAAGTGTTTTGATGAGTCAGGCAATAGCAAGAGAAAAATGTCAAATGCAAAAGAATGCTTGAGTAGGTATTTTGGACCATGTTCTGCTGTGCTGCTCCTGTGCAGAAATTTATCAATACATCATGATTTTCATAATTATCAGTAGAAATGTTGCTGGAATAATTTAGATTGAAATAAATTGATGAAACAATAAACTAGTTAGATAAATTTATAAAACCTTCAGGAAAATCCTTGATTCTTTTGCTTACACTGTAAGAATGACAAACAGGTATTATCCAGTTTGATTGTGGAAAAAGATATATCAAATACTAGATTGATGCAGTTCAGAAAAACTAGTTAAATCTTTATAAAATGCATCTCCTTAAGTGTTGTATTCTGAAGCAGATGAATTTATATTATTGACAGTTCCTGTAAGAATCAACTTGAGCATTTTAAAATAGGATTAGAAGTATATTTAACGCCTTTACAAATATTGGTATGAATATTATGGCATAGCTGTAATTCAGTCAGATCTGGGTATAACTCTTCAGTTTCATTTGGTGTTAGCGTAGTACCTACTTCAGTGGTGGTTTTGCTTTGGCTTGTAGTTGTCCAAATTTTGGCTTGTAGTTGTCCAAAGTTGGATGCCCCATCCCTGGAGGTGTCCAAGGCCAGGTTGGATGGGGCTTTGGGCAACCTGGTCTGGTGGAAGGTGTCCCTGC
>JAVJGG010000090.1:1559716-1586430 GCA_035590195.1 Aviceda cuculoides | reverse complement strand
TATAATGAATGAAATCTGTTTCTTACGATTTCCAGATTTCTTATTTACAGTCACACAGTTTACATCACTGGAATATTAGAAATATCTATTTAGGTCTCTAAATAAGAACAGCAAAAAGGAAAAAACAATTAAAACATCTTGTATATATGTCCAGCTTTTATAGTATAATTTCTGCCAATTGCAAGGAACCATTCCTACACTTAAAGTTGACTCTCTGCATAGTATTTGGGAAAACACATCTATTTTGGTTCTCTTATAAGAATTGTGATCACTTTTTGAGACAGCTTCCAGGGCTGTGAACTTTGTCAGGGAATGGCCCAGGTGTCAAGACAGTGCCTTTTGCCAATATCATAGATGTTACTCAGATTTGATGGTTTTATATACTTTTAAAAATTTTTATTTGCCTACTGTGCCTTGTGTTTCTACTTCTGTGCCAGAATGAAAGATGCTCATGAAAGTACATTCTTTACTATTGTGCCTATCTAGTTGGAAAACATTTTTAACTATTAGTATTACTGTTACTTCACTCTGGACAACTGTGCGTGCCCAGGGAAAAAGTGATGACATCAGACTGTGAAATCACAAGTACTCTCAGGGGCTGGGAGTCTTTCTCCATATAAGCCCATCACTAACCAGCAATGACATCAGGGTATAAGCGCTTGTAACTGCGAGCAGGTTTTGTACAGGTCGAATCAACACAGGGATAATTTTTTTCTTTTTTTAAAACCAAGGATTTCTTCTAGGTCCCTGTCATCTCATAAATTATTATTTTTTTTTTTTTTAAGAAGCATTTAATAAAAGTGCACAGTGACGGGTGCGTAACACAATGGATATGCAACCCTCATTTTGGCTTTTCTAGATGATGGAGATGAAAGAATTTCCAACAGGACCACTTCTAGTGGCTGCAGTTCCAAGTTCTTCTGACAGGAAAGATCTTCCCAAATTATCACAAACATCTGATGTGCTCCTCATCCCATGCCCCAGAACAGTGCTGTCTAGCACTGCAGAAAGAATGAACCCACAGGGGTTTGTACTAGATCTAGAGCACCACATGAAAACATAGGAGATCTTTATAATTTAAAAAATATTTCCTCTTACTCTAGGGCTGAAATTTTTAGACTAATTCTCAACTGGTTTGTAAAAGAAGATGTATTCAGTAAGACCAAAGACTATATGGACAGTTTTTTGGTCTCCAGCAATGGTCAGTAATGACTGCCTGTCGGGAAGGAGCATAAAAAGGAGAATGTACATAGATGTTCCCACATTTTAGCTTCCCAGCTTCCCGCAATCTGTGGCTGTGCAGTTTCCTGATGGGGGGGGGGGCGGTATTTCTTTGTCCGTTGTAGTCTATGAAGGGTTTTCCTTCCATGTTTGTGTCTAATTGCTTTTTGAACCCGTGAAAACTTATGACATTCACAACATCCTGTGGCAATGAGTTTTGTAGTTTAATTATGTGCTGGGTGAAAAAGTACTTTCCTTTAATCATTTTGAGCCCACTTTATATAACTTTATTTGATACCTTCTAGATTTTGTATTACAAGAAATAGCAGATAATTGTTCTTTCTTCACATCCTCCATGATTTTCATGATTTCATAGACTTCGGTCACATCCTGAAACAGTTACTCTTTCTGGGCTGAAGAGTTTTATTTTAGTTTATCTCCATTTACATGGAATCCATTTCATACCTTTAAGCATTTTTGTTGTCCTTTCTTTATTTGCCAATTTTTCTATATTTATACTAGATGTATCATACAGTTATTTACACCTGTTAAAAGTGATAGCATCATTTTATCATTCTAATACAGGAGCATTTTACACCCACTTTTGAATACAAAGATGTGACTGTGGAGCGTTGACTTCTCCACATGCAATAAATAACCAGTTTCAACTAATCGTGGAAAAAATCCATTCGAACTTGTGATGAATTCTGGATTCTTTTTTTTTTTAAAGTATTTATTTAATATTTGTTTTGATTATTCCATCTGATGTTCTCCAATCTGGTGGAGAGAAAACAATATGTTCTGCTAATGACTATGTTTTTAATGTCTGATGAATTTTCTTCTGTGAGAGAAGGACACAGCTCTTTCAAACTCAGCAGCTGAATAGATCTATACACCCTCCGGCAGAATGTTGCCAGGATAATGACACAGCTAATGTAATTAATTAACCCTTTTGAAGTCTTAATGTTTCAAAATTTCAGGTAATGGCATTTAGGTAGCAATTTTATTTTATTTTGTTTTATTTGGACTTATGTAAGATTGCAATTTGATACCTAAGCAAAAAGCACCCCCCCCAAAGAAAAAAGAAGGAAAGAGAAAAAAGCCTCATCACTCTAAATGAAAAAAACAAGATAAATTAAGTAAACAGAGAATTGTTAAGCTATATAACTTTTAAAACTGCATGTGCCACATCATATGCTAACCATAAAAAAATCCCAACACAAATGTTTTGCTTTTTAAAAAAATAATAATAATAAAAAACATTGCTTTGGTTGTGAAGTGTGAAACATGGGTTCAAAACCTAGACTTGCTATGGATTGCAAATCACAATGTGACCTTGGCTGCAGCACTTAATTGCTGTGTGCTTCATTCCATGATCTTTAAAAAAGGGGACAATATCATTTCCTTATCCCTGATTTTTATCTACCTCATTTATTCAGGCTGCGAATAGGACAGGATCTGGCCTTTTTTTTATGGTAGGAACAGTGCTTAGTACAGTGAAGTTCTGAACCTGATATAAACATTTTGTTACTGAGTCCTGCAGATATGATGACAGTCAGTGTTGATAAATATGTCTAGGCAACTAAGTAATTTGAAGTTGCATTTTAATTCTATTCAAGTAAGATGACTGAAATCCTGGTTTGATTTATATCGGTGAAAATCTGGAATAATTCTGTTGAGCTCTCAGGGTTCTTTCTCATTTATATTGAGGTGACAAAAACTTGCATTAATTGCTTTTATTTTTATCTTGGAACTGAAATTAAAGCATGCCTATTACTTTAAGATTATATTTGGTGTCTTTTTTAATCCATGGAAAAGCAGTTTCAGTGTTGCCACTTTTTACAAGGGCATGTAGTGATAGGGCAGGGGATAATGCTTTTAAACTGACAGAGGGTAGATTTAGATTAGATGTAAGGTAGAAATTTCTTACAATGAGGGTGGTGAGGCTCTGGAACAGGTTGCCCAGAGAATTTGTGGCTGCCCCATCCCTGGCAGCGTCCAAGGCCAAGTTGGATGGGGCTTGGAGCAACCTGGTCTGGTGGAAGGTGTCCCTGCCCATGGCAGGGGGGTTGGAACTGGATGGTCTTTAAGGTCCCTTCCAACCCAAACCATTCTGTGATTCTATGAAATGCTTACAGTACTTGATACATGCTACAGAAAGCATGTCCATTAAGTACCATAGTTTTGCTAATTCAGTCAAGGACAGGAAATTCATATTTCACTTCTCTCTAGCTTACAGCTGCGTGCCTCTAGGGCAAGCTTGCGCTCCTCTTCAGAGCTCTTGTCACCAGAGCAGATTGTACAATGGAAGTGGTATGCCTATTTGTAAGTTGCTTTCAAAAGGCTATCACTGTTATATATAGCTAAGACTTCATTTAGCGGGTGGGTGGATGCTAAAATATTGCTTAGTACTTTGTCCACATTTTTTAAAATCTTTCAGGCTGTGAGAAATTACATTGGACATTTAGCATTCATTGTGCTTGCTCAGGGAAACTATCTTAGCCCTTGAAGAATGTCTGCTAAACTAAATGAGCTGAGACAAGGAAAGACCTTATGTTTTGTAAGAGTGAACAGTTAGTTAGCAATTTAATTATGACCACCAGAGAAAAACATGCATAAGCAAGGGAAATACTAACCGCCCCCCCCCAAAGAAAATCATTGTTGCTGAATGGAAAGAATGTGACAAAGTACTTGAATCTTCCAAAGCTGTTACATGCACACCTGCAATTTCTGATGATCTCATGAACCCCTCCATTAAGAATCAAGCCCTTGTATTTCTTGAGTGGAACAATTTGGTACAGTTCTGGTTGATGATCCCGGTTTACAATGGAAGTGGTAAAATTCTCTTCAGAAAGTCATTGCTAAGATTGCATAATTGGGCATTAAAGTTCTGATTATACTTTACAAACTCCAGGACTTTGTTAAAAACCTGACATTCCAATGTACTGAATTTCAGTGTTTGACAGCTCAGCTGTGAGAATTTTTTTAGAGAACATTTGTACCATAAGAACAGCATGTTAATTGACTAAAAAAAACTGGGACAGATTAATCATGGGAGGGAATACGATACTTAAGAGAATGTAGTTCTAGAGCCCTCTGCTGATGAAAACCTTTAGAAATACAGTTCTTTTTAAATGCCCTTTTTTTGATTGGCCTGGGTTATTCATCCTGTCCATTTCAGACCTATAACGTGGGGTGGAATAAATCCAACCACTAAGGTGGCTTTCTTGTGGTGCTGACCAAGAAGGAGCCTAGAGGACTAGCTTGCTCCGGACCCTGAACTTCCATATGGCCAAAGATGAAGTGAGGTGAATCTGCTTCTCGGTATTAGCAGGTGTGTCTCCAGGCATATTATTAGCATGTGAATTCTGCAGGAATGTCAATTCTCCTTCAGCAGTGGCTGTGATAGTAATGAAAATTATGTATTCTGCAAAAAATGATCAGAAAAGGGCTGAGTACTATTGATTTATGCATTGAAAGAGTAGAGAGAATAGACATGAGCTAGGAAGTTAACCGGCAGAGAATATATACTAACAGCTTATACCTTCCCCACAAACACCAAAGCAGTGTTTTGCAGCCTGCCTTTTTGTTTTTTCGTTTTTCAGCACGACTGATTGAACACCAGCCCCTTGCAGCACAACCTGCCTTATTGCTAGGATTATATTAGTGGCTATATAGGAGGATGGAACAAACCAAGTAGAGATCTTTACTTTCTAGGATGACCCTAAACATTTTTGTTATTATCCCTACTGCATAGTAAACCTGACTTTTTAGGTGTTCCAGTGTCCAAAATATTAGACTGGCCATTGTCTGCAGCATTTTGAGAATGACTGATCTAAGCTGATAAGACTCCCTGGACTTTGATATGGAGTTTACATCAACAAACTGTTGAATTTTTTTTATTTTTTTTTTTAAATTTATTTTTAAAAACAGGAGCTGGGTTTGTGTCAGGCAGTCAAAGATCTTGTTTACTCTTCTTTGAGAACACTTGAAGCAAAAGGAGGTATGGTAGAGCTTTTTTTCAGTTTTATAAATCCAAGGCCTTCTGGCACAATCATTTAGTTGGAAAAGAGAGGAGCTGTCCTAAAGCTGCCCTTAAATCTGCCGTTTTCTTGTACAAGTGGCAGTTACCCTCAGCCTTTCCAAACAGGTACACCCAGAGCAAGGCGCAGCTAACAGACTGGGGCAGTTTGGCAGCTTTGCTCTGGGCCTGAAGTGGACCGCGCTGTGGGCTGGTCTGGTTGTGCTGGTTCTGCAGCGCAACCGCAGGTATTTGCAGAGAAAGGCTCCCCCCAGCTTTCCGCAAAGGAAGATGATTTCTTTTCTGCCAGTGAGGCTGTTCTGAATTCATCTCAAGATGATGGGGCAACTGACACTGGCAAAACATGTTTAAACCACAAATGGAGAAAACTGCAGGATGCATTTAAGTGTAAAAAAACCTGGGCTACTGAAAGAAAGTGAGAATATGCCACCCACAGATTTCCTTAGGGAAGTGAAATCAGATTTTAGGAAACCATTTACCAATACTACATTATATGATGATGGTGTTAACAAAAAGATCATTCTTGTGATCTCCAATGGCTGTGTAGACAACCATAATGTTGGAAGTCTCCCTCTTCCAGTGACTAGTGGTGTCCTTTCCAAGTCTTCAATATTCTTTGTATGTGTTTAATAAACTGTGATATTTACTCATGAAAAATCAGTAAAGAACTAGGCTCATTTGCCATGGCATAATTAACTTTTTCCAAGAGTGATATATCATTTTTGCATTGGTCCACATCTTTTCTTCTCTTATGATATTTATTGTTATGCCTGCCTTTAGCATAGTTTCCCAAGGTTGTCCCCTGCCATAGAATTTGAACCTTGGAAGATTTTTAAGGAGAAGGCAGTATGGTTGGACAGAAAGAGAATACTCTGTGCAGATCTTTCCTGTGAATTCATTTAAAAGTTTCACAGTTCTGCAACTATATAATATATATATTTCAGTCTTTACTGAAATGAAATTAACTTTTTCTACTATAAATATATCTTAAACACTGAAGATTAAATATGCAATCCCCCTGAGTTCTGGAGGGTTTTAATCAAGGGCGTCTGCGTATTTAATACTTCACAGCTCAAGGCTAGTGATGGCAGTAGTTGGCGGTGAGGGGAAAGGGCAAAATTCAGATTTTATTACTTGATTCTGGCTAAAAATATGAAAGAGAGAAACATGGCAGCTACTATATACATTGAAATACAGAGGAGGTATACTTGGGTATTTATGGGTAGTGAGGTATTTATAGAGATAAATGTTTAGATGTAAAATTGTATTCTCATATTCAAGCAACCAATTTTCATGGATACTTGTGGGCATTGTGTTTTTAAGATTTCACTTGTGCTGACATTTTGGTGTACAGACACAGGCTTTTGCATTTTGATCATCCAATTTATGAACATACATGCAAGCCTATTACAGCATGGATGCATAGCATTAATGGATATGGTGAAACAAATGGGGAGCACTGAAAAAAAGTTGCACCCGCAGCCAGGAAGGACGATAAAAGAAGAAAGAGGAACTGATGGACAATAAAAGGTTTTCTGTTTTTCTTGGCAAAATTTAAGATCTTCTATAGAGAGAGGGGAGAATAAGCAGCAGGGAAAAAGTTTTTAGTTGTGAGTGAACAATGGTAAGAACTAAGTTATGTGTTTGTGCAAATCAGTTGGAGAATTTGAATGTTTATGTAGGAACTCATAGAAGAGAAATAGTTACATAGTAAAGAAAGCCAGCCTGATTATTGGAAATAGTTTCAGTAGTGCATAACTTAAAAGCTAGATACAGGGGGTTGGGGAGGTGAAGGAAGGAGGACGTGAGCCAGAAAGGGGGTCTGGAGGTAAGACTTGTGGTTGGGATGTGAAAGGCAGGAGGGGTATATGAAGGAGAGTGCATCAAGAACTGTATTAAGATCAGGAAGGAGGGAGAGGACGAGGCAGATGAGAAGTTATTGCTGGTGGATGACTGGATAACTAGGAAAGGCTAAAGAAGATAGATGACTGCTGGGGAATAGGTTGTGCAAAATATAGGTGGATACCAGGAGATGTTGAGAGAAGAGAGAAGCTAAGCAACAGAGATCAGTAAGATTCCCACTTGGGAAGTGGAAGAGTTGAACTAGGTGATGGTGAGGTGAAGTCAAAAAACTTCCTATACAAGGAGGCTGTGGTGAAGAAGACAATGAGGCATCAAAAAAGGCTTTGGATGAGCTATACCTGTCAATAGTGTGGAGGGTGATAGGAAAGTGTCTGTTACAGGGCTGTTCCAAGAGGAACTGTTTGATAAAAGGTCAAGACGATGTGGCTGGGAGCATTACAAACAGGAAGGGAGAAGCCCAGAGCTGCCTGCCAGTGCTGTAATGCAACACGGAGCGCGTGCTGAACTGGTTCCTGTAACAACTGTCAGGGACTGTTTAAGTGAAGGCATCTACATTACTGTGGCACTTCCAAATTCCTCAGTTGCTGTCTGGCTTGCATGGCCCAGTTTTCTTTGATGTAAGCAAAGATGCTGCAGACAGAAGTGGAGTGGTGCACAAGCAGATTTCATTCTGGTGTGGAACTAGGACATAGACTGCATCCTGAAGCATAGACGCAGCCTGTGGGCTGTGGGCTAGACTGGACCTCACAAAAAATACAAGGAATAGGAAGTAGGAATATTCACAGGGATGGTGACCTTAAGGCATAGAAACTGTCTCAAGGTAGAGTTTGAGTGGTGGAGAAGGTTGGCAAAAAAATCTCACATGGAATCAGAACTATATTTTTTTAACGATTAAAAAATTTCTATTTTTCAGAAAGGAAAAGGTTTTTGAAAAAGTTTTGTTACTGAACATCAACATTTACTGTGGCGAGCGAGAAACATACATTTTCTAGGCTGTTTGTTGTATGTATTTCAAATGTAACCGTATTTTGGAAATAGAGATGTCTACAGTGGGAGTTATGACATGTTGAAAATGAACTTAATCTTCTATTTTGGACTTCAGTAATATCTGCTCCAATATTACTGTATCATATACATGGTGAGCAAGGTAGCAGTAATAGGAAGGAAGAGGAAGGTCCCTTGTCCCAACAGATCTCTGCCTGGGTTCTTTCAGAAGATCAGCTTTCATTGTGAGTCATAGTTGTCACTTTTAATTAAAACTTTCTTTTCTAGATGCAGTTTGTAGTTGCATGTTATTATCGCTGGAACTTTCATTCTGCAAACTCAGCAAAATGGATACAGTTTTCCTGTAGTAAGCTCCTGCTAAGCTGATTAATATGTCAGGAATAATGCAGACAGATTGTGATGTAAACAGCTGAAAAGTAATTGGGTATTCTGTATGATCCTGTTCCTCTATGAGGAGGAAACCCAGACTTAATGAAAGTTATATAGCTCATATTTAAATATCAGTTTGTTTAGTTGATGTATTTAGCAGGTAAATTATGTTTTCTATACTTTTCCTTTGGATAGCAGTTCTAGCCATCATATGGGCAGCAAAATCCATTATACCATAAAGCAAGAAATAAAGCATATTTCATACTAAATTTCATACCAGATAATCTTTCAAACTGAAAGATTACGTCAAGTAAAAGCTGAAATGCATCAAAGATCTAAGTTTAAATGTAAATTTCCCAGTTACCAGAAAGCACACTTTCCAAAGGCGGCTATTTCTTGTCTTAGGTTATTAGGATTCTTTCCTACTTAAATGTCTCCAGGGCAGGCCATCAAACTGATTGTAATTTCTAGCAATTAAGAGCATGGTTATTAATTTTCAGCATGTGCTACTAATTTGCAAGAAATTATTGAAATTCTATCAGTTCTTGTATAAAAAGAAACTGAACAAAACTGGAGTTTTCCTTAAGGTTATGCAAAAACTGGCTTTAGGGCAAATAAGATACAGATTGTTTAAAAAAAAAACCCACCCCAACAACTGTTTTTGCTGTCACTAAACTGTCTTTGTTCTTGGAGTCATCATCATCTATTATTAAGATCATCCAAAATAACATTTACTCAGAAAATCTCACTTAGGAATTTCAAGGCAAGACCAATAGTAAACTTTAATTTAAATCAATGACTATCTTATCAGAAAAGGTAAAGATTGGGTCCTGTATCACAGAATGAAGTTAACGGTCTGGTAATTCAAAACTGACTGATACTTTGTAGACATAATTCTGTCTTAAATTTTACTTTACCCTTTTTGCAAATTTCCTAAATCTCGTGATGGTCAAGTCATGAGTGACATCCCGGGTCTTGTAGCAAAGATAGAGAAACTTTCTGTTATTAATATTCTTGGGAGACAAAAGGTAAAATTGAAATCTGATTATTTGCGTTTGGTTATTTTATTTTAGAATTATCAAAGTTTAAATATGAACTTGAATGCAGAATATTATAATGAAAATATAGTGAAAAGAATTCAATCGATATGCATTAAATGCCATTTCTGGATAAGATGTGCTGGTTATGATGGTATTTCTGTGCAAGAAAACAATTCAGATAATATTTCACACCCCTCTTTTTGATAAGACAAATTCCCCTTTGGAAGCATTCTAATAATTCTGCTGTTGCAACTTCACCTTTAGAACCATAATTTCTTAATCTTTTCAGGAAGATTAATGAAAACTATTACAAATGGCTTATACAAACTGAATATCTAAATTGCTAAATTTGAGTTACCAATTAGAACATTGAAGCGACATGCCTGACTCCTTCGCCTGATTCAAGTGTGATGTTTCGGTAGAATGTGCTTCTTGCTTCTAAACAGGTTATGTAAATCCGTAACTTAAAAAAAAAAAAAAAAAAAGGGTGACTTCTGATGGAGAGAATGAGGTAAAAAGGAAAGATATCTGGTCCAACTAAACAATGCCATTTTTCCTTTTTAAAATATACTAATTAGATACTTGAAAAAAATTTGGCCCTAATCGGAAGGCACTGAAGTTTTACATAGTTTTTTTTGAAACCGTATTCTCCCTGGCCAGCCACAATCAGAGCCAAATGTCTGCAGAGCGGAGCCTTTCTCTGAAATTCCATAGCATGCTCCCTCAGAGCCTTGCATGCAACTGTTTTCTCCTGTAAGTCTTCTAATATTGCCCCTGTTTCCCTTCCCTTCCTGCATAGGAGTGTTATCACTGATTTATTAAAATAGAGAGACTGAATTGCCTTTTTTTTTCTTTTTCTTTCTTTTTTCTTTCCCTATGTAGAAAGATGCTTTCAGTCCACAGTTGTATTTACTTTAGCAGAAATGTTGGAAAAAGAACAGAATCAGCCACAGTCTCTCCTTTGGTTTCTCTTTAACAGCTCATAATAACTAAGAGCAAAGATGGATTTGAAGTCTCATCCTATATTCCGAAGAGTATGTTCACACAAAACTGGGGGGTGTTTTTGAACGCGACGGGGAGGATGGCTGGCCAGGCAGGCCTTGGCTGTGGATGACGTGACCAACCTCTTCACACACGTTCCCTGCCCTGTCCCCTGAACACTCGGTTGTCTCTATGTATGGATAAAACCACACCTGGCCGTGAAGTCAAACCCCATTTGCCAGACATCTGTGTCATACACCGCTGTGCAGGTGACATACAGACAGATACAGTCAGAAATGAATTGCGCTTGTTTTAGAGGTACCTGGCTTTTTACCTCATGCTCTCGCTGAAAGCAAGGTGGGAGAAGACTCTTTGCCTTTGACTCTCGAAAATTCTCTCGTCTCCAGCCTTCAAGGCCACTACACGCACACTCATTCTCGTGTGAGCGTCTTCCTTAGACGTACGTGGCTCTCCTTTGCCGGAGCGTACGGGGAAAGCGCTGTGCCCTTCCATAAGGGGGGCCGAATAGGAGTGGTATGTCCGCAGAACCTTGCTAGAGAAATCCCCAACTTGAGCTTCAGCAGCTGGGTAACCCGAGCAGTCAAGCCCCAGCGAGGTGTTCGGCGAGCAGAGGGGCTCTGAGCTGCAGCGGCGGCGGGGGCTCTTGCCGGCCACGGCCCGGTGCCCCTCGCCCGCCCCTTTGCAGCTACTTGGCAGTGGGACATGTGAGTGGGCCGTCTGTTTCCTGCTGCTGTACACTCTTTAGATCAATTCCAGTCCCTCCTTGTATCTCTACCAATTTAAGTTAATTTTTTTCTAGATATGGATAAGCAAAGTTGTGTTATTTGTTTGCAATGAAGTATTGTAATGTCTGCTGCAAAGGCATTAATACACTTTCCTGTTTTGATATCTTCAGGGGAAAAAAAGCAAATTTTATAGGTGACATACAGTTTTAAGGAAGAGGGATGCTGATTTTCAGGCAAGAATAAGCAGATTACATTTAATCAGAACTTTTTGAATTGGAAATTGTGAAAATACGAAAAATAGCAGTGACTACTGATGTAAGAGCTTACATAACCGTAATTCTCATGTCACAAGTGTGGTATTACGGCTATAGACAAAAAGTCTTGACTAGTATAAAAACTACAAAATGGATGTATTACGAGTTCTACATCTGACTAAGCAAAGAAATAAGTGAGTAAAAACTCACACAGAGTTTCATACAGGACAGTGCTAAGACAATGCCCGTAAAGATTGCATATAGATAGAAGGGTGAGCAGCATATTTAAACACTAATAACTGGGTGAAGAGGGCACAGCTTGTGTATGCAGATATAATCTTTCTAAATTTAAAAAAAAATCTAAACTATTAATGGTGCTCTGTTTCTAATTGAAAAGTTGTACTAAAAATTAAGAAGAGTCTGAGAACTTCAAAGTTCCCTAATTATTTCAGTGACCCAGACTGAAAATGGACACAATGTAAATCATCTGAACAGCACACATAATTAAAAGAGAAGAAAGAAAACAAAAGTGTATGTCTGGCCAGTGCTAGGAGAGTATCAGTGAGGAAAAGGTTTTTGGCTGGAGGAAATTTGAGGGTTGTTTTGTGTTTTTTTTTTTTTTTTTTTTTTAATTACAACCATATGCTCAGCTTTGTTCCATTTCATATGCGTAGTCTCTATTATCAAATCTGTTTCAGCAGAGAAAATGTAAGATGAAATTCGGGCCTATTGGAATGAACTGGAAAACTCCCAATGGCTTCCGAAGGTCGGAGGAGGGAGTACCTTCTGTACCTTCAGCACTTGTGGAACCACAAGCCATGCTGAACGCTTCAGAAAAGGCTTCTGTTTCATGGAACAAGCGTTTTACGAGATTTGACGAAACCAGTGGTACTACCATCAACAGGATGTGGTTTAAAGGAGGGCACGGTATCCGGAAAAGAACGAGTAGCTGGAGAGTTTGGTCCCCAGCCTCCTCCTGCCGTCGGCCAGCCGTGCCGTGCCCGCGTTCAGGCTAGCGCTGTGCCCCGAGGGAGCCGGCGCGCAGCGCGGGGGCTTGTCAGCCGTGAGTGGCCCGGCCTGGGCTGCAGGGCTGGGTGGAGGGTGTCCGCCTCGGACGCTCCGGGTGGGATGGGCGTCTGGCGCCCGTGCTGGCTGGGTCTCTCAAGGAACTGCTCTCCGCTTTCATCGCTTCTGGAGTGACAAAAGACCTCTGGGAGAACTAGAAGGGGATGGTGGAAACCGTGATTGCTTTAGTGATTGATATATTTGTGATTGCTGAGCTTGATAGTATAACTCACTGCAAAGAGCCAGCATATTAGCATATTAATGTTGTTGATTATGCCGATAATAAGAGAAAGAAAAAAGGAACAGAAAAATCATCATTTATCTGTGATGTATGACAAAGAAATCAGTGAAGCGAATTGTCTGCTGCTTCGAATATAATTAATATTTTCTGAACCCTCTGGCAAATGTTACCATTATTACTCATTTCAGCCTTGTAATGCTCTCATTCAGACTTCTAAGTTCTTTATTTTCAGGATTTCTCAGTAACTTTCTAGCACTACCAGATCACTTAAACTTTGCAATTTCTTGCCGTTTTCTGGATGAAATGCCAAGAGTATGAACAACTTTATGTTCGATACCTTGTCAGACAGCAAAGGCTGGTCCTACAGTACTACCTGTTGTTTTGAATTTTGACTCAGGCCATTGACTATGGCAGTGCATTGGGGATCTAAGACCTCCCTGAGATAAGAATGCTTAAATGAAGGGTTACATTGAAAACTTGTTTGGTAGAAAAATTAAATCCATAATTAATCTATACTGAAAAACAGAAAACGAAAAGCTGATTTACACTACCAATTATACTGAAGCAAATTCTGGAGTTTTTTACAGTAGCATTTTAACTACCTCTTCATATACCTACTTGACGCTTTAGAAGAACATGTCAGAAAACTATTGTTTGCTTCTGAGAATTAAAATTGCCTTCAATGATTTAAAATTAGTTGGTTTTAGTGAAGACTTTCAAGGCTTTGAAGAACACGTTTGTATGGGGTAGCTGCTCTGTAATGCTAGGCATATTAACACACAGCAATCCTGTGGAGCTTTTAACAGGAGAGGAGGCTTAAGGCTGTGTGAAGATAATCCGTCCTGGCTGTGTAGTGGAATAAAAATGTATAATGTTAGTGTCACCATTATTTCTCATCTGTTTTCACTCAGATTGTTCTTTCAGCAGAATATGCTGGGAAAATTACACCTCGTACTTTTTTGTCAGGGCAAATCTCTATCTTCTACAGGCAACCATTTTTAAAAATTACGTTTGATTTGATTTTTGTAAAGTCTAGACTATTTTTTAAATGAAGTGTTATATAGCCTTCTTTTAAAGAGTGAGTTGCACAGAATTCAATAGTATCCATCATTTTACGAGCTGGTTTCCTTATGGAAACAGAATGTTTCTTGTCATGCTTGATATAAGCCAGTGAACCTGATATAAACCAAAGCTTCTGTGAATCACAAAGATTTTTAATAGCCTTACCAGTGCTTTCTACCCTGTTCTTTTGGTGTTTGGTTTTGGGGGTTTTATTTTTAGCATGTGTATAAATATATGTATTTGAAGTTTTGCAGGTCTGAGATGACCAACAGAGTTGACTTCATATTTACAGTCAGATCTTTCAAATACGCTATTTGGGAATTCTTATTTTAAATCCACTATCAACAAGAAATCAAGTGGATTCCAAAGGCAACTTGAAACTAGTTTCTATGTTACAGCTCTTCCAAATTTCTTGCCCAATAATCGCCACTTGCTACTTGTTCTTACTGGTTTTTAATAATGTTAGTGGAAAAATAAAGCACACAGAAGATAATACTTTGCACATTTTAGGATAAAACTAAACTGATTAGATAAAAATATTTTCAGAGAGATATGGCATTTTTTAGTTGTGTTTAAGCAAATTTATAATTACTTTGTGGGAGGAAAAAAGGAAAATGGCTATATCTGATCATGTGTAGGTCCATTGAGGAGGAAAAAGCTTCTGAGATGAAAAAATAAATTCTTCTGTCTTGTCTTTTGAAAAAAATTGCTGCCTCTCCTATTCTTTCAAGATACTTGAAGTTTTGAAGTTTGTTGAGCTATTTTGTTCCATCTTCAAATCAGAGTTTTGTGAGCCATACAGCAATTTTCTCTGCCTTCATCTTTTAAATAGGTAAGGAGAACATCTCTTATGATTGCTGAGAAACAGGGATTAGTGGTTTTACTGCACAAAAGATTCATTAATTGAGAAGAGATTAGATTTCATTGTAATTAATTTCCGTAAAACTACTGTTTTTCTTAGATTAAGGATTTTCTTTATAAGAGAATAAACCACAGATAATGATAATGAGATGCTTGCATGAAGCTGATAAATAGCAGTTTATATTTATGCTTCTTTCATAGTTTCTTTAATCGCATTCAAGAAAGAATATGTTTTTTTAAAAGCATTCAGAAAACAGTTCATAACATTTTTAAGCTTTTGTGGGGGAAAATGTGTTTGTGTTTCATTTTGTTTTTCCGAATTGTTGAAAAATGGTACGTTACAGTTTGTTATGAATGCAGTTGTATAGAATTAATTATTAGTTAAGACGTTAATAAATTTCCTTAAGCACAATCTCAAAAAAAAAAAAAAGGTATGTACATTTCATCCTAGTTCTTTCACTTTTATAAAAATCCACCTGTTCCCACTGCCTTTCCAGGACAGTCTTTATAGCCTTCCAAGTTGCCAAGCATTTCTGTGTGTTGTCTGATGAGTTTTGAAAATTTAGTATTCTTACATGCAAGGCTGAATAGAGAGCCTGAAATTTCTTAACTTTTGACAGCGATACAGATCTTTTAGAGTGTATAGTCTTAATGTATAGCATGTGACATATGGTGAGCAATAACCTCTAATATTCAGCTCTGGAGAATTACATTACGTTTCTTTCACTAGGTTAAATGGGGAAAAGTACTAAGCACTGGCGTTTCTAGGAGTAAGTAGGAAGACTTTCTATATCACTTACAAGGATTAAGGAATTTTATTAAGTGGCAATGTGTATGGTGACTCAACCTCCCAGAATTGGGAGATTGGCTTTCTGTTGGCTCTATTTGACTTAAATTTTGTTCCCAAGGATCTCAAGTAGCAATCCTCTTACAGTAAGTAACCATCAGAACAGAAGAAAAGTGTTATGAAAATTATGAAGGCATAAAATGTAGGTGAGGAAAGTGGAATTAGTCCAGGGTAGGAATTAATAATACTGCCAGGGTAGGAATTAATAATACTGAAATTAATAAAGGGTTTGATTACCATTAGTCCACAGGGCATGAAATTTTACTCCTTTCAATTGTACCACAGGTCCTTTAATTCTGTACTGGTGCTTTCTGAAATGATTGCAAGGAACAATATAAATCCCAGGGGATTTTTTTTTTTTTTTTACAGGTTTTTCCGCATTTTTGTTTGTTTTGTTTTTAATTACAAAGGGTAAATAATGGAGCAGACTACAGACACATGCAAACCCACTTCTTACTAAAATACATTTAAGTTCATACTTTCCCATGGCCAATCTTCCAGCAAATATTCTATAAGCAGCAGTTTCTGTAGTGGTTACTTCATACTAAGTTTTCTCACAAAATCTTAGCAATGTGCCATAATTTAGGTTCAAGTACCCTTCTTATTCCAGTATTGATCTTCTCTTAAATCCAGATTGTTCATCTCTCCAAATCACATTCTGAGTTGGTTTTGCTTTTTTTTTTTTCCATGAAGAGGACAGTTCCAATAGATAACCATTAATCCAACCAACCTAATTTATCATGACAATCGAGTCTTACCATAGCTTTTCAGGAAGGCAAAATAACTAAATCACTTTTGTTTATCCTTTGCATTTTTTTCTTTCTAATTTTTTAAACAATTTTCCATTGAAGAAGAAATTACAGATGTTTTTATGAACTGCAATAATGGAAACACTTTTGTTTACATAAGCAAAAGTAAAAAACTTTTTTTTGCTGTTGTAATTGCTATTTTTAGTACAGGTCTATCACTTCACTATTTATGCACTTTCTAGCTGTTCTATTATACTGTTACTGTTCAGGGTTTCTATTAAAAATGAAACGTGGGGTTTGTTTTATGCGTATGCCTACAGTAGAGGGGAATAATGCAAAGCTGAGTGCTTTGTAATGCCTATGGGAAGAATGTTTTTCTGAGTAGTTTTTGAAGTACATGTCACTGCTCAATTGTTCATTATCTCCAAATGGCTTGAAAAGCTACAAATAATTTGCTATTCCAAGGGCATTTATTTTTATTGTGTCGAGGTTTGAAATACGCAGTTGCAAATGCTGCTTCCTATGCTTGAACACAAAGAAGCGGTGCAGCTCGAGAGCTAATTTCATTTTTCTTGTGAAGTACGTATTCTGTGACCAATGCTTTTACAGTTTCCATCTGTTTCGATCTTGTACGCTCAAATGAGCTATTTAGGAAGGTTTCTGGAGCTAAAGAAGCAGTGCAGGTCGGTGTCAACGGTCGTGCTGCACCCCTTCTCGAGCCGGTGCTTGGCTTCTGCAGACGGCGGCAAGGCAGAGAGACTGGGCGGCCGAGAGGTGTTCGTGTTGCCTCCCCTGTGGCTGGTTCCTGCCCCTGGCTGGTTCCCAGCGGGGACATCTGCCCTGCTACATACTGGGGGTGCTCCTGCAGGGGAGGAGAGCCGGGGCAGGCGGCCTCTGCTGGGCCTCCCCGGCAGGGGAACAGGGCCGCAGGCTGCCTGCCACCGTGTGCTTCGCATCCTTTCCCCGTGGCCCCTTCGGCAGCCCTGCTGGCGTCGGCGGCTTTCCCTCTTGTCGTTGCTCTGCCTCTTCCGTGCCGCTTCCCAGGTGCGAAGGTTTGCTGGAGTCGGCAGCTGCCGCAACTGCAGACGATCCTGAAGTCAGGTAGAACGTGGTGCGAGGTGACTAACTTTAAGTGGCGATGGCCGAAGCTGCTTTCAGCACCCAAATACAGGTTTTCCGAGACCAGACAAGCTGATTGCATGTGATGTGCTACGGTGGTGGGAGCAGATATAGTGAAAAAGATTTGGAAAGAGCAGATAACATGGCAATCAGAAAAAAAGCCTGATCTGAGAGAGAACTGGGAGCACTTCTGGTGTGATGGGCCATTCTCCTACTGGGCTTGCTTTGGAGCAGAACTTTGGGACTTTTCCTGTCTTGAATAAAAAGTGACAAATGCAAAATTTTTTTAAATGGAGAAAGTGTTAAAAGTCGTTTCCTCCCATCTGTGTTTGGAATTGACCAACAGATTTGAAACTGAAAAGGCAGTAGCCTTATTTCCAGAGGCAAATTAGGGGCAATATTAAAATAAACATTTCTTTATCACTGGAAATTTTGAGTGCCAATCAAGAGCCCGGTATTGTGTATGAAATCCGACAGGGTATCTGTGTTCTTGGTGTCAGGAATTTAAATGAAGAACATTTAAAATCAAAGTTCACAGAGTAAACTTGAGTGGCGTATAGCATCCCTAAATTTTAGCTATGTGGCTGTTTGTGTTCTGCAGTAGACTATACTGTCGAACTGAAATAAAACTTTTAGATTTTGTGACTTATTAGCTTGTAAATGAATTGCTTCTTTTTTCATACCTGTAAGTGTTCTATTTTTACATTTTCAAAAGTTTATGTACACTGTATTATGCAGATGTTTTCATTGCATCAGCTGACTGTAATTAAGATACAACTTTTATGTTATACCTACAAACTTGGCATCCGGTCAAGCTGAATTACAAAATTACTATACCCTTTTCTCTGTTTTAAGCTTTAGCCTTAAGCCAAAATCAGCCAACAGAAAGCCTGTCATTGGTACTGCCAAAAGAATAACCAGCTGCACTCTGCTTTCACTGCTGTTTGTTTCAACGTCTCAGTCTTCTTGAGAACACAAAAAACCAGTATTTGTTCTGACAGTATTCGTGCGCTCATCTCACTGGTATTACTAGAGGCAGATTAGGTGCTAATAAAATTTAAACAAGGAAATAAAACATATGAGTATTTTATTTACCTCCAAAATATCAAGTATTACATGACAAAAAAGTCAGAGATCTGCGAATGGAGCATTATCTGACCAATTAAATAATTTTTTTGTCTTAAATTTTGGATAAATAATGGCTTAAGCAATACGAATTATCTGCACTATTTTGCATGAATATACAGTTGGTTTTTCACTGGCATCCTGTGAAAAAGGATCCTGATGAGCTTCATTTTGCTTTACTTGGACTAACTTTGTGCATTTTTTTCATAAATGTAACTCAAAACCCTCTAAGTGGTTTAGAAAACAGGAGTTGAAAGTTTAGCCTTTCTTGGCTTTGTGGTAATATGTTTCCGAACAGCCTGATTTATCTATAGTCATGTTAAAATAACTTCCAAAAATGTCAGTATCTATTGCAGCTTTAGAGACTGCTTGAGCATTCTCTCTTTTTAAGAGTAGTGAGTTAAAGTATTTTTATTCTACTGGAAAATAGTAAGATACAATTGTGTAAACTGTTACTCATGCGAGTTAGAGGTGCTCGTACAAACTGTATATGCAAGGAAGATCTGCAGAACTTGGCATCTAGATTAGAAGAAGTTAGGGAATAGACTGTGGTGAAATTTCCTAGGCATTTATTTTACTGCAGAAAAATTAATGGCATTTCTGCTAAGTCCCTTGTCTGAGTTTTCAACAGACTAAGGTAATACAAGAGAGGAATGACAGGTAAACAAACTGTCTGGTTTTGGGTTACTTTTGTTCTAGTTTTGTAACCAATTAAGTTTACAGACCACTTTCTTTATTCATATGATTGAAAAGACAACAAATATACTCCAGCAGTAACTGTGGAAAGCTAAGGAACTCTGTTGAGTTCAGAGAAATCGGGTATAATACAATGGGGCATTTGTTGCGGAGAATCAGAACCAAATGACTCGGACTGATTCACTTTGGTGACTCACAGTCCAAACTGAGCAAGGCACCAAAACATGGAGTACAAAGGTAATTTTGTACTTTGCCTGATGAACACGTTCATACGTGTAGGATTTACGCAGCTAATTTTCATCATTAAAAACAGCAACAGCTGTGGATGGTCTTGGCTTGTTTTCTTTTGTTCCAGTGTAAGGGAACAGATGATGTATGGAGATTGCTTTTTGGGATTACACTGACAAATCTCACTTTTTCCTGTGTTGTGGAAAGGTAGAATAAAATGCAGAATGCAGACTACAGATATCCCTCAAGAAAAACTGTATTTAATGGACTGCAATCTTGATAATAATTGTAAAGAAACAGTCCCCAAAATGTTGATAGTTTCAGAGAACTCTTTTTTTCCCCTTTTCCTTCAGTATGCTGTTTGGAGATGACAACCAAAAGGAAAATTATCGGCCGCTTGGTGCCCTGCCGGTGTTTTCGTGGTGAAGAAGAAATCGTCTCAGTGTTAGATTACTCTCACTGTGGCCTACAGCAGGTGCCAAAGGAGGTTTTTAACTTTGAACGGACATTAGAGGAGCTTTACCTAGATGCCAATCAAATCGAAGAGCTACCTAAGGTAATCAGTGTTCTGCCTGTAATACAGATGTCAAAGTTGTGCTCTTAAATGTGTATTCAGCATGTGCTTCAAGTCTGAAATAGGCCTTGCTCTTGACCAGGAGACCTGCTTGCCGTGGGCAGAGTCGTGGCTTTTAACTTGAGAGATTCAATTACATTTTTACAAGGTTTTTTTTCTGCCCTCTCTGAAGAGCCCAAACAGCTGAGCCACCATTCTTGCAGATGGTACTGCATGGGGAGGAGTAGAGCCACCTCCTTCTCCTGGCTTCATAGCACAAGAACAGGGGGCAGCCGATGAATTCTTAAGTTGGGAAATTAACAATTGTTCAAAGGAATTACTTCTTGCACAACAAGTAATTAATATGGCATTTAACACCTTGACCACCAGTACGCTAGTATATGGGGTAGGTGATCTCACCTTTGGATCCTCTGTAGCACTGCTTTTAAAAGCAAGGTCTTTGTCAGGATAAGCTGTTTATCCTTGTGGGAGAAATGCCAGTGCTATCTGACCAGTATTTTTATAACTGCAAATGTGGTCCTGCAGTGAGATTACTTAAGTTGTCCTTCCAGTGTAAAAATTCTTTCATAGAACCTTAAAATCTGTTCTTCTGTTGATTAATGTTTACTATAAGGAATTAAAAATTACTGTAACTTAAGTGTTCTGGAAACAAAAGAGGGCAAGGTAGTGGAAAAAGCAATTAATAGTAGGTGCTAGCTACATAATGAAGCATGAAGTAATGTAATCCATTCCTTAATTGAATTTTTCTCAATAATGAAAGATGCTTACAAGTCTTTAATTAAGCATTGTTCCACTGCAATCCATTCTTCATCATCTCTCAACATATTTCTTACTTACGCTGCATAGAGACTTTATATAAATTCTATTTACAAATGTAGGAAACGTACTTTTTCCATTACATGGAGTTCCTTTATTCAGATATGATGGTTCATTGCTTAAGATTGCTCGCTCCATCAAGAAATTCTTTACAGATGGTCAGACAGGGTAGCTACAATCTTTTAAGTGTCACAGAAAAACGATATGGAGAACTGCCTTATCTCTCCTGCTACTAGAAAGGACAGCAGAGAACCAGGTATTTTTTCTGTCCCCATAAATATGAAATTTGTGGTGGAGGCCATTTTACTGCTAATGAATACCTCCAGGACTATTTCTCTTTTAATAATAATATATTGTTAACCTTGTATATTTTAATTATGCTACTGAATAATCATGCTGCAGAACATATAAAGTCTCTAATTTAGCTAGGGATTTTTGGTGTGTTTGTTTTGGGTCTCTTGAAAGTAAGAGTCCCCATGGTATTCAAACTAAATAGCAGTGCACAGTGGAAGATAAATACATCAGGGCAGAGAACAAGAGCAATATGCCATAATTCTATATGAAAAAAACTGAGGGCCAAAGATAAGGGATCCAAAATTATGAAATTGAGATGAAGGTGATAGTTGTTAGTGTCAATCACAATGGAAATGTGCAGGCTAATGAGACCTTTGCATTGTATTGTGGTATCATCCATTTTGTATTTGTTATTTGCGAAACAAAACAGCAGATAAATATATACCTTGGAGAGATTGAAATGTATACGACTCTATTTTGCACCTCTTTTTTCTTTGTTATATTTTGAAGCAAATACTATATATTGAAGAAATCCTTTTAATCGGACTTATGTTTGAGTAAATGCATCATTTAACATAGTCTTGACCTTGTATAAGAGAAGATTAATGGCAGTGTTAATTTGCTGTATTTATACCATTAATAATTTTTTGTCTTAAGTCTTTATTAATCATTACCATAAATTAAACAGTCCAAATAATTTCTTTATCAAAATTTCTGCTTCAGATATTTTTTCCTGCATGTCTCTGAACTTTTTTTCACTATTAAATTGGTATTCTAGGAGAGAAAATACCTTTTTTGTTTTTCTTAAAATGGCACTCTATCACTTAACGTGAACTTTTGAATTACACGTTATAATCTACCATAGGCAGAACTTTCCTCTCTCTGTAAATGTGAATTCAAATACTATCTTCCAGAGGAAATTTGTTTTGTCAATTTTCTGTTATTTACCAAATGTTATGTGCCTCTGAAATTACAATATTCTTTTGATATTTTCAATCATCAGAATGCTTGATGATGTTTAAAAACTTAATGAAAAAAGCACAGGTAAAAACTCTGTGAAGTCTTTATCTGCCTTAGTTACTTTCATTGGTACACGATACTCTAGAAACCAACACATTATTTTGCATGAAACTGATGTATTAAACTCATTCTGCCTGGTTTTGTTTTTTGGTTTTTTTTGTTTTTGTTTTTACCTTACATTTTATGTATCACATTATGCTTTTTTTTCTGCTGTCTTCATTAGAAATGGATTTCTGGTTCCTAATTTCTAATATTTTTCTTTTCTTTTAAGGATTTATGGGATTGTTATATAATTTTTACTGTTTTCCCCTAAATCTAGCCAAGTCTTTTCTTTTATTTGCCTTTGACTTCATTATCATGAGCTGCTGCTGCAAGTATGTCCCTATTTGTATGAGTCAAATGAATCAATGAGTAATATGAAAGAATATCTATTTTGGTGAAGGTGGAGTCACTGGCAATCAGTATCCAGAAAAGCATGAATGAGATGAAAATTCTCCCCAGCAGCTTTCCCTTGTAAATATAAAGTGAAATCTGGACTAATTTGTGATGGACAAAGTTAGTTTGCTTGTTATTGCCTTAGGAAAAATTTGTCTGTCTCTAACAACAAATTCTAGGAATAGCCACCTCCTGTCTTTCACCATCTCATGTATTGGTAAAATAGATAGCAGTAATGCTAAATATGCCACTGAAGTCAGAAGCTACATCTTAATGTTTAGTTGTTTCGCTGAGAACAAACAATACAACCAATATATAAATGGTGTTGAGGTAATCACTAATGTATGGTTCACACAGATGGGTAAGTGTTATAAATTAACTATATTTTTCTTTTGCATTGCATTTGCTGTTTAAGTTCTAGTTTCCCTTAAAGGCATTGAATCTTTTTTCTAAATCTGCCAATAAGAAATCATGTTTCTGTTCTGCAAAGCTAGAAAGTGTTAATTTCTTTGTAATTCTGACATCAAATTCCCCCAATATGTTAGCCAATCTATTTCGCAGTTATGCCTGTGGAAAGTAAAGAGCAGAAATTCCATATTGTTCTCTAGTGGCCCTGGAAGCCAACAACCTCTGTTGCTGTGTAGGCAAGAAGTTGAGATATGCAGAATAACAGCCCATTGTTATAACTCAAATCACAGCACTATTAGCACCACTTGGTTTCCAGTGTGAAAGGAATAAAAGTAGTATACGGACATACAGTATGATGATTGCAACAAAATCATGATGGCAAGGCCAATAAAGCACTAGAAATTGAGAAAGACACCTTTTGAAAACCCAGTGGGTAAAAAGAAAGTGGGCAATTTTGGGCCTATGTATACCTGTATTCACACTTTTATATTATTTCTGATACAACAGTACATCATGAAATAATTCCAGAGGGAGTCTTTTTTATTACGCTTCTTCATTCACCAGTTCAAAAGCCTTGTATCTGTTCAGATACTCTCAGAACTTTAAGTTCCAAGCCTTCCTTGGCTTCTAAAATAAGAATTCTCCACGGGAATAGCTGGGAATTTAATTTTCCAGGTACAATAGCATGGTATAGTTTGTATATGCACCAAAATTCTGCACGTTCCCTATGCTGAATGTTTTGATCTACAGCTGTTCTCACGCAGTAATGCGGCTAGAAATTTCAAGAGCAAACCGTAGAGCTTATTAATTACATTACTTTCCAGTCTTGTCCAAAATGATGCGCTTCCTTAAAAAAGAGAAAAAGTAGATGCTCTCGGATGCATTGCAAAGGAATTGCTCATTCTCTGGAGAGATATTTCCCTTTATTAACATTGTCTGCAAGCAGAAATGTGTAATCCAGTTTGGTTTCCAGGGTGTACAGTAACTGTTCCGGCTGTTCCTGTGAATTAGATGGGGAAGTGCAGGCCCCAGCATGGACACGGTTCTCCTCGTTACTCCTGCGGGGCTGTAGCAGTGCATTGTGCTTCTCTGCCCACCACTGGCCTTAGCTGGTGAGCTGTGGGGAGGAGGGTGTTGCACAGTCTTGAGAATTAACAAGTACATTTCATGTAAGAGGAAACCTGAAAAAAACTGTCAATACAAAGGCATTTTGAAAAGTATCTTTCAGTAAAAAGGCCTTTTTTGTATTTGGTGCCAATCGATAGTGATTGTGGTGTGGTGCTTCTCGTTCTGAGCATTTTTTATTCATGTGATTCCCTCTCAGTTTCCTGAGAATAGATTACAGAAGGAAAGGCAGAATTTTTCTAAAGGATTATGATAGAAAGTTACAGCAGAAGAATGCAGTTTCAAAATGATCTAAAATTTACTTAAAGCGAAGTACCAGGTTGGCATTTGCATGCCGTTTGTGTGTTAATTTTCTCCCCTCTGGATACCTGGCTGAGTTTTTCATTCTAGGCAATCAAATCATTGTGCATTCTCAAATAGCCTGTGGATGACCACGTAGGCTTTATTTTGATAAAGAAGTCTGAAAGAAGGCCTAAATCTGGTGTAAACATAGCACTAATATTTGAAGAACCCTTGCGAGATGCCTGGAAAGAGAGGTTTTTTCTTCTGCGGAACCCGCTGAGTTTTCTGGTGCCATTTGGTGAATTCGTACTTGCAGAAAGTCCTACAGGATTTTGCAGCTTCTACCTCTCGAGAAGAGCGATGATGTTTTTAGGGCCTGCAGCCCCGGAGCGGGTAACGCGCAGCAGCTCGTTCCCGCAGCCCGGCGTGATGGGTAGCGCGGCAGTGGCTGGTGCCGGGCTCGGAGGGCGGCCGCGATGACGCCGTGCTGGGCGCTGGGCGCGCACAGCGGGGTTCGTACCGCCGAGGCGGGTAGCCGTGCGGGACGCTGCCCCGTTACTCTTAACGGTCGGTTTTCCGCGGGGCTCGCTGGGGAATGTGGAGCCGGGCAATAAATGAGCCAAGCGGTTGCATTGCATTCTCCTCTTACAGCTGCTAGCGTGCTGGGCTTGAAGCAGCTGTGAGCTACGCTATCTGAAAAATACACCTGTTTGTTCTTCTTATCCAGCACCTCTAACCTTGCAAGGCAATGTACCTAAATGTGAAATCATTTTTCATGACTGCCTTCTCTTAGTATGGTGGTTTTATTAGGTTTTTTTTACATGTGAAAGGTATTGTATGAGAGAGTGATATTTCTTGAAGGAAGCAGCCATGTTAAAAAGGTGCTTTCAGGATGACTTATTGATTACTTCAGGTTGAAAGGAGGATTTGGTTTTGCAGTAGAAATTCTGACATTTTATAACATTTGAATTTGAATTAAAAATTAGAATCGAGTGCTGAATTTTGGTGGGGATTTAAACAACGTATCATTTTGATATGTCAAAGCATTTTGTTTCTTGAAGATAGCAAATTTCTTCTGCATGCATTCAAAATATTTAAAAATCTATCATGAAATTAAATTCTAAAATTAAATATTTTCATTTACCACAGGCCACCAAAAAAAATTCAATTGCTGTGACATATGAAATGCCATGTACCTACAAAATGTCGATCTCGATGAGTACGCAGTTTTTGACAGAAAGCTCTTTTTGAACATTCCTGCTACCAATGAACTGGTTTGGTTATGCTCGTCAACTGTGTCTAAGCTGTGCTTATGATACTGAGAAGCCTTTAGGAATGTCTTCTCAAATAATGGCAAAATATTTTTTGATTATTGAATTCTTATCTAGCAAATGTAGTTTTGTGGTGTTTGTTGCTTCTGTCTATAAATAATGATCCCAAAGTGATCTTTTTCCTGAAACACTGTAAAGTGTCTTTTTATGTTACAGCAACTGTTCAACTGTCAAGCTTTACGCAAACTGAGTATACCAGACAATGACCTTTCAAGTCTGCCAACCACTATTGCTAGCTTAGTTAATCTCAAAGAACTTGATATCAGTAAAAATGGTAAGAGATCAAAAGTATAAGTGTTTTAAAGAATTGTAATGAATGTGAACAATAATGAAGTTTTAATTCCTAATGATTAACAAACTCGTGTTCTAGAAAACCTGCTCTTTTTTTCTAGATTATGTACTATTTTCCTGTCTGGCACTTTTGAGAAGTCTGGGTAGATGTCTACCTCATCTGCTTTTCTCTAAAAAAAAAAAAGAAAAAAGAAAAAAAAGTTTGCTTTAGCATAGTATACCGTGATGACTTGTGACTAATAAGCATTGGAAATAGGAGCGGGAGACCATTTTTTCAGCGAATTTGTGAAACATTACACTTTACAAAGTGGCTTAGTACTAACTGGGCTCTTGTGTAATGTATTTAAGCTTATAAGGCTGCAGGTAAACAACTACCAGGATTTATATAGCCAGTGACTAATTTGCTGATGTGCATTTCCAAATTATGCATTTACAAATTTATGTGCCTAAAACCCTTTGCATGTCTGAACTTAAGTGTCTTTGTTTTGATAATGACTTAGGCACTCTCGAAACTTTCAAAAAATTTCTTATCAGTATAGGCCTAGAGACTCTGAGGATTATGTGTGTGTGCTCCCGAGAAGAAAGGGAAGCAAAGAAGAAAGAGAAGCAGTTTGCAAAGAAATG
>JAVJGG010000090.1:1508845-1559616 GCA_035590195.1 Aviceda cuculoides | reverse complement strand
TGAAAGGCACAAATATCAGTACAAATGATGTCACTATTTAACTCCAGAAGATTACATAGATCAAGCATTAGCATAATAATTTTAGTACAATGCGTATTATCTGTTCTGGTGTATTTATTTAGTGCTTAAGTATCATCTTTTAGACTATAATACTAAAATGTATGTATTCTTCCTGTTATAGCTTAAGTCTGATCTGAAAATGCCAAATGAACTCATTTATGAACAAAACAAGTTAAACAGTTTTTTATGTGTGTATAATAATTCTTTCAATATTTTTTTAGGAATTCAAGATTTTCCAGAAAATATTAAATGTTGTAAGTGTTTAACAATTATTGAAGCCAGTGTCAATCCAGTCTCTAAGTGAGTATCAGCAGCTTGTGTTTGTATACTGCAAGTGAAGAAAATTTACACGAAGTGAACCAAAATTTAAAGGCATTGTATCAAGTTCATTTGCAGGATTAATCTAAATTTGGTTTTAATTGTTTTAAATCCAGGGTTGGTCTGTGTACTATGTAACAAATGTGCTGTCTTTCCACACAGTAAAGAACGTGTTGGCAAAGCACTCCATATGATGCACCCTTTTAAACACAGGGGCTGGTGCTTTACGTATTTCGGAAATAAGCCATGCTGCATCCTTACGTACCATAATCTCTTGGTTGGGACTTCGGCAACCCTTATTCCTTCCAGAAACTTGCAGTAATAGTAACAAAAAATCCGTGTTGTAATCCTGTGATTTATAAAATGGGGTGAAGGAGATGAAAGGATGAAATTCTACTATTTCAGTTTAAAAAAAAAAAAAAGGTAGAAAGCAAGCAAGCAAGCACCTTTGGCTTAAAACCCTCAGCTAGGAAGGGAGAAAAGGCTGGTGTAACTTGAATGTGCCAGGCATTTGCATTTCATGTGGTTATAGCAACATGGAAAAGATGAGAATGGGCAAAAATGTTGTCTGTAATAAGTAAGTTCTTGAGAATTTGGGTAGAAAAAGAAGGTGAGAGAGAAAATCATCTTTCTCTTTCTAAATATATATTGTTATTATTTCCATAGCAACTTTGGTGTGAGCATTAAGCTTTTAACTGGTTTTTTTTAGGCTGCCAGATGGCTTCACACAACTTCTAAATTTGACCCAGCTCTATCTAAATGATGCCTTTTTGGAGTTTCTTCCAGCTAACTTTGGAAGGTAAGAATTAGTCATCAAAGCACATCGCTCTTTCATATGAACCCGGTTTAGGCTTTAAGGGACCATTTTAAAGCTGTATTCTTTTTAAAAACAAAGCAAAACAAAAAAAACAAAGAGATTTTGGCTTTTCAGCCCTATTTTGATGAATTATTGTTGTTAGAGAGAATGTTATGTCAGCAAGAATTTATGGTGAAGTGATGCAGTTTGGTGGTTTAGGGAAAAGGTGAGAAGAAATAGAAATTGAAGAAGAGGCCTGTCCTTGATCAAATGTGTTATTAAATTGTGGCAAGGGCAGAAAATAACAATGTGGTCTATGCCTATTGAAAAATGAACTGAAAGAAAATGTGTTGTGAGTCAGAAGGGAAGAAAGAAATGACTGAGCCTGGTGGAGTAACCAAAGGAAAAATGCGAAAGCCAGAACAAGAGAGAAGAGTCAAAAGACAGGAGAGCAGAAAGGATGTAGAATGAGAGTAAAGATAAATGCAGCAGAAACTGAGCCAAAAATGTTAGATAAGGACAAAGCAGAGGGGGGCGGAAATCAAAGTTAACACAATTTGCCACGGCCATTTAAGAGGACAGTAGAAGTCAGTGGATCCTTACACCGTGCAGGTGTGGCAGAAATGTCAAGTTTATTCCACCTCTCTTACACTGGTGAGGTAATGGTCAGCCTTTCTGTCCTCGGATTGTTCAGTTGGGCAAATAGCTCAGAAGACAAAGGATTAACAGAGACAACACATGGTGTCGTTGCAGACTTCACCTAGTATTAGTTTTTTCCTGGTCTGTCCAGGTACCCATATGTGTGTTTTATTGTTCAACCGGGAACATCAACTCAGCACTCCAGAATTAATAGTGAGGTGACATAATTTGTGTTGGAAATGACATTGGTATGCTCAGACACTGAGAAATGGGAAGTGCTGCTTTATCAGCATTCACTTGATGGGCCTGTCACTGACCCAGAGCCGAGTCTGGGCTTTACGCCGGAATACCTTTTAGAAAATCCTAGTTGAAGAAGGAGGAAGAAAAATTGTCATTGTTTGCATTTGATGAGTGTTTGGGATATCAGAGTAAATCCTAAGACAGCCTGCTTCTGCACCTTGGAATCAGATATTATGTTCAAATGTCAAGGAGAAACAAATGTATGAAATATCCTGTGATTTATCAAATCTGTAGTGTTTATATTCATTATGCTCCTCTAAAGCCTTGCTGGTACATTGTCTAATAATCTTTGTCGCTTAAGGACATGTCCAGTATTGTAAATCTTTTAACAGAAATCACTAGCTTTTTTTTTTTAAATTTATTTTACAAATACATATTTTATCTAAACAAAATGATGCTCGTTCCTTTATCATTATTCTGCTCCTATATTATCTATTTGTTATCTTGCATTTACAAATCCTAGTCATGTTTCCAAAGCTGCCCACATTAGCATACAGAAAATGGTATTTTTTTTTTTTTTTTTTTTTTTTTTACTAGCCATGTGTAGGTCTTTACCTCTATCTCCCTTATTTCTCTTCTCCAAATTTTAGTGCTTTCTTTATATCTTCTGGTACAGTAATATTCAGTTAGTCTGTTTTAGTCTCATTTAGCCGTGTGAGTAAGTCAGGAACGGAGTCTACCTGAGCATCATGTAAATGTCTGTCCACATTTCTCTTTTCAAGTTGTTCTTTTTAGTCCTGGTTAAGCACAACTGTAGAACTTGAAATATTTTCTGCTCTATTTGGTAGGAAAAAGATAAAAATCAGAGTTTTCTAGAAGAGCATAATATTGGGAAGCCTGTGGTTCCATGAAGTAGAAAACTGATGTTGTGCTGGACAGATAAAAACATTTAAAACTTAGTTGTATTTTTTAAACTTTTCTCACAGACACAGGTTTACACTGGTGGCATTAAAGGACTTGGGCTGTAGAGATAGAGTAATATGAAAAGCACTGTTAATGAAGTTGTTGAAACTCACCCTAAAGTTCTTCAATAAACTTTGTTCATATTTAGAAACTATGTTATCAGCCTAAAAGCTTTAATAGTATGACACCTCTGTTTAGAAATGATACAATTACAAATAAGTTATGCAGAATTGTGCAGTTTCACATAGGCCTTGAGCAATCCTGGGCACAGTCAGCTCATGCATTGAATGTACCTCCAAAAAATAGTTGATCCGATACTCCAGATTATCTGCGAGTGGAGTTGTACAATTTGAGATGAAGAGAAAAGGACCTTGTTCATCCTTCTGGTTTTGTATCCTCTTCCTTTTCCTCCCCACATTGGTTATAATTTGGGATTAAAGAACCAGCAAAAGGGTGGCATGAATCAAAATCCTTTCATATTTATCAATTATCTTCCTAGCTAATATGGGTAATTAGACAATACTGCCCCAAATTCTGGAACTCCAATACATTAGTTTCTTCATCTCTTATCTGATGTGTCCTCCTTCCTCCCCATCATTCTACTTCATCTAATTTATTGCTGTGGCTTAAATAGTATTGCCAGTTAGAGTTTGCACAGTGATATGGAATTGTGAAGTACTGTTGTGTATAGGTTCTAATTCATGCTAACACTTAAGCACATGTCCTAATTCTATTTAAAATACAGTAAATTAAATGCAGATCTGTTCTGTAGCATTGGTTTGCCTGTGTGGATCTGTAGAATTCAGTGCTCAAAAAATGCAAAAGAAAGTTGTGAACTAAACAGCAGTTGCTTTTTATCATTTAATAGATCTGGAAATGTTTGAGAGAAATTAACTCTTACTATGTTTGCCTTGTTTGAATAATTAATAAAAATACTCTAGAATTATGGTGAAAATGTGATACATGTCAAAGTTTTTCGGAAGAGTTCAGATAAGGACAGATATGCCCTTATCTGAAACTGTCTGTCCTTACATGAAGCTATTTGGTTCTGAATACATTTTGTACCATATTCAGACCCACAATAACTGGATGCCTTACTATTGTGCATTAAGCGGACTCTTTATTTGTTGAAATAAGTATTTTCAATTCATTCTTATGGATTCCTGAACTAATTCATTGAATGAAGTAATTATTTCCTATCATATTTCTAGACTTGTCAAATTGAGAATTTTGGAATTAAGAGAAAATCACTTGAAAACTCTACCAAAGTAAGTGATTGAATATTTACATAAGTCTCTTTCACCTGAAATTTCCAAAAGTACAAACTGTTTTTGTTGTTAGCAATGCAATGGTGTCATTTCTGTTAAGACTCATTTTTTTCCATGGTTTAAAGAAATTCTACCAAAGGTTTTTAGCAAAAAGCAAGCATATAATGGAAGACGGAGATTGGCACATTTGCTGGCTGTATCTCAATCTCCAAAATCTATAACATGACATTTTAAAATATGAGATGTAAACAAAATTGGAAAACAACGTATAATATAACCCTGGTCAGTGATTATGTGGCAGTATTTTCCTCATCAAGAAGTAATCTGATGTATTGAAAATCTACTCAACGTAACCTCAGTAGAACAATCTCCCCATATGATCTGTACAGAAGTTAAATGTATTTGGTGGTTTACAATACTGTTTAGAAACCTGTATCATCAGAATATTGAAGAAATGTCAATTTGGTAGCGTTTCTTGGTACTATTTACCAAAAATGTAAGTTGCCATAGTTTGTTGCTATAATTTGACCAACATTTAAATGATATTTTGAAAAAGAAAAAGTAAAAAAAAAAACCAAAAAATAAATCTGTACACTTCCCATGCTAAGTATAGGAAGTTGCACTGCATAAAGCAAAGAATATTTTTTTTGTGTTCAGACCAGCGTTGTATAAGTGTTTTCTGTAACAGGTATCCCAACGAATGAAAAAATATCCATGGATTTGGGGATTGTTAGAAACGGGGTTTATCCCCCTTATAAGTGAGACTTACAGTGGTGGCAATAGAATGTATTTATTAAACGTTGCTAATACTGAATTGCATATTATTTAGCTCATTTAAAAAGGGCACCCTATTTAGCAAGCATGACTTTATCAAAATCTCCTCTGCAGGCATTTTGCCTATAATGGCATATAGTGACATTTTCACCGCTTCCTGCAGGCTTTTATCCACAGCACATTCCTTTTCTAAAAGAAAGAAATTTGTGTAAGAAATTAACACAAAAAAGGATTTTTTGCGTTAAAGGCAATATTATTTATAACTGTTGAAAACACTTTTTTGCATAATTTTTGTATTTCCTCTGTTCTGAGTTACATTTACTATTTTGTAAAATAAAAAAAAAAAAAAGCTTCAATCTGCTACCAAAGTGTTTATCTGCATTTAAAAATGAGAACTGTTCAGGACAGCAGATCTGCAGCCTTTGAGGTCTTTATCATCTGAAAGGCTCTATACAAGCTGTAGTATATACATGTTATCTAGGCTACCTCTTAAACATCAGTCTCTTCTAGAAGGGAATTGCATAGTCTTTGCATTCAGAAAGTCCTTGTTGGAATAAATAGATGTGTGTGTGTGCTAGGATTGAAGAATCGGCATTCCATAACAGAATGATTTTGATCAAACGGAATATTTTTGTATTTCTGGTCTAATTCTAATCCCCTTAAAGATGATAACAGATTTCTTACTGAATTCAGTGGGAGCGAGATTGGGATTGTGTGTCATTGTTACTAATAAAAGGTTGGTGGGGTTTTTTTCTGATGCATAATGTTTCACAGGCAAATTTTGTCAAGTGTTTGGAAGAAGTGTAGTAGCTTCTGGTTTCAGTAGCGCTAAGTTTGTTAAGGTGGCCAAGTGTGACTTTCTGCACTGTATGATTCTGAAAGTAAGGAGGTTCTTTGATTTTTGTAACCAAGGGGAACATTATTTGTAGGCATGTTTGTTCTCTGCTCTTTGCTATGGCAGAAGGCTTTGCTACATACTACTGAGACAAACTGGAAATAAAAACTTTTGCTGATGCAAATGCTATCCTTAAAACTGGTAGATAAAAGGGACAGCTGTGTTACGAAATAAAGTAAGAGTAAGAAAGTTGACAAAGTAATTTTTGCATCAACTGGGACAAAAATGGGAGATCTGTGATTTCTGGGCTTCGTCACCTCTGCAAGCAAAAAAAGTGCACAATGTAATGGATAGACAGGAGTTAACACATATTACAGGGTATTAATTTAGAGGATATACATCCAGCTTCCTTATTAGGGTGAATTTGACCTCTTTTATAAAAAGCCAGTAACTACTAGGCTAAAGCAGCATCTCCTTGCATCCTGGAACGGGCCTGGGCAGAGCAGGGCTGCGCGTGTGAGGTTGCAGGAGGAGAGTGGCGAGGCCGTCGGCGAACGCGGACGCGGTGTGGCAGGCAGGGCTAAAGCGGTATCGGTATGTCGTTTAGGCTTTACAGGGAAACGGGAAAACCTTAAATACCAGACCGTTTTATTTTCTCAGCCAATAAGAGAAGGAAAATTGTGACAAGAAAACCGTGTCTACAGTAAAGCCATCTGCAGTAAGGAAAACAAATGCGGTAACATAAACCAGAATATATTTTATAATCTAGTTGCAAAAAAGGTGATGCAGGTCTTTCAGATATATACTTAGAGGCTTTCTTTCTTATCCTATAATTTATTAGATATATCATGAATAAGATAACCTGATTATGTTGGTAGTTTGTCCATTAGTTCTAATGTAAGAAAAGACATGAAAAGGAAGGCAAATAATTTTAATACTGTAATTTGGCTTTTATATAGATATGAAATGTACTGTAATACTGTTTTAAGTAACTTCTGTTCAGTACTATTACCATGTTAAGTGCAACTTAAAAGATGTTACCGAAAAGCAGATCATATTCTTTCATTTGTTCTGTGCTGTAAAATATATATATAAAGAATTTTTAAAGGAAACATTTAGCATTTTGGCATAAACAGGAATTAAATGTGCTTTGTGTTTACCATAGCTCTAATTTTGCTAAATTTCATACTAAAATCAACAGTCAAGATTGTTGTAAAATGTATCCATAGTAACTGAATGCAAAATGTTCTAAAATTATTTACAAAAATATCAGATTAATTAAATACTAACTATGGTTGGCTGAAAGATAGCTCTCTACCCAGAGCCGAGATCTCCAAAGTGTCCCTCTAATACATCTTGCGTTAAAAACCGAGAGCTTCCCTTCGTTGAATTTGTTGACATAATTTTTACGGCATCTAAAACATGTCCAAACATATCACCGTATTTCCAGACACTTTCCTGATAGAAAATTAATGAAGCGTTGTTCATAAAATGTTTTGAAGATTATTCTGATTTCTTCTGACAAGCATACCAAACTTTTAAAATAACAGTGTCTTGCTGTATCACACTGGGCTGGAGACATACATTGCTCTTCAAATGAAAATGTTGCAGGATGTTACCATTTTCTGTCATCAGTGCTTTCCCTTCAGAATATACTACTAGGCTTACAAATATTTCTGACATTCTGAAAATATTTGTGTGTTCAGTCCATAGATCTTCACAATACTATTTTCTAAAAACAGCAATTTGTTTTCTCTCTTATATGGTTTGATTAAAGATTATTATTGATACTGGTTTCCAGGATCTTTTGAGCATTTAGAAATATTTGGAAATCTCTGCCCAATATTGCAAATAATTGCTAATATTTTATTAAAGCTCTAATTTGTGCAACAAACCCAGAAAAATCTGGGTTTTTTCCTCTTGAATTGCTGTTAAATGTTTCAGAACGTTTGTGAGATTCTGACCAAGTTTCTTATGTCTGAACAATGTTACCCCCTAGACGGTGACAGGGTTGACTTTTGGCTTGAAGAACCAACTAAGATAATTTCTATTATTCTGTTTGGATAAAAGTGTACTTGATCTTTACTTGCTGTAACAACATGTAATATTACTGTGTAATAGCTCGGGACGGTGTTTCATAGACCGCAGCTCCTGACAGCTCCGTAGCGTTCTCTTCTGTAATACTACCCTACTGAAATATGTATTTGAAGGCACAGGCAAGGCTTTCCAGTTGCTGGTGATGTTTTCAGTCATTCCGCACCCAAACCGAAGCAGTTAAAATCAGTGGACAGGTTCCTGTTTGCTTCAATGGGTTTTGAATGAGGCAGTTTGTGCTTCAGTGTTTAATTATTCTGTGTTTGAGTAATTTCTCAGAGTGGAGAGATGCAATTCCCCGTTTTCTATCCTGCTGAATAAGGCTGTAGTTCAACATGGATAGGAAGATGCAGGAAAAGAGGAGGCTGCCAAGGGAGGAACCACTTCGAGAACTGTGGTAGGAGTCTGACAAGTCCCACAGGTCCCACCAAGGGCCCATCTTGCCCTCAGTCCTGTTTGTGGTGGTGATCAACACTTACCTGGCAGGATCTGAGTAACTTGGTATCTGTAAACCTCTTTTCATTAACGTCCTTTTCTGTGTGGTTTCTAAAGTAACCAGCGTGGGCCCCAGCCCACAGCCTGACTGTTGGCAGCTCCTCCTCCTTCTCCACCCACTCATTTAAAATTGGTATTTTTTCTGATCTTTGGTCATTCATTTATCCGTGTGAAGACCCTCTCTGATCACATAGCTGCTTAGGTTAAGAACTTTCAGTGAAGGACCTTTGTGTGTATCTCTTGGAAATGAGGATAGACTTTATCGTCCAGCTCTTTTGTAGTCTTGACTCTTTCAAAAGACTCCAGAAGTATTTTGAGTCATCCCTAGTCATCACAAAAACTGTGTTGAACTTCCCTGGTGTGTCATATTTGTCTGCATATCCCCTTATTCTACTATTTAAAAGAATTTCTGTTAATTTGCCTGGTACAGTTGTCAAAGTCACTGGTCTGTTGTTTCCTAGGCTTATCCTGGAATGATTGCAAAATTATTGTGACATTAATTACACGCTTCCCAGTCTTCTAGTGCTGAAGCCCTGTGTGAGAGGTTTTTTGTGTCATACATACATGTTGTCTGAGCTCTTGACTGTGGGTAAGCTTTGCCGCATGGGAGCCTGCCCAAACTCTGAATACAACTGCAGAAAATTAATTTAGTTTTTCTGCTCTGACCTTTTTTTCCAAGCATTCCTTTTATATCTTTTCCATAGACTCTGGCAGGCTTCCTGCTCCTGAGGGGCCTGAAGAAAGATTTATTATTACTTTTTATGCCTTTTTTCAAACATTTCTGAAGATATGTTTTGGCCTTTTATAGTTAACTATTGTGTTCTATTTCCTTATTTGGACATGTTTTCATCTTTTTTAAAGGATATCTTCTAAGTCTCCTATATTTTCTTCTTTGCCACATTGGCTTTGGATTTTCTCAAGTCCTTTTGACAGGTGATTTTGTATTGCTTTAAGTGTCTTGATCTTCTCCCAGCAGCAATTTAGCTTGCTTAGCTGGTGTGGAGGACTTCTCACTGTGATTATTTTCTCGTACCTGTCCAGAGCCATCCTGAGAAAGGCTGGAGCTACTAAGCTCAGAGGCCAGACATTACTCCCGAAGGTCTCCTCGTGTGGCTCCTGATCTTTTCCCCCGTGTGGGTCCAGTACTCGCTGGTTGATGCAGAGAGGGACAGCCTGGCAGACACTCTGCCGTAGCGCATCGCAGTCCCAGCGCCGTACGTCCACATTGCATCTTTAATGACAGTGAAGTCCGTGCGGGTCAGCGGCCTCGACGTGCGCCAAGCACTGTAGGAGGCTGACCGCTGAGGAGCACCACGCGACTCCTACCGCGGCTTCACCGGGAAGGAGACGGCTGCGGGAGCACCAGTGGCACGCCTAAGTGTGCGTACGTATGGTCGGCACAGGGCATACCTGCACCAAAAAGGAGTTGTCCTGAGCATAAAATCAGGAAGGTAGATGCACCCAGTGACCACCTCCACCTTTCCTTCCTCTTCCTCAACAGTACGAGGTCTGCTTGTTTGTCAGAGTTGTTCAGCATCAGCCACGTGGGTTGTTCAGTATTATCTGTGTGGGTGTTGTCAATGAATGTCAGCGCGTGTGTCAGCATCTCTGGGTTCAGCGCTGCAACAACCTGTGATTACAGATGCACTTTTCATCTGTTGTGTCTAGCGAAACAGAAAACACCCCACTTAAAGTTTTTAAGAAAAAAAAACCCAAAACATTTAAGTTAGTTGCACATTTCAGTTATGTATCAGAGCACATACATATTTACATACATAGGTGTATACACACACATATGTGTGTATCCATACAAGTGGTTAGTGAAGAGATTGAGTAACACACCTGGTTTCTGGAGGTGCTGTGTCTATACCAGCTCACAGCACAACGGTTAGCATGCGTACCTCCCCGTGCAATGATCCGTTGCTGTCGCCCACTCATGCGGAGGTACCCACACCGATCAGGGCAGCGGTAGCTGTGTGGAAGTGCTTCCGCTGTTTCCCTGGTGCCGCCTGGGGATGCTGTGGTGGGTGCACCCCTCCTCCCCCAAAATGCCTCTGCCTAGCACATGGCTGCTGTCAGGAGCTAGTATTTCTGCCTGCACTGTTCTTGTTCCTCAAGCTGTCACAGAACTAAAATTTAAGAAGAGGAAGGAGGCTGCTATTGAGACCATAACTACTTACCAAATATATTTGGCCATCTTAAAATCATGATCGTGAAACAGGAGTTAATAAGTTTTCTGATAAATGTTATGAGGTGTATGAGTGTGCGTGCATGCACCTGCCTTTGTGAACTAGGTGTTCACATTATTGTCTCAGTATTCCCATTTCAGTCCAGATAAACAGCTTTCATACCCCTGTTACTCTTTTCTGTTTCCCACTCTCTTAGTTGTAGCTTCAGCTTATATGGCTTTGTCTCACCTCTGGTACAAATTGGAGTGCTGTTTTCCCATATGATTGCACAATGAGGCATTTTTAGCTAGTGGCTAAATAATTATTAGGCTAGCAGTGTCTGTGTCGATGGTTTTGAAGCCATTTACCAAATACCTTTTGTGTTGGAGCTGCGAACTCCAAGGCCTGTACTTCGTTATGAGGCTACCCTTTATGAATGGCTATAAATATTGGACACTCCTGTAAGAATAGTCTGACAGTGACTTTCTAACTTGTATAATTAATCCAACCACTCTGATGCACAGGATATTTAATAATTTTCTTTCAGGAGTTATGTAAATGGTATAAAGTATCACTATGTTTTCCCACTGTTTGGTAAATAGATTTTTCTGAATGTGCAAGAGTTCAGGCACTAAGTACTTCTGTTTGTGTTAACATATATTGGTATAGGAAGTAAACTTTTTCCAACCATTAGTTGTTTCTGGAAAGTTATTTCAAACTAGTTGAACGAAAGTTCACAGTGGATACAAATACAGAACTCATGTTTGTGCTGCCTACACTGTAGGAAACAACTTTTACATTAAGATGAGTCAAACATAAATTGTGCAGCAGCAGCAGCTGTGTTCTGCAGTCAGCCTTTGGGTTTCATTGCTTCAGTTCTGACTGCAGTTTGAGGCCTCGTGCTTTTTCTGGATGTTTAGTTGTAGTAAATGTACTGCTGGGCAGTAGGTCATCCAAATACAGTCTGATATTCTCCCCAAATAAGTGAAAACCAAAAGTTTGTGTTCAAATTGGATGTAAATCCAGAATATTGAAAAGGGTATATTGCTCTTGCCCTTCCACCAAAGGGCATCTGGTTAAATCCTACCATTGTTTTCCCGGGGTTTTCTTCCCTTGTAGGTGAAAAGGCACTTATATTAGGCAGACTTCCCATTAGTACAGTCTATATTTTCATTTCCATCTTGACTGTTTTCAGGGAATTTGAATATAGCTTGGTTTGTATATTAGTAATAAAGACCCATCAAAGACTCATGCCGTTGCAGTGGTGTTCAGAGGAACCAGGACATTCAGGCTGATGAAGAATCTTCATAGGAGAGGGAATCAGTAAAGCCAAAAATATCTTCCAGCAGAATTACACCGCCATATTTAGGAAGCAGAGATATGTAGAGGCTATATATGACTATGCATTTTATGTGTGTGTGTATTTATGTAGACAGATACAGATATATAATATGTATGTGTGTATATATGTACACTTACATGTACATACATGTATATATGCTATAAGCACATATGCTCTGTATCTGTAGTCAGTCATTTCATAGACTGGGAACCAACCTAGCAAAAACAAACCAAAGGAGCAGTGGGTAGGAGGATAGCCTGAGTGTCAGTGCTAGAAGAGGGGATGGGGAATGTGAATCAGGGCTCAAGGAAGTGAGGGGGGACACGAAGATCAAGGTCTGGATCATCTTGGCTGCTGAGGACTTCCACCCCGTGAGCGATGTGGCTGCTGGTGTCAGAGAGCCTTCCTTGGCCTGCCCTAGGAAAAGTGCGTTCTGACTTTCTGCTCTTAAAAAATAGTCTGGCCTAGACTAGCTAGTCCGCAGTTTAACCCAGCCCCAGATCTGAATTGCCAATTTTCCTAATTTAAATTGGCCAAGCATTCTGGGAGCTGTGGCACATACACAAAGCTGAGAGGCGGTTCCCTCACTAATGTTCATCACTTGGCTTGTTTGCCTGCTGAGGATCTGTGGTTGTGTCAGGACAGTGCCGAGTTATTACAGTAGCTGAAGTAAATCACCAATTCTTCAAACAAATCTAGTAGCTAAATTTACAACTTAGTTGGGAAAGGAATGTTCTGAGCAAATTTCAAATGTAACAACTAAATCAAGAATATTTTATATCTCAGGAAAGAATCTGGAAACTATACCCATGCTGTTGCTTGCACCAAGCAGCCAGGCAACCTGCCTATATTTTTTCAAAAATCTTTCAGTAAATTAAAGTAGTCGGTATGATCTTTGCTTTTAGAGCTGTTTGGGCTGAGGAAAACACCTTTTCAGGGTTTTGTGGGATTTTATTTGGTAGAGATCTGTAAAATTGAAAAATTGTAGAAACTGCATTTGTAAATGGTGAGTCACTAGTGTCTGAGAAACTGTAGGTGCTGGTAATTGATGAGAAAATACTTGTATTTGTTGTACTCATCCTAATGACTCACTGTTTTCCAACTGAAGCTGTGGCTTTTCACCTCTTTTTTGGTTTTTTTGACAGTAGGTATTACAGCTATTGTTTTTCTGCAATACCGTGCTGTTAGGAAATAATATACAATGGGAGACATTACCAAAGGGGTGGGTCCCTAGCAGCTAATGTTAGGGAAAAACAGGTTTTCTCTTGGTCTTCAGTTATTGCTCAGAATTAATTTGCTTTGTGAAGAGTAAAAATTGTAGATCAAGTTCTCAAGTACAGCCTCTAAAATTGGAAGAACTATGTAATTCTGAAGATGAGACCAATTAAAAAACTGGGTGGAATGTAAGAGTGCATTGCGCAAGGTCATGTACTGAGGGACTAATAGGAATTTATGTTATAAATTAGGAGTTCTTCAATCAGAAATCATATTAAAAAAAAGACACGAGTGTATTAGTAGGCTGTAAAATGTCTATGAGTCATCAATCTAATAGAGCCATGACAATGCCAAATGTTCTTTGTCAAAGTATTTTCACTAGAGACAAAGAAGCGTTTGTGACATTGTATAAAAAATAAGGGAGACCTCATTTGGAAATGCTCCAAATGAAATGAGGATGAGGAAGAGCTAAAGAAGGTCCTAATCTGATAGGAAAAATAACGAATGCAGAGTGTGTTATGTGGAAGGGCCCTAAAAATAATGTGATCGTTAATATAAGAGAGCAGAAGTTGAGGGGAGATAGTGTTTGTCTCTACACACGCAGTCAAGGACGTGGGCGGCTTGGAAGAGAACTGGGTCTTCTGCCTGGACAAGGGGCAGAGTCGCGGGTGGTCAGCAGAGTAACGGAACGGTAAGCCGGCCGTGAGAGGTGGGAATGAGAAGTTTCCAAAGTAGCAGTCATCAGTACCTTCTCCCTTCTCCTTTTAAGCTTGAAAAACATCACTCTACATTTTGCTGAAAGACAAAAGCAGCACTTCTGGCTTGGGGGTGGGTCTCCTCAGTGCAGACCAGTGGAGGTAAGAGGTGGGGAAGCACCTGGGCTGGTCCCTGTCCCACAGCTGCCAGAGGAACCGGCTGTGGGTGTCCTGACCGGCAGGAGGTGCTGGGATGTGCATTCCCTCTGCCCTGGCTGGGCAGTCTGACCTCCTCCTGTCACAAAGTTTTAGTTTTCACCAGAAAATTGTGGAAAGATTAAACGTAAATGGCACATGTTGCAGTCCTGATGGTTCGAACTTGGTGCATTGCAACATCAAATCTGCTCTCTGCCTAAGGCAAATTGTGGTGGTGATTAGGTAAACTGGCTGAAATCAACCAGAAATGGTAACTTTTATCACAAATTAAATAACTACATTGTAAGATTCTTTGTGTTGATTGGCACTTTGATACTCCTTTGAAGATGTTTGCGTGCATTGTTCTATTGTTCTTCGTTGTTTCAAATCAGTGTATTTCTGAAAGATACCTATTGTCCGATTATCTCTGTCCTCTTGGTTTGCAGTTGGTTTAGTGCAATCTTCCTGCATTGCCAAAATATTACATACCTGTAATTTTACTCCTGGTTCGTGTCAGGAATAAAAGGACTTTATGGATATGATGATGATGGTAGGGTGGGTGTATTTTTCCTTTTTTTAAAATTAGCCATTTTAAATTGATGCGTTTTCAGTCTTAAAATATAACCCAATTTTTTTTTTATTCTTGATTGCATGGTTTTAGGTTTTGATTGTAATAAAATATAAGTACGTGAAAATAGAGGCAGTATATTTTAGCCTCACAGTCTTATTTCTGAGAATTGCTGCTAATGACGTTTGCTGTCAAAATTCAGACTTTACTTGAAGAATCTTTGTTGAGACTTCCCTATTGTAGGCAATATAATGTCAAGTCTGTAATCTTCTGTTTTGCTTTTTTCTGCGAATGTCTCAAGTTGTAATGAATCTGTGGGTTTTTAACTGCCACTATTTACTTTACAACAGTACTTCTGTGCATTCGAGTTCCACAAAAGAATAGTTTTCAAAAATTCTGTGAAAAATTAACCATCTTATTTTGTATAATATTTTACTATCAATGTTGAGTATCTTCCTTGATAAAGGCCAATTGGTACGTTTTCTTCCAATAATTCAAAGGCACAGAAGGTCAGTCTCATCTAAAATTATCCACGAAAAGTATTTCAAAGAGAAATGGAAACGAGGGGTACCATCTATTAAGTTTTTCCTTCTGCATAATGAATGAAGGTGTGAAAACAATATTTTTGTGCATATATAATGAAAGTATCTGTTTCGTCTTCACAATTAAATATATATTATAACAAAAACTTGGGGGGGGTGGGTGACATGGAGAATCCCGTTTTTCACCCAGAAGAATTTACTCTTACAAAATTTCATTAAATGGAATTTTTCTATCTTTTAAATTTCAAGTGTACTTTTATTTTTTTCTGTAAATATAATGTGAAAAAATGACATTTTTCTCTAACATTCCTTTCCATTTCTTTCTTTCCCCCAAAATACAGAGGTAGCATCACAGAAAGTGGAAGGTCTATAAAGTGGTGGTGGGGAGTGTACAGGTCCTTTCCCCTCTGCCCACCCTGGGTTTGTTGGTTGGTTGGTTATTTATTTATTTGTTTATTTATTTTACAAACTAATTAAATCAGTTGGGTTGTTATTTCTTTTATTCCCTGGCCAATCACCTAGTAATACTATAACTTTCACAGTTGAAAAATAAGCCAGAATATTAAATGCTGCACTGGGAATGCCAAAGTTCTAATAAATTCCACTACCAAGCTACCATGTAGATCTGCACCAAATTAATGTGCCAATTATCCACAACGATAAAATGTGTAGCAAACAAATGAGATGGAAACAAGGCAAAGTGGTGGAGGTTGTCCTGTTCTTGTTGTAATGATTGTAAATACATATTTCTTGAAATTACTTGTAACTCTTACATATGCTGGTTGTTTCTTAAAGGTGGTGAGACTGTGTATAAGGAGACTCAAAGGATTAAGGTTTCTAAGCAGCATCATAGAAACTGTATAAAAAGGACATAGTAAGTTGTTTTTAAAACAACATAAAGTGAAGTAGACTAGATTCTTCCTTGGCAGAATACGTATAAAATAATAGTAGATGTTTTGCAGAGGTTAAGTTTGCAAATTGGAAGTATCCAAACCTGTAGAAAGTTACAACTCTTACACCCTTCTGTAGCTAAGACTTTATTCCAAATTGAGAAATTAAGCAGAATTATAACAGATTAATAACTTCTTGTATAGATATGGGGTGTGTGTATTGAATGCTGACATTCCTCTTAAATAATCACTTTAGTATAAAAACTGGCATATATAACTTAGAAGCACCTTTGGTGATTTATCAAAATATTTTTTAAAGCACTGTAGGGTAAAGTTATTTTGTCTTTGTTCCCCAATTCAATACCACTGCACTTTGACTTTTTGAGATAAGCATAAACATTTCTCAGCTTTTGTAGTGTTGAAATACTGCAGATATGGCCTTGCTTGTTTCTTTAGCTTCATCTCAGCAGGAATGAGCCAGTGGCGATTCAGAAAGATATTCACATATTGAAAACATCACAATCCATTACCTTTCTTCGGATGTCAAATTTGCTAAATAGAAGTTATTATTATTTCCATTAACCTGATAATGGAGTCATAAAAAGCATTCTTGTGACTTAAGAACATCAGTCCCGTTGACTTCAATAACATTTATATTCCTAACATCCTTACCATTTCCAAAATCCCATTTTAGGAAGTAGATCTGCAAAAATCGCAGGTTGTCTTAAGTGTGTTGAAGTCAGTGGAACAGCCAACTTACATCAGCTGAGAATCTGTCCAGTGGCATCTAAATATAGGTTTAAAAGCTTAGCTTGAGACTGCTATTTTTTGAAATGCTGTTCCACTTTCTTCCTAGTTTATTATAAAGTTGTAAACTGTTTCCCACACTTTGAGATTACAAATATTTTCATCATTCATAATGACCTGTTTTCTTCAAATAGTAACTCTGGCTGAGTTTAATAAAACATATTTCAGAAGATTTACTACTTTGGCACTGCATTATTAAAATATTGCCAATATTTTAGTAAGCAGCTACTACTATGTGTCTTCCCTTTGGGCTTTTTAAACTAAATATATTTGCTGCTCGGAGAAGATGCAGAAAAATGTATTTTATTGTTTTCTTATTGTAAGAATGCTTTTCCAACATATCTAGTGGGTCAGACTTGTGTGAAAAATTGCCTTAATTATTCTTTTCTAAAGGCAGTAGTGGCATTTTTTTTGGCCATATCTCCAGTAAGGGACACTCTGGGAGAAGGTATAGAGAGAACTGCTGTTCTATCAGTATTGCTGTGAACATACACCAGTACTGCTTCTGCCGTCTAGGATAATGCCGGTATTACTTAAACTGTAATTAGTGGTTCTTATTTGGTGATGTTCATGCTGTGTAATTTTAATGTGTCAAATGGGCAAAGAGAAGACATAGCAGAAATTAGAGCCTTGAATGTAGGCCTGTTTCATACACAAAATTTTTTTTGTATTTTTTTATCTCTTATTTGCTTCTGTAAGACTTCCATTTAACAGATGCAAAAGTGATTTCTTTTTTCAGAAGAGTGTATATCTGATTAGTAGGGCTAAATTTTAGATAAAGACTTCGTAGCACAAAGTGGTAGGAGGGGACAACATTTATAACCATAGAGAATCACCCTAGCCAACCTTACACTCATTTTGTTCTTAATTATACCAGAACCCCGAGCTCCTCCCAGAACAACCGGGAGCTAAACACGCAAAGAGTTCACTCTGACTGTTATTAATGAGATCTAATTTGGTTATGCTTAGACTTTGTGCTCTGCTTTCTCAGGTATGGTTGTTTTATGGTATGCAAGGAAATTGCTCATTATACTCAGAACATCTTAAGTCAGTATCCTTTTAATTTTACGTGATTAAAAAAAAAAAATCCACAGGGTAAAAATGCCTGCACACAATTCAAACTGCAAGAGGAATTAAATAGAGAGAAGATGACTGCTGGAATGCATTGAGAACAGCGTGGGGTTTTTACCTGCCGCGACCATCGGAGGCCTTTTCTTTTTCCCAGCTGGAATAGGAGACTGCTAGAAGCCCGTGTTTCTCAGCTGCAGTACTGATGCAGCGCTGAATTGCAGGTAACACACAGCTCCTCTGCGCGGCTGTATGCACTGCACTGTATGTCGCTCTCCTCGGTTATCTTTGAGCAATGGCTTCACCTGATGCCCTGGGACGGTGGGTTTCTGTCATTTAATAGGTTGTTGGATTAAGGATGGATGGTTCTGAGCTAAGCACGTGTAGAATGACACTTTCAGTTGTTGCCATCCTTAGCCCTATCAGAGTGTAGGAACTGTGCCTGCAGATGCTGTGGGCTGTGAACTTCAGCAGTGGCCATTTGTCCCTGCACGAGAGGGAAGGGATATCCTGTAAGCTGTGGTCAGCCGTGGTGTGCAAAAGGTTACCTTGTGCTACCGTTTCCCTCAAGCCTTGAAAAATTCACTGTACCGCAAGGCATTTTATTTATTCAAATGGGAAAATAAAAATAATCATGCAAAACTTGATGACTTTCAACTGCTTATATTCTTACACATGTAAAAAGTGGTTAATGATTACTTTTGAAAGACTGCAGAATATATATGTCTGAACAAATTACAATGGTCATTAGTTACAACAATTACATTTTCCTGTAGCTGGTCAGTGTGTTCTTTTATGAACTGTTAATCTTTGTATTTCTTATTGAAATGCATTTGTGGATTATATTCACCAGTTATCTCCACTGTTTATGCCTTGTAGCCATCTTTTTAGCACGTATGGCTCTTCCACGCTTCTCCCATTTCAGCGTCTCCAGTGGACTGGTTCTGTTAGAGCTCACAAGCTCTGCGTTGCAGCTCGCTTCCTGTCATCGCATTGGGAAACAAATCTTGCCCATTATTTGCCGTACTTCCTAATGTAGTATCGCCTCTCTACCTGCCTTAACAGTTCTCTAATAACCAAATAAGATTACAGTGTGGCGCTGCAGTTGCTTTGGTTTTTTCCTTTTAAAGCGATGTCTCTTAGAAGTCTTGCACTGGCCTCCTCTTTGGCGCCCGTTCCCCAGAGCGCGGTGTGTCGCGTGGGGTTAATTGGCTTGTGATGTTCCTTTAGCCCAGCTGGCAAACAGCCACTGCAGCCAAACACACTTTTAGTAGTGCCGCAAAGCAACTGCCTTGGAGAGCCTGTCAGCAGAGCTCTTCCGGATCTTTTAAACTGTACTTCCCCAGTTAAAACGACTGGAGATCACCTACGAAGAAGTCGACCATTCTTCTGAGGGGGCATAACTGTAACTATATACAGATATTTCATGTGCGACAATAGGGGTTGTCCTTCGGCTTTTTCATTTCCTGAGGTGTTCCTTGCCATCTCTGACTACTTCCATCCTTCTTCGTCAATTAATATGTAGATAGTTATTGAGTCATGATATTTTTCATCTCAAATTAATCCTTGTCTTTTTCTAGCACATCACCATTTTATTTCTCTGGCTTTCCCTTTAGAAATAATCCTGGTTTTGATAAGTGTTCATGCTGTCTTTAGGCCATATTTCAGTAGAAATAGGAATCAAAGGATTGGTAACTAAGAAGCCTGTGTTAAGAGTAAAATTCTTTTGCTCTTGGTTTTTGCGTTAGCCAATTCAGTTAACTTTTAGTCATCAGATATTCATTAACACCGTTTGAACTTGCTTCATCCCTGTTAATTATTCAGCATCTTAAGTTAGGTGGTCTTCCTGCTCTCTGGCAAAGTAAATGGAAAAACAGGGCCAAAACTGCATTTTCGGTCTTGCAGGCTAAAACTAGGTCTGTCTTTAATTTATATTCATTCATTCCATGCAAAACTAGTAAATAAGAGTATAAAGCATGTGCTGAATTCTTTAGAGATTTGAATCATATATTGTATGTCGTGATGAAACATAGGTTATTTTTAGTGAACTTTTAGTAGTGGGAAACTTAGGGCCACCTTCTCCTCAGTCTTCAAGGTGTTGGAGACCCAGAACCCAAGTAGTAGTCATTTTATATTAAATTAATAATATGTTCAAGTTGATCAGTACTACAGTGTTTACAAATCAGTTGTTTACTTTCCACTGTATTATTACACTGTAAACAAAATATAAGTTGTCAAATATATTATATACCAAACACTGAATGTTTTGAGCAAAACCAGTGAGGTGACCTTTGTGGCAGTGAATGATGCAGTCAATCTTGCTCAGTTTCAGTGGTTTTGAATTTAGATAACTGCAATGGGTCCTGGGTTCATAACTGTTAGACAGGTCTATTTGTCCCAGAACATGGAGCAATTATTGTCACCTGTGTTACTGATATGTTGTGTTTCTTTGTCCAAATGCAGACATCTTACAGCAAAATCATTGATCTCATCGGAGCCACGCACAGTTTACTAGATGTGACTTTGGCTCCAAGGTTTAGTGTCTGTTAGGGTGTATTTACCCTGTGACTCTAATGCACTGAAGCTCATACTTCCCTCAGGGAATATTAATGCCGAAATTCCCTGACAGAATAGCTGTATGTTTGCTGTTACTTGTATTTTTAATGTTTTTAACTAGATATACTTTGAAGTCTTGCAAACATGAATTTTTCATGTTCAAGTTGTCCATTGAAATCAGCATTTTAACACTGATATGAGGTTAAGAAGCACACATTACTTTCTGGAAAACGGACAGTAGTTTAGTTGAGGTCATTTAATCCTGCAAGTGGACACATATTTTCTTGTATCTTCCAGATAGCATTCCTCCAGATTTTTCTGAGATAAACATCATGAAATAGAAACTACCAAACGTTAAATGATAATTTTCAGTTTTCTGTATCAAAGGATCCTTCAAGTAGTGACTCATAAACCAAATGTGACATTTCAGGGTCATGCTGTGAATGTATACATTAGGGATTATATAGCTCCAACATTCAGGAGAACAGTCTTAAGATACTGTATAGAAGTACCAGATGTCTCCTTTCCTGGTAGCCACACCACTATCCCAGGCCGTTCGCCTGCGGTTGCAGAGCAGTAGGTAATAATAGTCGCTTACTCTGCAAGTAAGTCCTATTCAGCAGACTGTTCTGAGAGCAGCTGCTGCTCCAAAATACAGCGTGTTCCCCAGGTGTGGTGAGCAAGAACCCACAAACAGGGATCCACAAAGAATATCTAGTTATGTGCCATGTCATAAGAAAATTTGTGGTGGACTTCCATGTAATTAACCTTGTTTTTAACCATGCAAAGCCAGTTATCAGGAAGCAGGTGGAGGAATCCAGAAAGCAGATGCAAAGTAAAAAGAGAAAAAAAGGAGTTTTTAAAAAAAAGGATAAAAAATTTATTCATAAAGTCTTGATCTTGCCAGGAGCTTTGCGCTGGCTAATGAGATTTTCTCTGCATTCTGTTTATTTACATAATCAGTTGAGCAGAAGTGGATCTGAACCGAAATTTAGAATGCCCTTCCCCAACGATTTGAAGGCTGCGTTGGGAAAGAAATTTGTGTGTGAACAAAGGTCAAAACTGTGAAGATTTCACCTTTCTCTACAATCAGTTGAGCAAACCTTTCCAGTTGTAGAGTGGGAACTCTTAAGAACTAAGGGAATAATTTTAGAGCTCTGATCCATTTCCACCATAAACAAAACTGATGGGAATTTAGGATCCTGTGTGGAACACAATATTTTAAGTCAGTAGTGTGTTTTTAAAATCTTTATATTTTGCACGCAAACATTCTTTTCCTGAAATTGGTTGTCCGTATGTTTTTATTATGATTGAATCATGAAAGAGCTTGATTTCCAGTTTCTGTATATAAGACTCTTGTCTTTGCAGTGCTTTTTATTTTCGGCCCTTGACATAGAATTAGGTAAAGTCTCACCAGTCTTCAGTGGCATAGATGCATTGGTTGTGTTTAGACACCTTCTGCACCAGCAGTTCCATCTTTTGGGCATTGAAATTGATTTTTCTCATCTTAGCATTTGAAGATGGAGAGTGCCCTTTCCCATCGCCTGAGGGTGTACAGTGGCTCGAACAGCCGAGGATGTGGCGTCAGCAGATTTTCGGGCACCAGAAATGGCAGCATCAGGAGCATCAGCACGAGTAGACTGTGTTGAGGTAGTTCTCCCAAACTATGTTATAAACCCAAACAATTCTGCTATACAACGGCTGATGGAGGCTGCCTCTTAGTCCAGTTGAGTACGTTGGCTGGTTTCCCATATGCTTGACCCAAGTAACGTTGTGTACAGCCCTGCGTTTTGCACAGCAGTATTTCTGCTGGCCGTGCAGCCAAGGCAACAGCGTGCCTTGTGGATTGTCTGCTCCTGACTTCTCTTTGTGTTAATAACGAGACTATATAAAAGTAACGAAGCGGCATGCTTCCATGACTGACTGAGAGCTTCTGGAGTTATGTAGTCTTCAGAGGCTTAATCGCTTTGGGCATCATCCCATGGTCTCTGCCATATTCTCTGATTTGGGGATTGAGACTGCAGATTGTAAAATCCGTAAGTTCTTCAATATAATTAAAAGTTGAAATGGATATTATTTTCGATAGTTAAAGGTGAAACAGACATTAGTTTACATTGTACATTATTTTAGATATTTGTTATATATTTCAGTACGTGCGTAACAGTATCTTGTATCATCAAAGTGAGTTTTTAAACGTACTCGGTTATTTTGAAGCCTGGATAATATATAGATTCAATACTTTGTGACAGATAAATTTATACTTTTGGTCCTTCACGTTACACCATACATGCTTTATATTCTAGAAATTTTATAAATTATCTTGAGATTCATTGAAAACTAAGACTGAATTTTCTTTGTAATCCATTAAGTGATGTAAGAGTAAATAGCTCTTTGTGATTGTATCATGTAATGCTTTAGTCCTTGTTAAGGTTTAACTACTCTGCAACAGGTAAACTATTAACGTTAAGTATTAATTTTACATGTCATTTCCAAACTGATTCATTAATGAATTTAAAGTTACATTGCAAGGTTTAAAATACTAAATCTGGAAGAGACTCCTGAATGTTACATTTTAACAACTTTTTGAAATAAAGGTTACTGTGTACAACATAAGTGTGAGAAAATATTATTTGAAATGAATACAGCAGATAATCCAATAATGGCAGTGTATTTGCCCTTATTTGCTTTTTATTTCTTCAGAAAATAATGGTATTCATTTATCATAAACTTAAATGAAAATATCATTCTGTATGTTCTTGCACAAGGAAATAGAGTACGTAACTGTTACAGCTTTCTCAGTCCTCTCTTTGAGGAAGTATGACATACAAGAAGCATGCGTTAGTTGTGTAGCAGTATTATACTGCCTCCTCCGCTGTATTTATCATTGTGTAAATCTAGTTATTTCTCTGACATCATTGCTTTTCACTCATGGATTTTTACCTATTAGAGATACTTTTGTTATTTATGAATACAGTTCTTCATATGTGGGAACAATTCAGATGTGATTAGAAGTTTGTGATTGAAGGTTTGGATAAACCTTCATGTAATCAGCATCTCCTACCTGTCAGAAAGCTGACCAGGATTTTGATGAGAATACCATGATTTCATTAAAATAATTCGTGGCAGTCGACTCATTTGTTTTGCCAGAACTGTAAATGCAAGGCATTTTCCTGGTTATTTGAAGTATTTACAATGTGTAGATAAGTATCTTCTAAATAAGGCATCAAAAATAAACATACAAGAACATGAGAAAGTTATATTAGACAATATATGTGATTACCGTGAATTATGATTAATACCACTGAATTGTATAATGTGAGTTATAATTTACAGAGTGTGGATGTTTTAAAACTACTGTGAGCAATGCTTAATTTTTCACCAAGTATTCAGCAGTCTCTCTAAGCTACTCTCTATGCTGGTTTCATGCATTTGAAGTTTTTTGAGAGCCATGTTGCATTATTGTGTTTAAAAATAATTTTAAAAAAAGGTTCACCTTATTCTGAACCTACCATGAGGTCCACTTTCATAACCAAGAATCAGATTTTCTCTGTATAACTTCTGCAGTTACTTATGAACGGAAGAATAGATCCAAATGCGATATGGATAAAGATTTATGTGAAAATTTTGGCTGCAAGTTTTATTAGCACATTAATTATATTACATTGCATCATTTAAGCAATGAATATTTAACTGAGCATTACTCATAATTGCACCTTCCCTGTTCCACCTTTATAAAATGACCTCACATAAAAAATATAATGAATCTTTTTGTAAGAAAAATATAAGTAATTACATGAAAGAGATAAAAATATCATAAGCTAATGAAAAATCTCATATAATATTCCATTGGGTACCTTTGGCAGTGTGCTTTATCTTTTGATATAGTACCAGCTAACTGAAATTAATCTGCCCCCATGTAAATGTTACAGTTTCTGAAACTATGTATCTGACTGTAGAAATTACACAAAACATAAAAGTTTCCTTTTATAATGAATCTACAGTAATACAGACCAAACCTTTTAAAGTAAAAGCTTTGTTCAAAGGCAGAATACAGTATGAAATACACAAATTTTTACCAACTCAATTGTAACTTAGATTATCATTCATTTAATCTTTGAAGAGTTTGCGTTTCACATTTCAAAATGTATAATTCTGTAAATGTAAATAACAGAGAAATACTGTTGTTCAGTTTCCAGTTCCAGTTAGCAGGTATTTTCAGTCTTGTGGCCGGGGTTTTTCGAGCATTTTAAAACATGAGCATGGGGAGTCCTAATCGCTAGAAGCTTTTGTCAACTTTAATGCAGAATGATAAAGTCGGAACTAATACTAACTTGTGAGGGGAAACTCTGTGCAATCTGTTAAAAATGTATGTCATGTGTCCTGGTTTTTCCTTGCGAAGGCATTGTACTACATAATGCTCGTGAGGGATTGCAGTTAATATCACAGCTGGAAAACTTAGAAGACCTGCAGGTGTACAGAACCCTAAGGTGGCGGTGCCCGCAGGCTGCAGCGTGTTTGCTGCGGCGGGACCCTTCGGGTGGCACTGCGGAGGGAAACCTGCCCTGCGGATCCGCTACGGGAGCGGCGGCGTAATTAAATCCTTTTAATGACTTCCTCGTCCAGGCCCAGAGCGGGGGCCCTACCTGGCTGTTGGACCAGTGGCTAATCTGCAGAGGGGTCCAGCTGATTTGTTTTAAGCAAAAATACTTCCATTTCCATAACAGCAGCTGGTAATTGTGGATAAGTAAGTGTAATCATTTTTGGAAAACTCTTAAGTCCAGTCTTGCAAAGATTTACTGGCAGGGAGTGCACACATTAGTGTAAAGAATTCTCCTAAAGTTAATGAGATTCAGTGTGGTGATAAGACTGGCCCTAGTCATCAAGTTTGCAATTACAGATGTAATTACTTACTCCATTGAGTTAAATTAATTTAAAAATTTGTATACGATATTTACAACTTGTATCTAAATGTCAGAATTCTAAACTAGATTAATAAATCAATTAAGACACAATGGTGAAAGTTTTAGGAGGAGTAAGTTAGACAAAACATAAACATTTTTAGGGCTGCGTATGTTATTTAAACAGAAAGGGAGTTAAAAGAGCTGGCATGAGTGTGTTGTAGCTTTGTTGATTAAACTTAGCTTTTGTCTGGATGTGTAAAATTTCAGTCAGCTTTTGCAAGACATTTCCAAAGAGAAGTACAGTGCAGTTAGAGCACCAGAGGGGTTAAAAACATTTTTTTCACTATTATTTTAATGGAGATTATAATATAAAATGGACTAATTTGTGGGAGAGTGTGAAACATTCAGTTTGGCCGGGTGACTTCATTTTATTTCTTCAGCATCCTCATCTGTTGTGCTGGTGGAATGCTTAGTGCTTCTTGAATGGCTCCCAGCCTTCCCGATACTCTTGCAGACTAAGGACCTACTATTAAAAGATAAAATATTTTCACCATTCCTTCTGGTTTTGTAGCAAGGATAATTCAAAGTAATGACAACTGTAAGAACAAAAATGCAGTAAGCAGCAGTTTGGGAATTGGGAAGCATGAATCAAGATTTATGTCACTAAAATGAGGGTCTGTGCAGAGTATATAGAAAGTCAGTTTCTGTTTAAGAATCCGTGTGCTCAATCTGGCATGATCACAGATAAGTTGTTATATGTTGGTTTGGAACTGTGCCAGATTCAACTCCTCCATGCTCTAGGCTTAAACTACATCTCCTTTGGTACCTCCTTGTTACATTTTTACCTAATTTTGATGTAGGTGCTAACGCCTTCAGAGCTGTGTGGGCAGCTACCATTCATTTTAGCAAACAAGCAAAAAGTATCTGTTGCTTTCTTGTCTGATAGATATCTGTGAACATTGATCAAATAGGTTGGAAAATATATTGGAAAAGAGTGGGACAGGAAAAAGAAAAATAGGAAGGAACCATGTACAGCAGTGAACTTGAGTATGAAATAGGCGAACCTATCAGAAAGCATTAATAAGCAAAGCTATCATGAATTAATCTGTGTTAGGGTGACTGTCAGCAGAGAAAGATGAAATGATTTTGAAAGTAAACTGCGATTGTTTCTAGGTATTTCCAAAACACCAAATGATCAGCAGAAATAACATATTTGGTAGGTTTCAAAGACTTGTTAGGAAACTGAGATTGTGCAAAACTGGACAAAAAAAAAAAAAACCCAAACAGTAATGAACAAGCAGAAAGATGGACACTTAGAAGAACATTTTAGAAAGCCATAAAGGTTAAAACTGACATACAGTAACACAGAAGGCACTGAAGGAATCGGTAATATAGGAATACATCCTGCAGCGATACTACCAGTAGTTTCACAGTGCTGGTAGCATCAGTTTCAAAGGACTTCAGGACTTGGCATTCCGCTTCCCCAAACTGCTGGGTAAATGCATTGCTATTTCTTATATTAGCTAACTTAAATTTTCTGTGTTTGAAAAATACTGCAGATTGTTAGGTGAAAGTTAACAGCCTAAATGTGAAAGACAGCAGGTTCTATCAAAAGGCATTACTCGTTTGGTTCGATGGTGAACTATTTGCCTAAGAGGCCTAGATATATTTTAACAACTTCACTCTACAAAACATTAATTCCTGTAAAGTACAGAAGCAAGCTGATGCCTGATCTTAATTTGTGACCCGGAGAGTCATTCCTTGAAATTAAGCTGAAAGTGAAGAATTACAGTAGGTCAGAAATTATCTGTTTAATTAAAGAAATCTAATTATGTAACTTCTTAAACTTGAGAGTGGAATATTTGTTTATCTAAATATTTTTTTATTTTACTAACATGTCTAGCAAAACCCAGTTCACTCTGCTGCTGAAGAGTGGCATTTATGTTTCTGTGAATTCTTTTTTCCTGTTTTAGAAAATGAGAAGTACAGTTTTCTTGTAATAAATATGTGGCAGTGTTCCCTATCTAGCCCCATCACAACCTCCTTTTTCCATAATTTAAATGTTAAAGCAGGTCTATGTTTTTTAGCCATAGCATCTTTGATAATCAGTTTTATTTCTGATACAAATTGCAGAGATAAAATAGTTGATGTTTTACATCACATCAATTAAGACTATGCTAATTTTTTGATTAGGATCAATTCTGGTTACCTTAGAAGACCTCTGAACTGACTGTTGCAGTAAATACTAAATTACTTAATTATTTTAATCTTCTATTTTTACTACCGCCACCCCCAAAATCCAGTATGGCGTTTAGAGCATATTGGTCTACCAGGGCTTAAAGGGAAATCCTGCAGTAGAGGTAACATCCTCTTCCAATTCTGTTCACGGGAACGAAGGCAGTAATTGATTAATTAAATTGGGACTTGGTCCAGAACAGGGTAGCCCCATTGCCTTTTGGAAGGGGTCCTGGCTCAGGCTCTCCCGAATCCGCCCAGGAGCTGCTTTGGGCGGAGCTGAGCAGTAGGAACCAGAAGGGTGAGGAGCCGGTTTGTGTTGGGGCGGCGGAGGGCCGGCACCCGGCTCGCTCTCTGGCACGTCACAAACCTTGCACAGCGGCGGTGCTTGGGTCCCTGGAAGTCTTACTATCTGAAATCCCTTGTTTAGTGCCCAATTGTCGTTAAAAGGCCTGGAAGAATATAATCGTAATAAATCAGGTTTTTTTCAAAATGCATGAAATCTGTCTGGAATATTTATAAAGCCATTTGGTTTAAATTTACTAACCTTTTAAAATATAAAGTAAGGGTATTGAGTCCACTATTTGAAATCATTTACTAACTTTAAAATGTCAACCGTTATAAAAAAATCAAGATCGATGTATTCAAACAAGGAAATCGTTCTTTTCTCCAGTGTCATAGAAATTCTGAATACAGCTTCCTCATCTTAGTTTCATACAAGTATGAATTTCTAACATTTTGGAAAGGCCTGAAGTAGCAAAAAGTACACAGGTATCGTGTAGTAAATTAGCTTTAGAAAAATCTTATTTTTTCCAATATGAGCAAGGTTGTACACTGCACAACTGCAGATGATCCATTCCAGTTAAGGAAATCACAGTCCTCCCATCTCCCATCCTCCTACCGTGCCCAGTCCTTCAGCTCCTGTTCACAAGTTGCTCAGCAATTTTCCTCTCATTTTGAAAAGATCTTTGCTGCTTTGGGATTACTTCTTTGAGTCAGTGCTTCTGCTGTCATATGTTCTAAGTATAGTTTTTAAAACTCCTGTGTATTTTTAAAAAGTTTGCCTATATTACAAATCGATAGATTTTAAATGCTTTTAGCAGCCAGTCCACGTATGCTGTGATCTGCGCCTTTGTTGGTTTAAGCTATACCTGAGATAACCAGTTTTTCTCACAGCACAAATTCAGAGATAAACCTGGGAGATTTATGCCATTGACTTCAGTAAATGAAGAATTTAATCATGTAATTTTTAGCAATTTCTCACTTTTATGTCACTGTTTCAGTCACCTAAGCGCGAGCAGTAAAAGTGCCTTTTTTGCTGTTATGTAGTGATCAGTCACAGACATAAATCCAGGTTATTCCTCACTTAAAGCTCTTTACTGCGTAAAGCATGGTTGATATTAACTTTTGGTTCACTTACTTTCTCACGATACATTCTTATTTGACTCTTATAATGCTGCGAAGAAGGAGAAGCTGCTTTGGTTGATTCTGCTGCCGTTTGCGCACGGTCTCTGCAACAGAGGCTCTGTGGAGCCTCCCGTGTGCTCAGAGGAGCTGCTGCCCAAAAAGGGGCAAAGTGTAACACGTTGCTCCCATGCACACACGGTGTCGCGGATCGCGCCGTCTCCCTGCCCTGCTCCTGTGCCGTGAACCGCCCAGGGAGAGGAGCTTGCCTGGATGTGCTTTGCAGCAGGTCAAAGGCTTGGATCTCAGATTGGTCACTTAATTCAAAGTCTCCATTCTGTTCTTTATCTCCTTAGAATGATAGAATTTCCGTGGCCTGCTGGGAGACAGCAAGGGTCACTAAATACCACCGCTCTTCGGTGTGACCGTTTGTTTGCTTATGCCCGAAATGGAAGCGAGTTCCAGGTCAGCCGTGTTAGGATCCCGAGAGGAGGGGACCCCGTCAGCTCGGTGCCTTCTGTTAAACCACAGAAGTGCTCCAAACAAGCCTCAGCTAAGCTTCCGCGCGCTGAGCCTTGCCACTAAAGTGCTTTTGCATCGTGGCTGTAGTTAGGTACGGTTTTAGGGAGGTAAAGACCATAGTTCGTACTTTGGCTATGAAGAGCCAAAACATTTTCTAGTGGTTTATAAAGAAGTTGGTAACAAATTTATAAATCTGTATCAAAAATGCCACAATCTGTATTACTTTCAATTGCTTATAAATATAATGTGGGTCATCTTCCTTGAGCAACTGTGCAAAATTATACAAAGATTTTATGTTTATTTTTATACTAAAATAATGGTTGCTAGCTTTTTGGTTCAAGAACTTTAGCTAATGTCTTAAGGATGGAGTATATTGTTCTCATTTGCATCAGCATCAAACTGATGTAATTCTTTTTGCAATAACTGTATCATTTGAGCTTTATTTTTTATCTAAACAAAATTTGACTGACATCTTGCAAGTAAAAATTTCATTTTAGATATTTCCTAATCTGTTACAGGTCAATGCACAAACTGACTCAACTGGAGAGACTTGATCTGGGCAATAATGAATTCTCTGAACTGGTAAGCAATGCACCATTTTTTAATAGAAAGCCTGTATGTTTTGGGTGCTCTGTGCATGAGGCATTAAACTTTTACTTAAAAGGCATTATTGTGTTGTGGCCACATGCTATGGTCACATTTCCTTGTAGAAGAGAAGATTTATCATAGTTCATGAGGTGAATGTTGATAATGGAATATGCTTCATCTACATCAGGCTTCTGCAGTTCAGATCAAGGTCACAGAGGATTCTCACCAAGGGCTGGTTGCTACTGCTGGAATACTGTGGGATGAGTTGATGATCTCAATATAAATACTTGTGTCAGTTATGTATTAATTTCTTAATATCTATCATTATATCTTACAAATATTAGAAACTGCTATTAGCAGAAGTAAATTTTGGACTCCAAAAGCAGTTTCTGTCCCTAACTCACCTCTAAGATGAGTATTAAATTCCCTGAGATTTGATAGCTTTGGGGAATTTTCTCTAGCATCAGTGTAGAAAATAATGATGTTGCTGTTCGCTTCAGGTATGTTTCTGCTACATCTGTAGGAATTGACACTTCTCAGAATCAGTATGAGGGTGCTTCAGCTGTGTTTTTAAATGGATGTACCTGTTTTTAAGTAGAGCTCGCTGACTTCATCCTGCAGGAACTGTAAATACGTGAAGAGAAGCAAAACTTAGAAAAACTGCTGCCTCATCCTCTTTGAGACCTATCGCTGCTAGGGCTATTCGGGAGGGCCTGTGCTTTTGTACGACAACAAATTAATACTGTGACACTCGCTATTGCACTGAGGGTGAAATAAATGTCTGCATGTGCCTTATCCACCAACGGCCTGTCTAGTGACTGTTAAACCCTGTGAGCTGAACCGTTTCCTCCAGAGTCACAGAATAACAATCTGTAAAAATAGTGCTGCGGAATCAGGGCTTACAATTTTATGAGGGTGATATTTCCTGTAACTTTAATTAAAATTAAGATAATTTCACTTTAAACAAAGTTCAAAATGTCATCTAGTAGTAGAAAGCTGTAGCAAAATGTCTACATCTAGTTTATAGATGGTGCACTACCTTGCACTACCTTCTACCATTATGGTTATAACCCTGTTAATGTTTACTAATTTATACTGCTATGTAGGAGAAAATAGATGGTTTTAACTCAGATTTTTAATTAAAACTGGAAATCTTTTGCATAGATAAATAGAATAAAATTTTCAGAAATGGTATTTGGAATTTTGATCATAAGAAATATGTATATGCTTCCTGAATTAAGTGTGTCTTTTTGGGGGGTGGTTTAGTTTTGTAGTTTTTGTTTTAAATTACTTCAACATCGTTCTATGTTTTCGCCTGGCCCTGTACTGCTGTTAGAACCAGTCTCCCTGAGCTGACTCATTTTTCAAGAAGCTGGTCCAAAAATTTATGAACTAGAATCAAATGCCAGAAGCAAAATGGGCCAAGAGGCAAGGGAACAGCATGAAACTGCAGAAATGTCATGGGAAAAGTGGTACTAGTTTAAATCCAGATCACTTGGAAAAAAAGGATCAAAAGGTTCTGATTCGGGTTTCGATAGAAACTTTGTTCTTATTGGAGAAATATACTACCTAGAACTGTGGTGGGGTGGAAGAGCTTAATTTCTTTGACAGTCCATCCTTGGACTATTGAAGTCCCTCCTTTTGCACTGGAAGAGTCTGGGGTCTTCATACAGACAAACTGGAGCAATAGGCATGGGGTTAAGAATAAAGGTAATTGCCAAAATGGAGTAATTCTGTTAATTACCTTTCTGGAAACAAGATTATGCCAATCATGAGATAGGTATGTGTTCCTAAAATAGAAATTGTCACTTCCTAAATAGCTGCCATATTCAAGTGACTTAATGTAATCAAGGAAGGGAATAGGTAATCTGTGTCACGGGTCTTCAGGAAAACTGGAGCATTAAATCACAAGGTATGGGTCAAGGGTCTGAGATCTCCTAATCTTTGAAGTGACAAAAAACGGCACTGAACAAATGATAAACAGCAATTGTTAATACCACTTATCAAAACATTAGAGATCTCATCTGCATTATGGTATGCTATAATGCTATATCATAATCCATGTTACACCATAATAATGGTATACCATAATCCATGCTCAAGAAATTTCAAATCAAACTGTAATATGGACAACATAGGAGTGGTCTGTTGCCTTTGAGAAGGGTGTCTGTCTAATGAGAGGAATTTAAAAGAAAATTAAAGTCGAGAGGGAAATTATGATTATCTCTAATAACCTCAGTGAACACTCTGGAGGAATAAAAAACATTAATCATCACAGCAACAAATAGTATAAAGTGATCATTAATCAATTTAGTCTGGAAATTAGAAGTGGTTTTAACCATCGAAGGACAACAAAATTTCAATAGAATTAGCCAAGGCAAAATAAATTATCTTTAAAATACTGACTGATCATTTTTCACTAGAAACACATTATGTGGCAACATGGAAAACTGAGGGATTGAGCTCCCCAGATTAGCAGGTTCCTTCTTATCTGATGATGCACTGGGAGCTTCTCCTATAACATACCATGTGACCTGGGCGACTGGAAAATTGTATTTCTTGTGGGAATTACAATATTCCAAAGAACTTAGACCACAGGAGATATAATTAGAGGTCTTTCAAGGTCCTGTGATGCTAGACAGATAGATTTGCTTCTAGCTGTGTTGAAATAATTCCAGCGAAATAGTACTACAGACTTTTAAAATGCTAGAATCTGATTTAGTCAGAGCCAAATAAAATATTTAATATCAGTTTCTAGCAGACTTTGAAAAAAAAATCTCTACAACTTTACAGAGCTAAGGCAAACTGATGTTTTACCTGTGAAAATAGCATTTCATGAAAAAGAAAAATACTGCTTAGGCTGAAACATGGAAATATTTGTGACCTGATAATTCTTGATTTTCACAGCTGTAATGAATAAGAAATGATTTGGGGAATTGCCTTTTTCACTGTCTCTCACTAATATCCTATAGTGTTGGAAAGAATAGAACATCTTAGATTAAAGTTGAATATTGTAATTTTAAGTCTTTATCATTGCATACAGCTATTTTAACTACCGAATATGACAATTGCAGACATTAAATTGTACATAAATGCAGTATATCCAGGAAAGCGTTCAGCAATATGACTCCGTTAAGCTATTTTTAAGGCTACAAATCATGCAAAAGGCAGTTTCGCATGTGCCGCAAGATGAGATTTGGTCTTTCTTTTCAGTGCATTGTTTCTGAAGCTCCACAATTCTCACTTCAATCATTTGCCTTGTTCATAAATTGCATACTGCCAATAGACCGTTTAGAACAGGAACTTCTAATAAGTTGTTCTTTGTATTCGTTTCTTTTCCAGGGGGTTCTTAAATTTTACAAGTTTTGAAAAAGAGCAACAGTGGTTAAATTAATTTAAATGAGCATACTGTTCACGTCATTAAGTATCAGAAGGTCTGATGTGGGTTATAAAAAGAAAAAAAAGCAAGGTGAAGAGGGAATCTTTTTTTTAAAGAAAATATGATTTATATTTAACTAAAAAAAATACTGACTTATTTAATGGTCCTAATACTATCTTCTTTTCTTCAGCCTGAGGTTCTTGAACAAATACAAAATCTAAAGGAATTGTGGATGGACAATAATTCTTTGCAAATACTACCTGGGGTATGAACATTTATTTTACATAATCAAATTATTGTGTGATATAGTGAACTATTGACCTTGCAGTAAATAAATGCACGTGCATTTTCTTGAATGGGTACATATTCCTAGTTCATGTAGTCATTAATCATTATCAAGAAATAAAAGTCTCCGCATAACTATTCATACAAAGACCTTTTAAATGTTGTGTTATTACATGACAGCATCTAGATGGGGATGTGCCTGTTTTATTTAAATGTTGTGTGGGTTTCACTGTGAGGGGAAATTATTTCCTATTGTCTTCTCAGTCAGCATGCATTAACTAGCAGTTTTATAAAAACCCACGTGTTTTAAAAAGGAAGATGAGATGTTCAGTAATCTAAATAAACTTAGAAATAACAGATGGTATGTACAGATTCAACTATATTAAAAGCAATTCTGAGGCAGTGGAATGAAGATACGTTCCTCCAGAAAGCACTCCATTTAGAAATGGAACCAAAAAAATATTTTACAATCTAAACATTAGGGTCATAGTTATATATTAGTGCTGTTTCTGAGTTGTTGGTACCCCACAGTAGGACTTTGATTTTCAATTTTTATTGCCATAAATTATTTGAAATTAAATACTTTAAAATACCTACACTGAATATGACTGGAGAAAGGGATCCCCTTCATTAGCATTTTATCACACAGGTGACAGATCGTATGTTTCACATAATAATGCTCCTCATTGCTGCAGGGAAAATGTAGAACTATATCTAGCACAAATGTGTCTAGGTGTTAGAAGTAGTTCTTCCTCTTTCAGTTTTGAACATTTGTTCATAAAAATTCAATTTTTTGCGTTAAGCAAGGACTGTTTTTTGTCATAAATAGATTACATTAATCTTTTGTGTTAAGCAGGATGTTTGCACAAAAATGATAATTTTCAGTCACTGTCCGAATATCCACTTTGAGTGCTTTGTTAGTGAAAAGAGAAGCTGATATTGAAACCACCTCTTGATACTGAAACCAGCTGGAGATCAAGAACACAAATATTGCAGGATTGTTGCTGCAGAGTAACTGAGTAGGAGAAATGTCAGATATACTAGAGAGTGTGGGCACAAACATTTTAACCGTTATTCTGTTTCTTTTCTGTTCACAATGAAATTGGTTAATCTATCCAGTGCTAAAATGTGTTCCAAACACAGTCCTGCTGAGCTATCGTAATCCCTGAAGAGGGTATTTAGAGTTGAAGATGTTCAGTAGATCATGGAACTAAATCTCAAGGAGCGTAATTATTTTCAATGAATAATCCATGTTTCCTGAATCTGATTCTAGTAGACCCTAGATGATGTTTTATGAAAGCCTTCTCCAAAACAAGACGTTTGAAACAGCTAATATTAGCTTTAAATTTTTACTTTTAAAAATAGAAAGGAAATACCAACTGGTAATTGATTTTAAGATTTAGAGATTTGCCAGGTTTCCAATGTTAATAATTCAGTTTTTTAAAAAGTATTCTGTGCTAGAAACAAAGATTATGTTCGACTATTAATATGGGCAGAATGGCAGATGTTGGGGTGAAAGGGAGATTTTCCCTTTATACAACTTGTGTATGATTAAAGATAACATGAAGGTGCCTCCTTAGAAGCAGAGAGCAGATCTCAGCAAGGTAAAAGATGAAAAGCAAGCTATATTCGTATTATTTTGAAAGTACCTGTAGATGAAGCTGTCTGAAACTATTTTCCTTTTTCACGTGTACAATAAATAACCACTAAAAGTGTATGTAAATAACCAAAAACCCCACTCCCGTGAACTTTTATAGAATCCATACACTTCATGAGCGATTCCCAATTCTTTCCCAAAATCCATAAAGGAAGTTCCCTCATAGGCCATGAACGTTTATTCATCAGGTTTGAAACAAAGTTTGGCGTTCCTCATTTAACTTCTTTGTAAGGAGGAGGTAATTCCCGTGGATCAGGAAGTATTTCTGTGGGTGCGCGGTGTTGCAGCCACGCGGTAGCTCTCCCACGGGTCATAGGTCCAGCTCGCTTACTCCAGACCCGGCACTGATCCCTCTTTGCTGTTCCACTTGCAGGTTTTCGTTTAAGGAAAATAACAGCATCTTTTTTGTTGATTTTCTTGGTGGAATTTCACACCTAGAATGAAGTGAGCATCTTGTGATAATGGATCGAGAAGCAGGTTGCTTCTGCAGGCTTCCAACTCTTACATGCTACACAGATTTTCAGAGAAATCAGGGGAGAATCCCTGTCATGTTGCTCATTGATGTTACAGCTGCAGTTAAACAGTGTATTCACAGAAGTGTACTATTGGGGTTAACTGCTCATAATTTGAACTATGAATATCTAAAGTCTATCTGTAGATTTTATAAAATTCAGAGAATCAGTTTGATGCAGAAAAACTTTACCTGCATGTCTAGCCTCGGTGATCTTAAGGACTGCTGTGTGGATGTGAATTGTGAGTAAACGTCCCTTGGATCTGTGTCCAAATGAAGAAATAATACAGCTGTATGACTGAGAACTCAAACTTTCAGCAGATTTAACGAATCTGGAACGCATTAATTAGTTTGGTATGTGTTGTTTAGTTTGGTACAGTTCCTTTTGCAGTTATCTGAACAGGAAGGCTGTTAGACCACCACTGATACTGCTTCAGTGAAATAACTCTTGTAAAAAGGATGCTGACATAACTGAATATAAGCCTGTATTACTATTGTTTGTCTTTAATTAAACTTAGAAACTGGCATGCGGTGTATAGCTGTTCAAGTAACACTTTGTAACGTGCTATTAAGTCTATAGGGAAGTTAAAACAGCTCGTGTACCTGGATGTGTCAAAAAACAGGATAGAAACTGTTGATTTGGACATATCGGGATGTGAAGGACTTGAAGATCTCCTGTTGTCATCCAATATGTTGCAGCAACTGCCAGACTCCATAGGTGAGAAAAGCTCAGGATTTCTTGTAATCTTTAATATCTTTTTTTTTTTTGTAATTATGGGACTCTATAATAGCTGGAATAAGAACTGCCATTAAATTCCAAAAGGGTTTGAAACATCTGTGTCTGCACAGTCCATGAAGATCATTTTGTAAAGTCAGGTTAAAAATAACATGGTTAGAAGGTATTGATTATTCTGATTTGCTGTTTTAAAGAAAATAAGCAAAGAAAGATATAATTGATCTGACCTAAGTTTGAAAGTAAGTATAATAGTGATTATGTTAACAGTGTGAAACTCTTGAAGGAAATTGCTACTCTTAAGTTACAGTAGTGCAATTCCGTATGAGAGCATTAAACAAAGAAATAGTTCAAACTGTTCATTTTTGGTTTTGACTATATTGCACGCATAGAAGTTCGGAATTATTTAGAATATATAGAAATTCTGGAAGCTAAGTGGTTGTAGGTTATGGCTCTATACATCTGGATATTTCATTTCAGTCTTGATCCCTTGTATTTTCTTTAGAAACACTTGAGGTCTTTCCTCTCTTCTATTGCTTCCAGCCGATGAGCCCACTATATCATCATCATAATCTTCTTCACTTTCCTAAATACAACCCTTTGAACATGGAACTGTTAAATTCCCCAATTTTAAATCAACTTAGTCAAGATGCCAAAATGTATTGCTAATTAATAATACTGTGCTACACAAATGTTACTAGATGTCTTTTACAGCTATTTTCTATTTTGGTCTTCTACATCTCACCATAAATTCTAGAATTTTTGCTTTATGTGGTTTTCTGGTATGCATATGCAGATTGATTTTTAGAGGGCATTTAGCTCCTACACAAATGGAATAAATGTTTACATTTTGAAGTATGCATTCTTGCAATGGTAATAGATTTAACAGAATTAAAGCAGAAAGAGTCATTTTAATACTGCATTTTCAGATGAGAGCTAGCTGAAATTCATTTTGGTGGAACTTTTTCCTCTTAAAAGAAAATTTTCTTGAAAACTAGATGTTTCTTGGAACATATTGGTTTTGAAAAAGTTTTCAACAAAAATGTTCTGCAATTGAAATGACCAGTGTTTCTTTTAATTATACTTTTCATTTCTTCAGCTTTCATATTATGGCACATTCAGTTTAACTTTTTTCTCTATATTGGTGATTAATCTGTATTATTCTTAACATTCGTTACAAATGATCATTTAAAAAATGATATTTCAGTATATCCAGAATTCTTACAGGAAAGAAACAGATTTTGAAATGTCAATAACTTCCAGAAGGTGTAAATCTGTTTCAAGCTCTGTTTCTAGCACTGTAATGCAATATTTTCACCATTTTTTCTGTCTTTACTTTTTTATCGTTTTCTGCTGTTACACACTGGTAAAGCAGAAGTTTCATTCCCTTCTTGGTAAATGTTGCCCAGTTACGCATCTGCTTAGGCTTTGATATATAATAATTCTTTTAATGATAATAATTAACCACATATGCATTCAGGATTGATTCCAGTTTTCGGTCTGATTCTGGTTTTCTTTTATACCTACATATTGTGAAGCTTTATAAATGTAGCATTTACTTTAGATAATTTGCCTAATGTCCTGTTACGACCTAAGCACCTTTTAATCAAGGCAACAGGACTTGAATTTGTTCGAAACATTAATAGATAAGTACAAATACACAGATAGGATACTATTCTTTTTTTTTTTTTTTTGTTTTTTTCAAGACTCCAGAAATACTGTTAATATTTCACTTGCAGTTAGTTCAGCTTAACATTTAATCAGTGCTTCATTTTGATGAAACGTGTTTTCAAAGGGACAAGAATATGTCTGTGTACTGTCCTATATACAGATGTTTTCTAAAATCTAGATCAAAGTTATTGAGTTAATGAGAAATCATTGTTTGTTTAAGGATATGGGAGATTACAGAAAGTAAAAAAGATTAATGTCAAATATTTTTCTATTACTTCTTCCTTACCTGTTTTGTAGGACTGTTGAAAAGGCTTACAACTTTAAAAGTAGATGACAATCAGCTTACAATTCTGCCAAATGCAATTGGAAAGTGAGTATAAGTGTCATGATTTTCAACATTAAGTAAAATGTGTTTTCACTTCTGCTTGCAGAATGTGGGGGGTTTTAAAATAAAAAATAAGACAAAGATGTACTGAATTATAAAACAATTTCAAAATGTGTGCCTAACATGCAGCTGATAACATTTACATTTGGAGCAACACTATTACTTCTGTGGACTTATATTGGTGTAAGTGATAAGAGGGCGGAATGTACCATATTTTCCAAGAAAAAGAACAAAGGTATTTTTCTGTATGAATCACTTGCAATTTAGATGATTAGAGCAGCAAAAGTAGAAGAAATAGAAGTATTTGGGGGAATACGTCTGTTTCCATAGCAACAGCCAGTACTTGATGCTTAAAAGAAAATGGCTGCAAACCTCATATGTATGAAGGTTTCTTAAAATGTTGAAGTAACATAAATGAAAAAGTCATGACAATTTCATAGGTGTATACATCAAAATGTGAAAATATCATGTAAGTGATCTTCTTATGAAAAGCAGTAGTGATGCCCTTTAGCTATCATTTTGTCAGATATTACATGATCACTGGTGCAAAATTCTGTCTTGTACTGTTGTGTGTCTTGAGCTTTTTGCTAAATGAAACCTGCAATTTATTGTAAAATTGAAGGCAGATGCAAGCGTGTCTCCAATATGGAAACAGGTCATTCTTGATGTTGTTTCACACTGCACATATCCCTTTCTAGCAGAACATACCTTTACCATTCATATTTTTGTAGGATGCCTCTTCCTCTACATATTTTACTTCTGAAATGCTATATAAACTGATATTTGGAAAAAATTTTAGAATATATGGTCCCTGGCTGCCTCCTTACAGCTATAGCACTAGCGTTTCTATCATTCCTCTTGCACCAGCAGCAGGATTCGTGCAGGAGAAGCAGAGTTCCGCCTAAGTGATGATCGTCTTCCCGGTGCGACTGAACACAGGGTTATACCATTTATACCAGTTCTGTGCTGTCAGCACGAAGCGCTGGGAACGGGGCATCTGTCAGCAGAGTTGCGCTCAGTTTGTGCCTTTGCTCTCAGTGCAAAACCCATTCTCTCTTCAGCGGGTTGTAGCCCAACAAACTGTTTCGTTAGAAGTAGTTTTCTTAAACCAGGGCTGTTCTGAGGCTTCTAAAATTAAAGCCGAGAAGGCTTCGCTTAGACTTGTCCAGAAATATGATAGTATAGTGAGGTCTTTAGAATAGAAATAATCTCTAACTTGCACAGCCAGTGCTTTACTGCTCCCACACCCATTTTATAGTAATTTAGTTGTTGGTATGCTATTCAGGAAAAATTTGTGGACTATTACAACTGTAGCAACTGAAAGCTTAGGTTTGGCAGTGTCTTTAGAGTTATGTGCTGTTCATGTAGAGTATTAAAAGTTGGCTATATGAATCACAAAAGGGGAAATCTTTGCTACACAAATAATTGTGTAGCGATAAATTCTGATAGGCAGTGAAAGCTTGTAGGGCTCAAAGCTGTACTGGACACTATGCAAAAAGGTTGATATAATATCCAGCATTATCTTTAACAATTTTGGGGGTCAGCTGTTAAGACCTTTTAAAACCTTTATTTATTGAATTGCTGAAATTGAAGGGAAACCCCTCTTCCTTTTTAACCATATATCTGTTCAGTATTGTTTGTCCTGGAGCCTTAATTACATTTTTAAAGATGTATACTGCTGCTCTAAATGGTATATATGCAGAGCAGTAGGCTAATCACCTAATATTATCACATTATTTTTGAGTGATTGGTTGTGCTTTTTAAATGGAGTACTTTCATTTAATGAGGACAGCGTCTCCCACATCAAAATGAACTTCCTTTCTCTGACTCAGCCATTTGGATAGTTTCCTACTGGTCTTTTTCTCCTAAATCACAGTTGTAGTACCTACTGCAGAGTATATTATTGTCACACAAAGAATAGCAATGTGGAGGAGGGAACTCTCCCTCCAGGAACAAATTTCATGATGAGACACAGAGCACTTCAACGCTGCCTGAGTCAGTGTTGCTAGTAGTGAACCTCCACCCGCATTTTTGGCAGTCTTGTTCAAAGGGCAAGCCTAAGTGGCTTTTGGAGTTTGACCCTGCAAGATACTATGCACAGTAGACCCAGCTTAATAAAACATTCCACATGAAATCAGTGGATTGACGTTGGTTAAGTACGTTACCAAATTGGACCCAAAGACCGGAGATTTTATCCGTAGGCCCTGAGCGAATGCTCAGGCTTCCCTTTTGTTGGCAGGAAGGCGTCAGGAGGGAAGTCATGACCCCCGCCTAGGTAACGCTGCAGTAGATCGAGAGCCAGTGTAGATGAGTGTTAGATGAGTGTTTTGTGTATGTGTCTAGTCTATACCGTATCTGACAGTACCAGATGCTGCAAATGAAAGCGTAAACTTGTATTCCTGGGTCTGCAAAATTCCTTTCGCCTGATGTTGGACAACTAGTGGCTGTAGCGAACTCTTAGGATTTGGGCTGCCTTGGCAGTTATCGGGGTGCTGTGGCTGTTGGGAGAAAAGGGCTGAGATGGGTTGGAACTACTCTTTTATTCGTGACAGTCTTCATTCTCCATGAATCTCTCTCTACTAATCTGCCTAAAAATATTCCTCATCTACCTTAGGACATGTACTGTGAACTGCCTCATTTCAATGGGTGCCAAACTGAACAGCAGGTGCATATCTGATTTTTGTCTGCCTTTCTTTAAACCTATCAATTATGATCTGAATTTAGCCCAAGAAGAGAGTATGGTTAATGATATTTTAGCTAAATTAGCATTGTTGGAATTACAGCTGTTATTGTTAACTTAGTCCATGATGAATGAAAAAATCACTTTCTGAAGTGCCTATTTTTTAAACCGTGGTAGTTACAGAGATAAAATATAGTTTCACACTGCCTTTGGTATTTTTATTGTGGCCTTCTTCATTTGTCTGCTGCTGATGTCATCAGGAAGGAAAGAAGCTGAGAATGTCTGTGCCAGACAATACCTTTCAAATAAAATTCTCTTGTCTGATAAAGTCATTCTTCACTGTCAGGGAAACTTCCACAGTTACTGTTCAGAGTATCAGATTTTCTGATTGCCATTGGAAGCATTGTAGTTCTCAATTAGCTTATCTATTTTCAAGCTTTTCTGGTTGTGTTATCATCAGTAAAAGGAAGAATGTATGCATCTCGCAATTTAACAAGCTTTCCAGTTGGACTTCCCACTGTCAAGCACATATTCTATATGAAGTAGGTAAACATGACTGAATTTTGCCTTTGCTGAAATTGTTTTGTATCTAGTTTGAAATAAATTGTGGTGGATACAGAGCTTGTATTAAAGAAAAGCTATAACTAAAGCCTGGCAGAGCTTTTGGGTATATTCCATGCATCTCTTTTCACTAATCACTGTATGACTCACTTTGGCTTTTCAGTCTACTGAAATACAGCAATTAGAGGAAAGTTCTGAGAATTCCATGTTAGGAATAGCTATTTCTGGTTTCATGTTTCATAAAATTTGAAGGCTGAAAGACCTTTTTTTAATTAATAAACTGGAGTAAAGGTAAGTTAGACGTACAACGAAGGTCCAGTCCTGCAGCTGTGACTCATAAATACTAAGGAGCAAGGTTTGTAGCAGAGGTAAACTTTTTATCAGATCTACCAAAACATTTGGAAAAAACGCAGACAATCTTCTGGGCACCTAGTCCCTTTGTCAGTGGACAGGGAGATGACAAACGTGGAGGAAGAAATAATTGCTTGCCATTTAACCTTACTATTAATTAAAGCACTTGAGAGGAAAAGGTAGTACATGTGGCCCAGAAAAGGGGCAGCAGAAGCAGGGAACAATGGCATTTGTTACGGGTCGCAAAACTTTTATTCTGTGGGCTGAATGAGCAGTGCAGTACAGCATTCATTTTAAGAATTTTTACATCCAGCCTAATTTTATAAGAGGTTCAGTAGATAATTCTTCAGAATATTTTTATATATGTGTGTGTATGCACATAATGTATATGTTTTTATATATCTCTCTATATAACATGTATTACACATATATATTCCTGTTGGTAAGTGTTACTTGCATTAGCAAAGGTCAAATTGTTGACTCTTAATTACCAAAGTAAGATTGATGTTTAAGTGTTGCCCGATACCACCTGCTGTCTTCAGGGAAAGGCAAATACTCAAAAGAGTCCTGCGGGTTGTGCGACTTGCTAGGACAGGGTCCTGAAGAGCCGAAAAATGCCTCTGAAAAGAAATGCCTCAGAAAAATGCCTCTGAAAAGAAATGCCTCAGAAAAATGGCTCTGAAGGCCGTGTCATGGCGGACCAGCGTGGGAGGGGAGGTTCGCGTGCCGGCGGTCCGCGCTCTGCGTCGGGTCAGCTCTCGGCGTTTCCTTGGCTTTCGCGCTGCGTAGGTGCCGGCTGCTGTCAGGCGGCGGAGGCTTTCACGGTGTGGGCCCCTTTCATTTAGGAGTCGGTACGAAATCTCCGACTCGTTTCACAACCTCTTCATGGATAATAAAATGCAGGGATATACTGAATGCCAATTCCACGCACTAGCAAGCTGTGCTTTTTCTGCACGTACTGCTCTCTGGTACTGTGGGCTGTGGCTAACCCAGACTTGAGTTCAGCAGGGGAGTCTGTGTCAGCTCTCTCTATTTTATCCTCTTTCCTGAAAACATGATTACGTGGAGGAAAGGTCAGGTCTCTTTCTTTTCACAGTTTGACAGTACAACAGTCTAGGAAAAAAGATACAAGACAGAAATTGAGATTACTTCATTTTTTTAAAAGAGAGACCTTGAGTGTCAGAAGATTACTTGCTCTGGTCTGCTTTGTTTCAGTCCTTGCCATACAGATACCCTTCCAAGATGACTTTTTAGCCAGCTTTCTCAACATGTGAAAGATAAGCACTTTTATAAAAGCTGGGTCTGACTACAACAGGCTGAGATTGCTTTTGCTGAGTTTGGATCCAAGTTCATCTTTTTTCGCTACTGATTAGAACTAGTATTAGAAATTATGTCAAGTGCATCAGTTGGAATGTACCCTGGAGGCAATTTCTGCTTCCCTTCCCTTTGCTCTGACCAGTGGTATCTCTTTACCTGTTGTCTGTCTTTATATGTTAAGATTATAAACTTTTTGGTTTAATGCTTTAGCTTAGTATGAATTGCCCGATCACTGTCTGTTTGAATTACTTGGAATACTCTTCACTACAAAAAGTAAGAATGATGATGTGGGGAAACCGAGTGGTCTTTCTTAAACTGCTTTACTGGATAAGACTGATAAACAGTGTCCCTGATAGTTCTAAAATCATGTTGTTATAGGCTTCTCCTAGGGAAATCTGCAATAAAGGTTCCCTTTTCAGGAACCCTTTATTTAGTAGTGAGATGCTTTAAAACTTTCAAAGGTTTTAGATTGTTGATTTTTGTTATCTAGTCCTTGTATAGCATCTAACAAGTGTATTTACAATTTCAGTTTATCTTTGTTAGAAGAGTTTGACTGCAGCTGCAATGAGTTGGAGTCCTTACCGTCTACCATTGGCTACCTTCATAACCTGAGGACGTTGGCTGTGGATGAGAATTTCCTTCCGGAACTGCCCAGAGAAGTGAGAAGCTGATTCTGTTTTTAAATTACAGACTGAAATGTTTTGTGGTAGGCCCAAGGTTTCATCCCTACTCAGACAAAATATCTGTTAAAGCTATTGTTTCTGCATGATGTGGAACACCAAAACTTCCTTACATACTCCACAGTAAAATAATAAAACCTGTAAATTAGTAAATCCATGTAAAAGTGAGAGTATCACTCAGAAGAGTAGTGCAGGTAACCCTAGGCATTTTCCTGATGTTACTGACAAAGGGAGGGCATTGTTTTCTGACTAGATTCTCTATTTTTTTACTTTTTGTCACTTACAGTAAAAACACAATTTGGCCACCTCCTGACGTAAAAAGTTAGTGATAATAAATTTTATCAAAGTAGGTATCCTAACATCTTTGGTTTTTTCATTCCTATAGATTGGAAGCTGTAAAAACGTAACGGTGATGTCTCTGCGCTCTAACAAGCTAGAATTTCTTCCTGATGAAATTGGTCAGATGCAGAAGCTGAGAGTGTTAAATCTGAGCGATAACAGGTATAGTTCACGTAATTTTTCTAACGCATTATAAGAACTAATTTTTTAAAAAATTTAAACTATTCTTTTTAGATATTTGTAAAAATACATTTATATAAAATATATTTTAAAAGATAAAAATAATATTTATAATTACTTTTTTTAAACTATGTAAACTATAAGGAAAAAAATCTTGATTTTATTTTTTTTTCTTTTTTTTTAAATCTTTATGGTTTGGTCTTAATGCCACTGACATCCAAAGAAAAACTTGAATGGGGCCAAGATCTCGGTCTCAGTGTGTTTTAATAGATTAAAACCCATTTACTTTTTTTATCTCCTGCTGTTTCCATCTGGAAATGTGATATTTGGCTTTAGAATTGTGTATAACTTTGTAATATTTAATGATTTAAAAAGTGTGACAAGCTGATATATATAGGAAATCATTAAATGCAAGCACACTAGCATGTTATCCTGCCTCCACTGAAATCAAAAGAAAATTGTCTATTTCCTTCAGCAGAGCAAAGGTTTTGTCAAAAACCAGATTCTTCTGTTCTTATGCACATGACTATTTCTGAGAAACTGAATGCTTAAAATGAGCCTGTCTTGATACCTATCCCGTGCTGCCATAGGCATCAGAAAAGACTGAATTTTCCTTGAGATTTATGTATGCCTATGTTCCAAGAATATGTTAATCTTCAGTATAACCACAGAAATACAAGTTTCCTTGGTAGTGCAACATATGGTGTGTGAATACCATTTTGTTTCCAGTAATTATCATCCGTACTGAGTAAAAATTAGGGGAAGGACTTTCCGCATCTGTGTCTGATATACCGTCAGCAGTTTCATTGTTGAAAGTAAGGTTGAGCATAAAATATAAAATGAAGTAAGGTAGAAATCTCTGCAATATATTTGTTTAAAATTATTTGCTTAATCCCGTTAGATGATTTTCCGCATTGCAATTGTGTATCATAAAATATATTATGTATGGACCAGACTGTAAAGTTAAACTTAACTCTAGTTTGTGTTGAAACTGTCCAAGACCCAGAATCAAATCTTGGGTGTCTCGATTTTAGATTTCAGGTTCCAGTGCTTTCCCAGGTACAGGGAGTACTCTCCCATCAGTACGTCACCACAGCAGTGTACATTTATGTTTTTACCTGTACCGCTAGAGCCTGAAACTGTGTTTCAGGCAACATTTTAAAATCACTGGGGCTGGCATTCTTGCCAACAAAGGCCGCCTAGCTCCCCTTCGCTGTTCCTGCATCCAGATACCCTGTCCTGTCCTGGGGTGGCTTTGTTCAGTGGAATGGCGATCTGGAGTACAGAAGCGAGAGGTGAAAGCAGCCCGTCGGAGATGTGGCGCACCTTCAGCTGGACGTTTTCAGAGGCCGGTGCCTCCTGCTGCTGCGCGGCCAGCTGTCGCGGCACGCGGAGGAGGGACGGCGTGGGCGTAGGAGTGGGGAGCCCACAGGACAGCGCTGGTTCGGGGCCTCTTGGGAGTTCCGGGAGTCGCAGCTGCAGGGTGCCTTCCCTGGCACACGAACCCACCCTGAGAGGGATCACTCTGCCTCCTTTTCAAACCTGGGATTGTGCCATGAGTTCGTGTTGAGGAAGCAGAAAACTAGTGTGTGTGTGGGGGGGGTGTTTTGTTTTTCCTTTTATTTGCCAAGTTACTTTTCAGCCAGGTCAGCTGCTGGTTTCAGGCACGTGACTTCATGTGTAATTACTGATTATGAGGGCTGTTGCTGAGGTGAGAGAGGGAGGAGGTGGCTCACTGCTGGGAGAAGGCAGTGGAGGTCGTAAGAGCAGGCAAGGTTTCCTGACCAAGCTGAGCTGACAGCTGGATGCCACCAAAACAGCAGTTCTGCCCCACCTTCCTTTTTCCCCAGCAGCCCAGGTGTAAGAGAGGATTGGGACGTCCATTATGGAGGAAGGTAATTATGGGACCAGCATCCCCGTGACGTGATGTTCCTTGGGGTGGAATGTGTCAGCTGCTGTCCTTCCCACTCCCCCTTCAGTGCCGGCTGGTAACCCTGCCTCTGCCCTTACGCTTGCTCAGGGCTCACTGGACAAGTCACTGAGCTGATTTATCTCACTGAAAATGGAAGAAGCTATCGTTCTTCTTGTTACGTTCCTTTTATGACACTCCTCACGGTCCATTTGCTCTCCGTGGAGTCTGGCAAACACCAAAGCCAGCTAGAGGTAAACAGCGGCTGTGCACCCAAGCAGGTGTGAGGAGGGCAGGAGAACAGGACCTTTGCCTGTTGGGGTGGGAAGCTGTTCTCTCAAGTCAACCCAAAAAACCATGCAGTGGGTTGTAAGCGTTGTAGAACTAGTGAGAGAGCACAGTCTAGACTAGGAGAGATAGGAACTGACTCAGACCGTAGACCTTCAACCCTTAAACCTGGCTGAATTGTCTCATGTACTTTTCTTGAGGAATTTGGGGAGTAAATTTTTCCTCCTTCGTTGATATCAGTTCCGCCTGAGGTTAAATATTGCCTTGCTGAGATGTCGTGATAATGCTTTTGTTACAGAGCTTCCCACCTTAATGAAACTAAAAAGTTTCAACGTTTTGGCACCAAAGGGTTTGGACAAAATTCAGATACCATCTTAATGTTGGATTTTTAAATTTTTTTCTTTACTTTTCTGTTTTCCCATTTTTGCATTCATACTAACATTAAGGCAATATCCATTCTTTGAATGAGTCCACATGTACATGCTAATAAGGAGCATACTTGGGCTCCACTTGTTGCTAGGATCCTTTCCGTGTTACAATAGGTTTGCTCCTCTACTCTTCCTGCGTCAGATGTGACAGAGGAGGTAGAGCATACCAGCTCTTTTCCTGGATAGCCCTTCGAGCCATTGGAAGAAGAAACAGACACGCAAGCACGGCAGAAGGGCGATTCTAGAGCCAAGGGGTCGGTGCATGCGCTTCACCCTACGGTGACGGGCTCCTGGGTCCTGGGATGTGCGTCAGCCTTTTCCTTCTCAGCGTGTTACCAGCCCTGCGGAGCCCCGGCCCCTGCGGGCTCCGCTGCTAAGGCAGACGCATTCACGCCACACGCTGCTGATGCAGCCTTTTTGGCCTGAAAGCTCCAACCTTTGCACAAATCTGAGGAGCAGCTGTTCCTCCCTGTACTGTATAAAAAATGGGGAGGGACTGGACATATGATCGCGTATTCTTTCAGAATTTATCAGGTCAGTCTCTTATGACTTTCTCCTCGTGACACCAGGGAGGATTTCATGTCCATTCTGGCAGCTGTCCAGTTGCTCATGCATCTTTGCACATTATTTTCCTTGCAGAGGGAACAGACTCTGTCACCGTGACTGTCAATCCATGCTGATCACCATGGATGTATAGTTTTACAAAGGGAACACAGTCTTCTACTGGGGATCTGTTCACTGCAGGTTCATCCTGATAACTCAGGGTCGTCTCCTTCTACTTTGTCGCATGCCGAATTCCGCCTCCGGTGTCTACAGCTGTAAATGGTGCACTTGTGTATCCGTTAGCCTCTTACATCATTGCCTTTATCCCAGTGACTTTCTCTGATAGTAGCCAGGCTACTCAAGTGTTTATTGAGAGATGCCCTTTTGCCACCAAAAATGTTCATTCTGGACACATTCCTCATGGCATGGGGAGTGCACTCTGGCTCAGGGCATGTAGAGTACAGGGAACTTGCCTTGCCAGAGTGCATGGAAAATTTGCAGTCTGCTCTCTGAATGCTCACGCACACATGGAGTGATCGACAACTGTGGTGTAGCATGTAAAGAGGAAAAGAGGAGCTCTCCCTCCCTTGCATTATCTGGAGCTTGTCTGGGTAGGAAAGTCAGAAACATTTTGGGACATGTGGTCTAAAAATCCTGATTGGATGTGTTTCAGGAGGGAGGCAAATGTGACAGAGACCTCTCTGCCACTCAGGCTAATGGGAATCTCAAATTTTTGTGAGCTGACACATTTTGCTCAAAGGTGGGTCAGTGTTTGGAGTCCCTCTCTAGTGCATTTTTAATACTATGGTTTCGGCTACTACAGGCTTTCACTCGTGTTCCATGTCTTCTAAAGGCCCTCATCATTGTAAGGCGGACCTTGCTGATCTTAATTTACCAGAAGCTGTTTTAGTTGCAGGGCTTCAAATATTCATTTTAGAATTCCATTTTAACCAGGGAATTAGACTCCAGCTTTTCTTTCCCATGCCATGCACTCTAAGACACTATCTATACTTCTCATCTCCATAGCTGGGAGTCCTCTCTCCTTTTATCTTTACAGGTCCAAACCTTTACCACTGTTACAGGCTCTTCATCTCTAGGAAATGCAGTATTTGGTTGTCTCTACACAGTAAAAGGCAATGCTGGGTTGAATCCTGACTTGCTGTCAGATTGCTAAGGTGGAGCCTAGTGAGGGTTAGTGTACAGCTGACCAGAGCTTGGGTGGCTTCACCCTCTGCAGGCAGGAAAGTTTTGACTCCAGATGCTTGCAATGCAGCTACCTGGAGATTCATCCTTGCCTTTGCCAGGCGTAACACTGTCTCCAGTGCTTCAAGAACCAGTGCAGCATTTGATAAAGTAGTTGTGCAATTACTACTTGCGTGAAAGGTATCGAGACCTCCACCACGTAATGAGTCGTTGGGGGTAGCTGCTTGGCTTCACTCACTGTTAAGAGTACACATGGGATTCATTCAAAGAAAAAAAGATGTCTTACCAGTAACCGGTGTTCTTCACAATGTGTAGTCCACATATACATTTGTCTTCCATCTGCTTCTCCTCTCTCCTCAGAGTCCTTCCAGGTATGAGTCCTGTGATTGAGAGGTAGAATTGTTAGAATGTACATTTGGGCTACACTTCTCAAAGAGCATCGGTTACTGGTAAGTAACCTTTCTTTTAGTTTTAGATTGTTCTTAAAGAAGAGCTGAAAGATTCATCACCTTTCTGTATTTGCACTGCTTCTGCTTCTGTCCTGGGTTCAGAACTCAATTACTGCTCTGAATCTCACTCACAGAACTTAGATGAATAAAGGTCCTAAGATTACATGATCCATTCAAAAAAAGACTGTTCTCTGGTGTACCTTTTCTTTTTCTGGTTAGATATTTAATTATACAATATTGCTTATTGCCAAAGAGGTAATTACTTCTGGCCACGTATATCCACGAGTGGTTTTGTGAACACTATGTATGGATGGGTTAATATGAATCGTGTTCTTTTAAACTTTCACACTCTGAAAACCCTATTATTATAAATTTGCTGAGTTACCTTAGAGAACTGGCACAAATAGCAACTATCGCAGGGCTTGACCAACTGACTGGTAATGCTGCTTGTTATGATTAACTTCCAACATGTTTTGCCATGAATTTTTTATGGTTTGGTTGTTATTTGAAAATTCTTTCTGAATGTCACTGAATTATAATATATGCATCGGTGAATCTAGAAAGTATTTTTTTAGGTGTTTGGTAGCTCTTCGTATGTTATATTACTCAAACTAATAATCAGTGGAAACTCTTCCCATACTCTGAGCTTGCTTACTTAGAGCAGAACAAAACCAAAATTTAGTACCTGGTACAAATATGTAGTGGATTATTTTACAAAACTGAGAAAAACAATTATTATCAAGAAAGAAAAGTTAAAATTATGTCCATCAAGAGGCTTACAATAAAAGCAAAGACCACCTTTGCCCCATAAGACCCCTCAAATATTGATATTTTATATTTTTTATATTTAAACGGTATCAATGACATTTTCTCTGCTTTTCATGTGTTCCATGAATAATATTTGTTAGCTTACTCTTAAAGTATTTACCCCTTAAGAACTTAAATGGTTATATGAAAGATGCAATCTAGGATTAATAATGGAAGAAATCGTTCTAAAGTCCTCATTTCAGAATCACGTAACATGCTGATATGTAACTTCTTTGA
>JAVJGG010000090.1:1496147-1508835 GCA_035590195.1 Aviceda cuculoides | reverse complement strand
AGGTTGTGAAGTCATGTGGTACAACGGTTTAATGTTTAGGGGTGTCATTTCAAAAAGTGGGCTGGTTTTGGTTTAGTTTGTTTTTATTCACCTCAGGAACTTCAGGGGGAAATTTCTTTTTTACTCATAAGAAAACATTTTCTATGTGAAAATTAAGTGCTATAAAAAGAACATATGCATTCCACGTTTTTCCAAACTACTGCTGTGGATAGTTGTTTTCCTGAAAAATCAGTTGGTGCTTCAGGATCTACCTTAAAAGAAAGATTTTTATTAATAACTTTTAAACTTTTACATTTACCAATAGCATGCCTGAATTTACCTGTAATTTAACCTAATTAATATGAACACAGATAACCCCTATAGGACTAGGAGATTTCTTTAATTTGGCTATCGCATTTTCAGCTCTTTTTACAAGTCAGTTTAAGAGACTGCAAATTGAAGTTACTAGTCATTAAAAAACGGCACGGGAACGCAACGGTGGTTCGTGCGAGACGGCCCGCGCAGCGGGGGGCTCCAGGCGTTACAGCGGTGGAACTGTTGGGAAGACCCCCAGAGGCTGCTCCCGTCTCTCGGTGCCGTTGAGCCGGCGCCCGAAGGAAGGGGTGCAGGTCTGTTAGTGCTGGGCCCGCTCTGGCTGCCGGCCCAAACCAGTCGGACGGCACGTCCCAGTAGAGAAACGGCCTCACGCAGAACCTGGTTATTCAGGCTGAGTGAAATACCATCCGCAGTAAGAACAAGTCATTTTGGTACAGCACACTTTGCCTTTGGATTGTGAGTTAATTTAATTTGGCTATCTATCTCCTTAATTAATTATCTATGCGCCAATTAAAATTTCGTCTAGTCGTGTGAAGATATTTTCCCTTAGATTTATAAAAACAATGACATACGTAATTTTCTGAACTGTCTAGCGAGAAGGTTCATCATTTAAGTATAAAAGAAAAGCTGTCTGTTGAATAGCACGGCCGTAAACTCTACATTTCTTTGTGCCGATATCTGATTGCAGTCATGTATTAGATCAATGGAAGCGGTGCAGATTAATCACTTTTTTCAATTACTGATGAACAGTTTTCTCCTCAGAGGAGGGCAAATCCTTTACTGAGGATGATGTGAGTTAGTCCTTTGAAATCAGCAGAGTTATGCTGATTTATACCAAATAGGATCTGGCCTATAGTATGTAGAAAGTAGTTGACCTACATCCATGCATAACTAATATTTGAGATCCTTTGTAGCTCTAGTATACCCTTATTTTGACTGACGAAGCTAGAAAAACATTTATGTATTTAGCTTTCGTGGTTAAACTAATATAGTGTAAGTGACAATTATCATGGGCCTTGTTTTTAAAGTGGGTTTAATGCAAAATCACTTGGTAATTCAGTTGGTCGTGCAAGTCAGAGTGTTTACATGTGCATTGTTAGTACAGGTGAAGGAGAAATGTTCTTACAGTACACAATTTAAAAAGCAGTCTTAAACTTGCAAGAACAAATTGCAATTAGAAAAAGAGGCTGAGGCTTATCTTGGTTGAAAATTTTCAAAAAAATGATTTCGGGTGTCTTCATTCTTTGATCTCTAATTTGAGATTTTTTCTTTTGAAGACTCCTTAAAGTTAGACCTTTTCAGATGTTTAAAAACAGGTATCCAGGCGTATTGGCAAAGAAGAATTAAAAGTAAAGAATTCTGGGGGGTTTTTTGAATATGGAAATGGAAAACCAGCTTGGAGATCCCCTTGCAACACATCATTTCTGAACCATGCTTACCAGTTTTGCTTCTCCCTTTCGTTACACACTGCACAACTTGAGTGCACTGGAAACACCACCAGTAACCCTCTGCAGACAGAGGTTTCTGTATAGTTTTGAAACTTACGTTACAGGTAATCCTCTAGTGAAAACAGTGAATCCTAAAGTGTAAAGAAATAAAGGTGTCACTTGAAAAGCAAAAGTTCTTCTCTTTTTATACAGAAAAAAAGCTCTGAATAACACATCTGAATAAACACTATTTAAGAATCTTTATGTTAACTATTAAAGCTTAAACTTGCAACCTTAATTTATAAAGAATGTCACATACGGCACTATTCCACTCTTCGATATTCATTTTATGATAAGACAGGAATGAAAACTAAATTTTAGGTAGTTTAGGGACTCCTTACTTTCTTATGGCATTAATTTCAGGTTAAACATGCACACACATGTAAAACCGCTCTAATCTATACAGGCATTTAATTGGAGATTATGTCATAGCACACTAGGTATGTGTATGCATTCATGTCAATTTATTTCACTTTATAGATAAGTCATTTTAGTATAAGGTATTCTTATTAAAATCTTGAAAATGTGTTACTTGCAGTAGGTACACACTGCTTTCTGAAATAACATGATTTTTAATGGTAATTACTTTGTGGCAAAAATACATCTAAAGTAATTCCATTATGGAAAATACACTTTCAAAGTGCTGCATAGAGGCAATGGTACAAAAGCTTGTGAGGTGCTCGTCTCCCAGAAATACAGACAGATTTTTAATATGAAGAAGGCTGCAGGAGCCTTGTTGGTCAGTGGCTGTTAGAGGGGTGAAGGATTCTCCCGCTGGCGCCGCGCGGGTGCGGTGCCCGACAGCGGATTGCCCGTCTTTATCCGAGGTGTGTGAATGTGTCTGTAAGAGCCTTTCCTTCCGCCGTGTGGGATTGGCCGACTCTCAGAAAAGGGCTTTTCCTCTTTTCTTTTTGATAAATCCCGTTTAGCTTTTGTCTTTGTAGACAGGCCTTTGGTGGGTCCATTTCTTCCTACCGTCCTCCAGCTCCTTAACCTTCTGTAATACAGATGGTATCTGTAATACAGAGAATATCAGCATGTGGTTAGGACAGCCCTCTCGTGTTGGTACAGACTGAAAAGTAAAAATAATATGTTCAGGGTTAGTTAGTGGGAAAAACATGAATGAAGTTTCCACAAGTGTCTAGTCATCATTTCCCTATTCCCACATTCAGGTCACTTTTAGGAAATGTGTTTACATGTATAATTAAAATGCTAATTTTTTTACTGTTTCATTTAATTTTGTCATTTATATTCACTGTGAATATTTATATTATTTTAATCTATTTCCTACCATTTCTGCAAAAGTGAATTTTCAATAATCTTAGAGTATTTCTGTTCCAAAACTTAAATGTCCAATAAAAGGATTTCTGTTAGCTACACTGAAAACTGTTAGGTCTTTCCTGTAAGTCTCCCTGGGAATAAGATTTTCTCTGTTTTCTGTGTTATAAACTGTAACTTTGGTTACTTTATAGCCAAGGCAAAATACCAGTATCTCCTTAGTACCTTTAGGGTATGATGTCAGTAGTTTTAAATTCCAAATGTCATTCTTAATGTAGAATGCCCTTAATAAAACATTATATTCTAGTAAAAAGTGAGAGAAAATAAAGATGGGAAATTATAGCAATTTCAGTATGATCAAGATAAACATGCTACATACAGATCTTTAAAAGAAACTATTGTGAAAATGATTCATGTTGTTCCAATATTATCATTTACAGACTGAAGAATTTACCATTCACTTTTACTAAACTTAAAGAACTTGCAGCTTTGTGGCTTTCTGACAACCAGGTAATGACTTTTAATACTCATATTTTCTTTAGTTACTAGGGATCTTAGCAAGGGCTGCAAATGAAACCTATAATTTAATACATGATTGTAATAGAATTTGAGAAGTGTTTGCTCCCAGTCTAGGTTTATACTTTCATATCAAGGTATAGATTCTTCTGGCTGTCATTTATTAACTTGGAAAGATCACCTTTGCAGGATTTATTACTTGCATCTAGCTAAGCTTCTGTATCCTTACAAAAGTAGTAAATAAAGGCCAAAAGTACCAAGAGAATATTTTGTAAATAGAAATTCAAGAGGTAAGACTTTGTTATCAGACTTATTAGTTTGTCCCATCCTTTACTCCATCTATGTCTCTGATCTTGACATCTTCCTTTTCCCTTTTCCTCTCCGTGCTTCCATTCCTGCATATTTTAAACTCCATTAAAGTCAGTGGGAGTTTAAACATGTAAAAGATGCACAAGAACTCTTAGTCTTGTTTTGGAGAAAACTCTCATTTAAGTTCCTTTTAATTTAAATATGCCTTTCTTTGTTCCAAGGAGATTGATTTCACTACTGTACGTTCTTTAGGATTCTATTTTAAAACAAATTATCTAACATGAACACTGAGAAATGTAACAGTTCAACCAGCATCTCAGCACTAAAATAAGTCTCGATCCTTTCCAGGATTGGTGGGTAGAGTGATTTTGCATTTCCATAATTTAAATGGAGAAAAACTCAATGTGTACAAAGTTAGAAACGTTCAACATGCCTGAAAGTTTTTAATAATCTCAATAAATTCTCATTATCTCATCTTTCTCCCTTTGCAATAATGCCTATGGTCAGATATTACACCTCTTTAACTGAAGTTGATGAGCATAATTCTTCAGGGGCCAATTATCATGCTACTGTAAATTAATCCATCCTTTTATCCCTATGAAAAAGCCACAGCTGGCTGTTTGCGGGAGATCCTGTGCGTGCGCCTGTGCTGAGCACGGCTGGTTGCCGAACCGCTCCGAGCAGAGCCCGTGCCCGTCCATGGGGCACGGCCCGGCAGACGGGGTTGTTTCTCTGAAGGATGTCAGATCAAATTCCTGCTGACTCCTGGCCAGTGTCTACCATTCAGCCGTGCCCTCAAATCATAGCAATGCAGTCAACAGATTTACATTGGTACATGCTTATTGCACTGCTCCTGAAATGTACTTTTTACTTCTATGGTTAAGCATGAAATTTTAAAGCTGAAGGAAGAGGAGACTAAGTGGGAGGGATAATAGAAAATTATGAGTAAATTTTAATGTGTTGAATTAGGATTCTCATTTTTTTCACTCTAATTTCCACTAAAAAAAATTGCATGACTTCTCAGCTCAGCCACAGAACATACACTTCCTTTTAAATACACAATATTTTTTCAGCGTTTTGATTTTTCTGTGGTGTAGCATGGATTAATTTCTATTCTATGAACTATGACAGTCACTCCTACATGCTACATTAGAGCAAAGAAATAATAAAAAATAATCAGTTGAAGTAAAACACAACAGTAACATCTGAATATTCAGAGTGCCACTATGTAAATTCTCCAGTATCTTTCACCAGGTTTACCCTCAGATGAACTAATAACCGTTGTGAATTTCCTCCTCGTTAGCTCTAGCTTAAAATAGATCCCAGCCATAACGTGGGTGTTTTAACTGTGTAGTTGCAGCGCTGTTCCGCTGATCCTTTAGCTTCCTCGCTGGTATGACTCTGAACGTGCAGTCAGTATTTCTGATATTTAGTGTTCTTCTGTTGATCCTGGTAGGAATTACAGGAATTACAGAAGTAAGGAATGGGAGATGAGGCATTTCCACCAGATTAATACTTGGTTCACTCCATAGAGAAGTTTATTTTCATACAGAACTTCAGTTAATCTTGTATTTTCTATTATCGAATGCTAAAATCCCATCTCAGTTAACACGCATGCTCTGAGTTAACAGTTCCTTGTTTTGCCTTTCCTGTGCAGTCCAAGGCTCTCATCCCACTGCAGACTGAGGCTCACCCAGAAACAAAGCAGAGGGTACTGACTAACTACATGTTTCCCCAGCAACCCCGCAGTGATGAAGGTAAAATGCCAGCGGCAGTTCCTACAAAGGCAGGAGCACTGCTTGTTTAGATAGCGGAGAAAGAAGCAGAGGGAGGGAGAGGAAGGTGTTTCAGATGTGGTCGTGCCTGTGAGTGTCTATTCTGACATGTAAAGCCAGTAATGCACACGTAGCAGTCTGTATTGTGTCATACATGAAGGAATCCTGCTTACAAATCCATTGTTATCAGGCCATCAGATTTACGCTTTTTAAACTTTAGACACTTTTTTACTTTCAGAAGAATGGCTTTGTATAAACAATTTGAACCTGGAAACTGAGTGTGCATGGGACAGAAATTCTAGGATATACCTTGCTGCCGCGCGCACAGGCTGTTGGCCAGAGCCAGCTCGACCTGCAGAGACACTGGACCCATCTGTGGGAGCTGGGGGTCGCCAGCTCCCAGACAAGTGAGGTTCAGAGCTCTGAGCCTGACTGAATTGAGCGTTTGGCTCCTCACGTAGCTCCGTTAAGTTACAGAGTCTTCATACTCCCACTCTGCTCCAGATCTGCCCCGAAAACCCGTTGCTTGCCATCACTAGCACCTAGGTTTTAATATTAATCTCTGTTTGTAACGGTTTATCAGTTACTACTCTCATTGCCCATCCCCCCCAAAAACAATAACCCAAGATTACAGAATCAACTATGAACATGTCTTTTTCGATAATTTCCAATCCTCTGCTGGGTGCACTAATTCTTTCTTCTTGTGCATTGCTGTTTGCAATTTAACTGTAGATTTCCAGTCAGACAGTGATAGTTTTAACCCTACTTTATGGGAGGAGCAGAGACAGCAACGTATGACTGTTGCCTTTGAATTTGAAGAAAAAAAGGAAGAGGAGGAAAATGCAGGGAAAGTTAAGGTAAGTTCTATTTGATTTATTCTGGTACTCACATGTTACGGACAGGGTCCAGTTTACAGATCTTGAACTATTTTTGTGTTCTAAATACCCAAAAGTACTCGTCACCAAGTTTCGAGTAGAGCAGTTGAGGAAGAATAGCATATCTGTTCTCCCTGAAGTACACATTACCAATTTCTGCTTTTGCTATTGTTGTCTAGACAGCAAAACTTTGATTTCATAAGTCAGTTCAGGCCCATAACCCTAATATCAGCTTCCTGCTGTGTTAGGTGTTCTGTCACAAAGGCAAAATTAACACAAAATATTGGGAGACTTAGAATTAATGTCCAACCACCTAGTTCTTTAGAAATATTTAGATCACATAGGGGATTCCATATTCCTCTCAAAGTGGAAGTCAGCAAGAGCTTTGCAGCTTCATGGAATTACACAGGAATGTGCAGTGGAGAGGGCATCTCTCATCCATTTTGTAACCTAGCAAAAATGAAGATCAGAACATGAATATCCTCCCCCAGTTATGTGAAATTAATGTAATTCTGAGTTTTCAAGTGAGCCCTTAATCGATTACGTTGTTAGAAGGATATTGTCAGGACCATCTACTTTACGTGGCATGCAAATTTCTATTTCTTGAATAATATAAAGGAATTACCCCAGATCAAACATTTAAACACTGCAAACTTTTAACTGTGGTAGGATATCCAACGTAAAATGTATTGCCAGAGAGAAAAAACATATGAGGAGATTTAAATAATATTTTACTTTTAAAATTAACAATACTATTATTAATAGCTATTTAACATTCCATTTAGGTCATCTTGGAAATTTTGGATTTTTCATTTTAATATTTTTCCCAATTAGGAATTTTCATCTAACCCTTATAACCAGAGATGAGGGACTCTTCTGCTTTAGTAAAACAGAAGATGAAGTAAAAGGCAACCTTTGCCTCACAATAAATAGATTAAACTGAGATTTTACCCCAGAGGAATTGCAGGTTTGTGGGTCATATATGGAAAACAGAGCATCTGGGAGAGTTTTCTGTCATTCCACCACTTCTTATCAGAATTTTAACTGAGGGTAATATGGCTGTCCAAATGTGCAAAACAATTGAAATATTAACAGAGAAATAGGTATCAATTTCTAAGATCATAGAAGAATTTAATTGTATTATAAGTTATTTGCAAGCATTAACTATTGAAATGTAATATATGGATTATATCACTTAGCCATTTTGGTTTTAATATACTTCAGAACACTATGAATGACTGAAACAAATGTTTCCTTTGAGTAAACTATTCTTGTAGAAAAAAAAAAAATCCTTCGTCCCGCCGAATGCTGTTCCTGTGCTTCAGTTCAAATGCTGCCATCCGCTGTATGGAAAACGGGGAGGCAACACCAGTGCCACATTTTCAGGTTTCCTGGAAACAGCACTTACCAGGAACAGCTGGCCCGCGCCCGTGCCGCGAGCGGATGTCTCGGCACGGTGTGCTCCCAGGCCCCGGCGCTCCGCGCCGGAGCTCTTCAGGGTGCCGTGGGTGCTCCGGTTGCAGTGCCGCCGACCCGGGCTGGGTGCTCGGCCCTGGCAGCCGCCGCCGAAGCCGCGCTCTGTGGAGCAGCCTCGGCGTTCCCAGCGGGAGCGCGTTGGTCAGCTGCAGTCTCGGCCCAGTCGCGGCGGAAGGTGAGGTGGGCAGCCCGCGGCCAGCCGCGCCGCCGGCGGACAAGTGGTTTGTGCCACGTGGGTGATCCGTATCCCACCGGGCTGCAGCGCTCCGTAACGCTCTGGCTTGGCCGTCCAAGGGTCGAGACGGTCTTTACCCTTTGTATCCCTGCTCTTTAGTTGTGGAAGAGTCCAACGCTAAAATATATTTCATGGAGTTCTTTCTTACCTGTTCTCCCTCTCATCCGTAGAGAGTGGGTATAAACCAATATTGCAGGACGTGATTCACGTGTAGCATGAGATTCCTCTATTCCCAGACACGGTCCAGTGTTCCTCTCCTCCATAATGATCCTAACGTCTTCTCATCAGACCAAAACACTAAATTTTGCAGCTGTGGCTATAGTTGTTGCTCATATGGAGAATTATTAAATGAAAAGCTAAGCGGGGAGCTAGGAGCTGATCAGATACTTCCTCCAGTCTGTGTACCCTGAAGAGAGCATCTCTCCTCTCTTGTATCTCGCTGTGTGTACACGAGATAGCCATAAATACCCATAGCTTGTAAAAACTGAAAGTAGAGAAATAATACTGTTCAAACCTGGGAAATCTTGCCAGGCTGTGAAAGGAAAAGATTTCCCACTGAAGGTGTGTGGGGGGGTTTTCCCTATCATGGAAAACGGCCTTTTTGCCCAAGCCGTGAAATAATTAGCTCAAATTCAATTACTATTCAGAAGATAGAAATGCTTATTTGCATCCTTCTGGTATGTCTGTGCTCTTCCCCAGTAATACCAATTCATCTCTACATATGACTGACCGTAGAAGTGTTGTAAAGAGTTATTTGACTGAACTGTTCACCAGCCTGTGTTTGGAGGCATGCACATGAACTAAAAGCTAATCGAACCTTTCGAGAACTTAGTGTGTGTCACTCCGTCCATGTGTTGCAATAGGTCTCGGGGAGGTTTTAACATGTACGTTTTTAGCAGTTTCACCAGACCTTTATAGGACAAATCTGAAGGTTAACTTAAATTATCAATAGGCAGTAACCACAAACATTGGTAGTGTTTTATAAAAGCATACATAGCTTTCAGTTTTTATCTTTCATAGTTAAAACTGAACTCTCAGCCAACTATATGTTAAAATAGATTTGGTAATTGAAATTGTTCAATAACTTCTTCTATCAAGAATTTTGAACTTCAAAAATTCTCTTTTTAGGGTCATGCTACTTTTGATGTAGCCTTAAAGATACAAGAATTGTATCAACAGGGAGTACAGTTCTCCTCTGTAGTGATAAATCTAAATCAGTGGTGAAAATACCTGCATTCTAGTGGGTATCACCTATCACAGCTGCCAGTATATTTATTGTTTAATATTAATGCTCACAGTGATACGAAACTCTTGCTGAAATCCCTGTCTATGACTTGTGTATCTCATGAAAGTCTTTCAGTTAATTTTTCCTTGACTAGTACTTACTGAGGATTTGCTGTATGACTTGACTTTTAGCTGTTTGTCTGTAGACCTTAAACCTAAATCATGGTCTGAATTTTGTGAAAAAGCAATTGCCTAATTAGGCCATATCTAAATATGATTTCTTTCAACCGTAAATCAACCAGAGCTTTAGTAATGCTTTACAGACTTAATTTTTTTTTCTGTTGAAATTCTTTATTAACATATGACATCATAGTCATACATTTTAACGTTTTATGTTAGTCATGTCAGAATCTATTACCTGTAATGTTTATTCTATTGTGGTTCAGAATTGGATGCTAGTATTTCACATAGTTTTATTTTCCAAATCGATCATGCTTTTGATTCCAAAATATTCCTATCAACAGACCATATTCATTTGAATACAAAATTACGTTTTTCCTACTCATTACGAATTTAAAATCCAACAGCCGTAATAGTGAGCTATTAAAAGTAAGCTTCCTTTGCTTACCTCACATACCCAATGAGGGAAAAGCTTCTTTGTGGTAAATGCTTCCAAATACTTCTCACGTGGTAAATGTGGAGTAATTTCAAATTTCACAGCCTCATAATCGGGAACAGTTATCCTGACATGCACAGCTTGCGCTGGGAGCTGTAGTGTACTCTGCTGAAGGATTTTATCCCATTTCCACCCCAAATTCCGGCCCAACGAGAGTGGCAGGCTCAGCTAGCACCTTCTGCGTTTCAGCTGGGCGCGTCTGGTGGCTGTTAGGTGCACCCAGCGGCGGGCTGGCTGCTCCGCAGGGCGTGCTCTCCGCTTCGCCTTGTGAATCCCAGGTTCGGTGCCTGAGCCACAACCGTCTTCCAGAGCTCGGACGGCGGCGGTGGAGTAGGGCGGGTTTGGAGCGGGGAGGGCAGGAGAGGCTGCGTGGAGGAGAGGGCCCTGTGCTGAGGAGGAAGCATCTGCCAGAGGCCGGGCTCGAGGGACGGACCGGCGAGCCGCCCACGCTCCGCGCGGCCCAAGCAGCCTTGCCGAGGTCGCGCTTTGGATGCGCGCCAGATTCCTCGGCATCCCTTCTCGTGCTGCGGTCTGGTGTTCGGCGGACGAAGTGTGTGACGCAGTAGGGGAGGTATAAGCAGAGGTCAGCATCACCGATGTCGTCTTTCCTGCTTGAATCATTCCCTGACGCGGTCGTTTGCGGCACCGTCTCCTCGGAGCAGTTTGCTGATAGTGGGAAGTCTTGCCAGGCGACGGGGGCGATGTCGTCCGTGAGCCTTCTCGGCCACTCTTCCCCTTTGATGCAACCCTGAGATTCTGTAGAATTGTCTTCAAATTAGCATCCCTTTGGACTCGGGAAATACAATGTTTCTCTACTTCTGAGTGATAAAAATTATAAACTTAAAATGTGGAGTTTTCAAGAAAATCTGTAGGTCGGTCTGTCAGCTAAAAGTACTATTCGGTGTGACTTAGAGTGACTTCTCTGTAGTGGTTTGAGTCTGTTTTCCTGTATTTTCTCTATAAGAAAAGAGTAAGATAACTTGAGCGCATGTTTGTACATTGTACATCTCAAAGAGCAAATAGGTCCCAGTAGATCAGATTCTGTGCTCAGCTGCCATAGATAATTCAGATTAATTCAGTACACTGAAGATAGCTAAATTAATTCTGCGTTTACACCAGTATTGTTCTGAAAAAGTGTGATTTAATATGTCAGTACTCTCAAGCAAAGTGTAGAACTAAAATACAATACTCTCACAGGATAAAAGATAGGCTTATAGGGAACCATTTCCATCCGTTATTTTATGTCACTAAAATTCCATTATAAGTTGATATACTGTAACCGAGAGCAAATTTCAGTCCAAAAATCCATGAAGATAGCTATATGTAACACATTACCTCAAATAGATTAATTAAAAATTTGAGGAATTTGCACTTAGCCATAGTACTGTAATCATGGTTTTAGTTTGCATGCTGTTTTCATTTTGTATTTGTGCTTTAATTCTTTTTATGAATGTTCAGGTTGAAATAAATCTAAAACGTTATCCCACTCCATACCCTGAGGATTTAAAGAATATGGTAAAATCAGTTCAAAATCTGGTGGGCAAAACAAGCCATGGAGTACGGCCTGAGAACTCAACACCAACTGCGAACAGTGAACAAACTGTGAAAGAAAAGTATGAGCACAAGTGGCCCATGGCACCAAAGGAGATTTCAGTGGAGGTAATGTAAAAGGATCGTTGTTCCTCTCAAGAGTCCAAGATGGGGTTTTAACATAACTCCATCAAATGATGTTCTGCATCTGCTGTGAACTTCATACCTAGTAGTTTCTTGTTTCATTCCATAAAGTTAATTTAGTTTTATATTGAGTTGCTGTTTTTCCCAATAGTAATGAGTTTATCAGGCTGAGTTCTTGGTTTTAAATCTACCTGTATCTGAATTTTGGTATTGATATATACAAGCACTCTCCTAAATGATGTGATATGAGAGACTTGCATATTAGCAGGTGAATGGACCTCATCATGATTTACATCTCAGACTTAAGTAAGTGTATTTCTGCATCAAGTATGTTAATGACAAATCAGTGTGTTCTGTCTGACCCTACTATGCCATTCGATTCTACTGCTTCTATTCACATGTCATGTAGTAGATAGCCAATTAACCTTGTCAAAAGTTAATGAAGTCAGCAGGAGTGCTTCTTCAACTGCAGGGCACTTCGGATCAGGCACCCCTGAATAGCGACTTAGAGTGAGGTGCAGAATCTAGCCCTTAATATGTTTGCCAGAAGTGGATCAGCATGCAGAGTGACAAAGTCTTCTATTCTAACACGAATACAGTCACTGGAAGGTGAATTCCTAAATACTGCAGTCTTGAGCAAAGCTGTTACAAATAGCTGAAGCTTGATCTCAGAGGGCATCTACTCGTTAACATTCACACTAACGACTTACTTTGTGCAGGCACAACTTATAAATAAGGGAAATCTCTTACCCTGGCAGTATGTACTAATAGTTTATAAGCTTGGACAGGTCGACAAGAATATCATGATTCTTGAAAATCTTTATGAAGTCTTGACGTTCAAAAGAAAT
>JAVJGG010000090.1:1440357-1496142 GCA_035590195.1 Aviceda cuculoides | reverse complement strand
AGGAAAAGAAAATTATCACATTATCTTTTCATTCCTTTGTTATTTAAACATTATGATAAATCCATTGTGCTTGAAATATCCCTGTCTCTGGCTAGTCATGTATGATGACTTTTTCTTCCTCAGTTTTCCATATCCTTAACACAGATTGGCTGTTCTTACATACTCAACAGTCACTGTATCTGCTCTGTCAGTACTGTGTGTTTTATTTACAGTTAAACGTTTTCATTTCTTAAAAAAAAAAAAAAACACAAAGTTTTCTCTTAAGATGGCTTCAGAAGACTTCAAATCTAGGCACAGTTTCGATTAGTACTTCAAACTAAAATATTCAAGTTAAATAATTCATGTTTTTATCTAAATCTGAAATCTTAAATTCCACCATTATTCCCTTTTACTCATTAAATTCTTCCTTACTGTGTAGGTCTGGCCTTTGAACCAACTGAGGTCTTGTGGCATGAGTATGGACATGTTCTGCTGTTGTTGCTGAATACATACAATTTATTTTGTATCATCTAGTTTTTTAACTTGAATATATTTAATAGCTTTCTGCGGGTTTTAATTATCTCTACTGTGGACACACACGTATATTATCTATCTAGAATTTGAATCAATGTTGTCCGACAAAGACATTAGGTGTTTGGTCTTGTGGCGGTGTCTGGTGACGCAGGCTTCAGAAATAGGTGGCTACACTGGTTTAGTTGCTGTTAAACTAAATGTTAAGTTGTTGAACTAAAAAGTTAAGATCCCAGTTAACCAAGCTACAGCAGAGAGTCCTGTGATTATGCAGAGCCCAGTGAAGCCTCCATCATGGAGGCGTAAGGAAGGAGTAAGTGGCAGCAACACCATAAAATACTACAGTTGCTCTGAAAGGCTTGTGTGACCACGTAGTGTGTTCTAACATAGAAAAAGATGAAGAAAAATTTCATTCTTTGATAAAAATGCGTTCACTTTTGCAACAGAAAAATAATCACATCTAGTTCTTCTGTGAATGTACGTGAACGGTTAATTGCATGAGTATCACAAAAAGCATTCTATAAAAATAGTTGAATTGCTGAAGACCCTGCGGTAATTCCTGAAGTGCAATTAAATAATGTGATTGCAATTTCCTAGTTAATTTTCTACCACAAGCAACTGATGTGAGTGCACAACTATTTCCATCATATCAGTGAAGATATATTTTTCATCGTCCATTATTATAATAGTGAAGATGGTGGAACTTTTTCAGATTTTAATTTCCCTAGTACTTAGTCCAGACTAGTAACACAACTATCTTGTCAACTAAAGAAGAGAAAAAAACTCGTCTTGTCATTCATAGAAATACTGACACTGGGAAGATTTTATGGCCGTAAAGCAGGATGATGTATGCATTTTCCTCTCTTTGGCTTCCTGCATGAAGATAAAGAAGAGGTATGGGAAACAGTAGAAAAAGTGTGAATGATTTTGTGAATAATATTGGTACGATTTCAGTTGTAAGAGATTAAATAAAGCAGAATTAAGCTCCATTTTCTTTTCAGATAATTAGGAAACATGATCTCAAGCCTCAAGTTTAATCTCAAGTTAAAATACAGTTTGAAAATGCAGGTGTGTTCTGATATAGGTTTAGACTGAAGACAGTTTCTAATAACAAGGTAATTTGATTTCGGGTGCAATGCTCACTTTTTCATCTTCAGAGGCCAGATAAGCTGGTTTCTTTTCTGATCTCTTTGGGGTTTTCTTGCAATTAATTTACACATGTCTCTTCACAAAACTGTTTCTAAATAATTAAAGGGAGCATCTAAAATGAGCAACAAGCTACATTTCAAATCCCCTGTATCATCCTCCACCTTCAGTTATAATAAGCAAACAATTCCTTAATTAATCATCAATTAAAATAAACCTCTTTGTTGTCTCAAGTGATTTGAAAGATGTGTATTTTGGACAGAAACAAGTCTAGGATAACTTAGTGCATTGTGCAGCCTTTCCGTGAGAAACAATGAGAAATACCACAAATCAGCAATTAAAGCCTTTATAGTTAATATTCTTGATATGTATGGATTGATGAATAAACTGGAAATACTTCTGTATAACTCTCAGCTTTGGATTAAAAAAAAAGTCTTTTCTAGTCCAACCTACAGCATTCCATCCTCTGTGTTAATTCCTAGCAGGTTTATTAATACCGTGTAAAAAGGAGTGCTTATTATTCTTTGAGTGATCTGATGCAGATGCAGGTGCTAGTGCTAATAGCTAGAAAAATACCGCCTCAGCTGTGTTGGATCTTCTGAGACCTTCATCTCATCTCTGTCAAAATAAGACCTCAATCTTTTTAACTTCTGACTTTGTTACTGTGTGGGTTTGGGTTGTGGGGGGGATTTTGGGGTGGGTGGGGATACAGAAGAGTGTTCTTTTTGTTTTGTTTTTCATGAAAGTTTCAGAGACTGTCTTAAAAGATCGTCTTGCCTTTCCAGGAGAACTTACCCACTTTTATGTCCCCCAGGATGCCTGGCTTCAATTGATTCAGTTGACGTGTCTATTGTGGGAGCTCTTTTCCACTAGTGAGATGCACAGTGACAGTCTCCTGATTGGGAGAGGAATATATGCTAAAGATCTTTGGTTTGTGTCTGCTTCAAGCCCATACCTTGATAAGCTTTTTGCAACAGAATTACCTATATTTTACCAAGAGTCAGAAATATCTTCATTACAGAGTTTTTGGTTTCTCCATGGCACAGAAGATCTTTACTGAGGTATTGGCCTTGGTACCTTCTTGTCAAAGGAGGAAGGAGGTAATGATTTGCTCATCTGGAGGTCTGACTCACAAGAGACCTTTCTTCAGATAGGATGTCAAATGTCTTAAAGTTCATTCTGAGTTACTTTGGCTTCTGCCTGACCTTATCTAAGTGTCTGGATTGGAGGGGCATTATTCAGGGCTGCCTCCAAGGTAAAGCCTACCTTCCATAAAATCAGCCCAAGACATCACTTGACCCTCGGAGGCTCCTGCTCTGTCTGTCCCCACCTGCATGAGGACTCGGGAGGTGCAGTACTACATGTCTGGACATGGCACTCTGTACAATCTCATACACATGGGACATGTAAGCCTGGTTTATGTTTGATGGACCATGAGGGGACCTTTTTGCAAAAGGCCTGATACTCTCTTGGCAGCAACCTCGGTGAGATGTATGCAGTTAGGTGCGTTTCCATCTAGATAGAGAGCAACAGAAGCTTGTTTCCCCCAGAGATGGGAGACCACAGAGAGTGCGATTCACGTATCAGGGTGTCGCGACTCAGGGCAGAACTGAGACTTCTGACCTCACGCAGAAGACCACGTACAGGCTGGACAAGAGCCTCTCCGTGGTTTATAACTGAGGATGATGTTAGAATGTCTCCCAGCCTCTGCAGTACATGACTGAGGACTGGTCGGATAAGCATCTGCAGTTTATCTTTGCAGAATCCTGACCATGTCAGCTAACAGGCTTAACCATATGAAATTAAACTACTGGAAAAGGAAATTTTCATTCTAAAATACATCTTTGTAGACTGGGGATCTGTAACTTTGATTTCTTTGGTAATAGGTAGTTCTGGTCAGTTCTTGGATGCATCCCCTTGGCTGCGTTTCTGATCCCCTGAACAGGCAAGGTTAGTGTGTGCATTCCTCCAACTGCTTGCTGGTCCACTGGACTGCAAGGCAGAGGGACACATGGCAGAAACAATCATTATGCCCTACCTGCAAATTACAACTTTTTTCCAGGATCTACTACGTTTTTCCATGTGGAGTCCCAAAAACTGCCTCTGGCCCATGCTGTTCCTCATGTACTTATGTCTGCTTTTAAAGCTCTTATCATATGTCTGAGATTGCCTGCTGGAACTGAAAAGGTGAGAGCTCATTTCATCGGTGCCGTAACATTGTGTTGGCTGCTTTATCACCTCTGCAGGTAGGAATTGTGTTGGCTTTCCTTCATTCTCCCACTTTCAGATTCCATATCCACATTCAGAAGTTTTCCTCCCACTGGTTCAGTTAGTTGTGTCTTGTATTAACATCCTGTTTCAGACAACCTTCAGATCTAATGGCTACTGAAACTGGCCTTTCTGGAAGCTGCCACTGCAGCCAGAAGAGTGAGAGACACTTAGAAAGATCCTTCACTCTGCTTTCTTCTGGGATAATCCAATGTTTTGGGGTGACTCTTAGTGCATTCCTGGATTGGTGGCTGAATTTTGTTTAGAATAATCCGATAATTGCTAGCTTAGACAGCAAAATATCCAGAACTGTGACTGCCTTTTACATGCTGAGCTTCAGATAGAATTTGTTTTGTGATTTTGTCTGGAGAAGACTCTTTAGTGGGACTTTGAAACTATCGGCATACAGGACTGAGAAGTGGAGGTACTGCCATTTTCTGTGCAGAGACTGTAACGTGGATAGGTGGCTCAGTGAGGCTTTGTTACAAACCCGCACCACTAACTGTGGTTCTCAGGTAGTCCCTGTCTAGGGATATTCTGATAGCTATCTGGTTGCATTTGTTCCTAGACTTTCTGTGATCTCCTTTTTCTTTCATTAAAGCTTTAGTAAAATCTGGACTGAGTAACATTTGCCTTAATCTGTTTATTTCTGTGCTTCTCCAGTTCTTTATAGCCAGTTTGTCATTCTTCAGATTGACCCAGCCTTCTCCAGTTTAGAAGTGCTGCCAACCCTCTGCATATATGTAGTTGTTCCTCTGGAATGGGTCCATCACTGATGGTCCCCCATTCCTCTGCCTTGTGTGTGCCGTGTCTGCCCACAGTCCCGGTTTGGTCTATTCGGAGGCTTTATATTCTTTGCAAGCAGACTCTAGGAGTTAGGTTATTTTAAATATTCTCTCCCTCCAGATTATAACTTAATGTTCTTACATTGTCAGCATGAATAATTGGTGGTATTTCTCTTTCCCACTTATTTTAATGGGTTTTACCATGTATTTTCTCTTGGGAAACAGCTCACCATATTCTTCTGTCCTCTACCTATATCTTTCTCTGGTTAGTCCTGAGGAATAAGTTCTGACACAACACAATTGCATTTATCTCTTCCCTTTGTTCTTGCAATTGGTCCTATTAATAATAGTTTGGGTTTTTTCTGTTAGTTACCTTTTTGTTCTTGGGCTTGTAAGAAAAAAGGACCTATTAAACAGAGTAGAATTAAATGGAATATGATTTTGGTTTTTTACAATATATTTCACTCTCATGGCATATTCACAAATGCCAGACTAGTTGTTTCAAAAGTGTATTGATTTTTGTTGGAATAGCTGGACTAGGGGCTAAAAAGGAAAAAAGAAAAAAAGAATGTAACATAGAAAACTTCATGAAACATGCAGCTGACAAAAACCTGTGTTCATCATTCTGTCAAAAATGGAACTGCTGGTTCTTCCTATCTCACAGCAAGTAGTTTTATTTTAAGTGTATAAGTTTTGGAAGTTTCATGGCACAATATTGGGATTCTAGGTTCGAGATAGAGAAAATAAAGAATTCCAAAAGAGTAACCTGTCTGATACAGACAACGCTCAGAATTCAACTCTGGAAATCCCAGACAGGAAGGAGAAAGAAGACCATAGAAAAAGCTCAGAGGTACAACAAGAAGCTTAACATGCACCATGCTTCAAAGGTGGAGAATTTCACACTCTGCGAATGCTGTGCACTTTTTGATTTCTCAAAAAATGGTTTTGCATAAGTTTGTTACACCACACTAGAAGATGATTGCGCTGCACTGGAAAAATGCTGTTGCACTATTGTTAGCTTCAAGTTGTATATACATCACTACTGTTACGGGAGAACTACCATACCCGACAAGGAATCTCTGCATGTGAAAGTAGTTTAAAGTCTTGAATATATTACACCATGTAAGAATCAGTATGTAGCTATATTTGCTTAAATGTTAGCGCTGAGGGGGTTAATTAAATGGGCTGTGAAGATACCTGTTCTTTGCTGTTCTGGTATGGTACTACCTCCTGTAGAACACCAAATGCAGAAGGGTTAAAATACCTGTTGTACAAATACATTCTTCAAGGATAAATCACATGGCAAATGCTTCTACAAATGTCTGCTTCCACTGTTAGTACAAAAAGTAGTTAATGGAAAGTAAACCTCTGAAAATTTTGTCCTTACGAGTAAAAGCAAGTAAATTTTAAAAATATTGTAGCATTTTACATTTTAATAATGTGGTTTTGGTTTTGGTACTCCCATTTTAAGTAGTTTCTCTAAATATTACATCTCTTTATTGACTTCACTCTGCAACATCACTGGAGTACCTTTAACAACAAAATGTCAGGGTACACAGATCCTCATAGTGTCTCCATTAGTGTAAGTTCCCTCCTCAGGATATTTCTCCTAACCATTTCCTTCCTCATTTATGCTACTAATTATTGATTTTCTCTTAATGCCTCTCCAAAACTTCCTCTTTTTTTACTAGATACTCTTCTCCAATTTCCATCCTCTTGACGAAATCACAGCTCATCCTCTCACTTCTGAGATGATGCGTGTTTCTGTACCCCTCCCCACAAGGATCTTGACTGGCCTCGGCACAACTTCCCAGTGTTGCCATGCCCATCTCCACCAGTTCCCTTTCCATTACGTTTCCCTGAGCCCAGGCACCAACACCCACAAAGTGGCTTTGCCATACTGCTCGTTCTTCCGTCTGCCTTTCCTGAAGTCCCCTCCTGAGGGCAGGGTTACCAGTGTCATTCCTCTAGTGTGTGTCATCCCCTACCCTGTCTCCCCAGGACTCCTGTCTTCAGGTCAGCGTCTTTCTCATTTCTGAATTTCTTCCAGGGATATGAAATGCCATGCATTCCCTGCTTGTGGCTTCATTCCCTTCTAACTATCCTATGAGCCTAATTTCAATGGCCTAATTTAAAATACCTCTTTCTAAGACTACATCTTACTTTCTTTCCACTTTTTAACTCGTGTTATTTTCAGTGTGTATCCTGTTGCCGGCTAGAACAGCAAAGCAGTTGTGCAGGGCAGTCTTTGAAGGTCAAGATTTGCTGAACTCTCAATGAGAAATTTATGAAATTTGCATCATTTTAACTTAGCAAAAAACTCTTTAAAGTCATATTAATTAAATATAGCTATATGGACAGTTGAATCTGTCACAGGACTTGTGCCATGAATAAATGAATGAGGAATACTTGCTCCTGAAATAAGAAGTAATTGTTTATTCTACATTTTTATTTATTTCTACTGGTAGCTTGCATTTTTGTGACCTTCATCAAAAATGTTTACGTGGCCTTGATGTATCATGCAAGTTCCATCTGTTTTGTCCACATTTTCAGAATGAACACATCACCATAATTTTTACAAGTATTTATGTAGGACTAATTAGAATTTTCAGCTGACGAATCAGCACGATTAGACAGACTACCCGTATGGTGGGGTTTTGGTGTGTTGTCACCTTCATGGAAAGAAGGCAGTGAAATGTTTGTTCATTGCAGTTTGAAGTGGATTCTGTTTCCTATGTTTACTCTACATTATTATATTCCTCAGGATGCCTTTGGACATCCTGCCAGTGAGATGAGGATAGGGGAACTTCGTCCTTCCATGCCAGAGACTCCGTTGTACCCACCCAAACTTGTTCTTCTGGGTAAAGAGAAGAAAGGTACTAACTTGACTTACAACCTTTTAGATGAAAGCATATGTAATGTACACAGATAGACACATTACTTAAGATGTTCTACACTTCAGTCTGATTTTAAAACATATTAATGCATATTTATGCACATGTATATATATCCATAGTATCAATTTAAAAATGTATTTTTCTGGAGTTTAGTTTTCAAATACCACGTCCTGAAAACGTTTGCTGTGTTTTGTTTCAGAATCGACAGATGAGTCTGAAGCAGATAAGATCCATTGTCTGAATAACAGCGTTTCCTCAGGCACTTACTCAGACTATTCCCCTTCCCAGGCTTCCTCAGGGTCCTCCAACGCGCATGTTAAAATGGGGTCCTTGCAGACAACGGCTAAAGAAGCAGTGAATAACTCTTTGTGGGGGAACAGGTGTGATCATCTTTCTTAACATAGCTTCTGGTTGCCTTTTGTTTTATGTTGTCATATGCATTCACAGTGACCGTATGCTATCTGTTAAGGCATTCAATTTAAAAAAATACAACGTTTTTACCCCAGTTTTGCAGAGGTGTACATAGCTATTCAAAACCCAGGCTGTGCAAAGTTGGCCACCCATTCATACTCTATAAATGTCTGTAATTCTACAGCTGGTTTTTCAGCTATGTGCTATAACCATGCATTAAAAGCGCCTAGTAATTGAGCTGCAATAATTCTGCTCTGCGTGGCCCTGAGCTGCAGCTGGCTGTAGTTTAGCATAGATAACAGAGTGTTATGTCTCTCATATTATTGCGGTCCTGAGCCTCACTCTGCCTTGGACCTCCAAGAACAACACAGTTCTTTGAAAGTTGTAATTCACGCTAGCCATCAGCAACCTGAAAACACTCTCACGCCGTACCAGGAGCACCCTACCCTGTCTATTCCTGCCATAAGTCACCTAATCTAGTTCCATCCACAGGCTCTTTCCCATTAAAAAGAAGCCGGAGCCTGCTCGCTGGAGATGCATAAAATCTTGGTGGTGAGAACATGCATGAACTGAATCTGGTATTTTTGTTTAAAAAAAAAAACAATCTAACTGTAAAGAAGCTTCCCTCGCACTCATAAAATATTATTTTTAAAGCAGGAAAATATGTTCATCTGGATTTATATGAACATGACATTGAGCCACCCTGGACTTTTGACTGACTTCTTGGTTGCTCTGTGTACGTACTTACAGAATCTGTACGCCAGTTCAAAAAACTGCTGCAGCCATCCATACCAAACCAGTGGCACAAAGTGGACATCTCATAGTACAATCCCCAAGGCGGAGTATAAATGGGAGAATATTAAATTGCTTTAGAATTGCGTCTTTCTGACGACTGCTTTTGTGCTCTAATAGAGGGCATTTTATCTTGTTTCATTTTGGTTTGGTTTTGCAGGCTGGCACAGTCATTTCCACAGCCCCTTGAAACAAAGCCATTGCTGAGCCAACGGGAATCTGCTCCGGTGGGGAACCTGCCACAGCGCACCGACAGGCGCCCGCTGAGCGAAACCTTCGCTGACAGCTGGAATGACAGCTCACACTACGACAACACAGGGTTTGTTGCGGAGGAGAGCACGGTGGAGAATCCTAGTGCTAACCCCCTCCTGAGCACGAAATCTAGAAGCACATCTGCACACGGACGCAGGCCGTTGATTAGACAAGACAGGATAGTTGGCATTCCCCTGGAGCTGGAGCAGCCGACGCTCAGAAACACACACGAATCTGAAGTGCCTCCTCCCAATCCTTGGCAAAATTGGACCAGAACTCCTAGTCCTTTTGAAGATAGGACAGCTTTTCCTTCCAAACTGGAAAGCACCCCCACCACCAGCCCTTTGCCTGAGCGGAAAGATCATGTCAAAGAGTCTCCTGAAATGACTAGCACTTTCACCCCAGGAATAGCATGGGAATATCACGATTCAAATGCTAACAGAAGTCTCACAAACGTCTTTTCCCATATCCACTGTCGCCCAGATCCTTCCAAAAGCGTTATTTCGATCAGCAAGAGTACAGAACGGCTTTCTCCCATGATGAGGGATTTAAAAACTAACAAATTTAAGAAGTCACAAAGTATCGATGAGATAGACATTGGTACATACAAAGTGTATAATATACCCTTAGAAAACTATGCATCTGGTAACGATACTGTAGGAACCCATGAGCGGGTGGACAAGCTCCTGGGCCCAGAGCACGGCATGCTGAGCATGTCCCGCAGCCAGTCGGTCCCCATGCTGGACGACGAGCTGCTGACCTATGGCAGCGTCAAGGTGCAGCCGCAGCAGAAGTCGTCCGTCACGAAGAAAGTCTACCAGTTCGACCAAAGCTTCAACCCACAGGGAGCAGTGGAGGTCACAGCGGAGAAGAGGCTACCGCCGCCCTTCCAGCTCAACCCCGAGTACATTCCCCAGCAGAGTAAAAACCTGCCCCAGGATCTGGTCAGCCCCAGGGCTTACCGCGGCTACCCCCCCGTGGAGCACATGTTCTCCTTCTCCCAGCCTTCGGTGAACGAGGAGGCTGTGGGCGCCCCCTTTGCCAGCCAGGGGTCTCGGCCGGGGTTCCTGAGGAGAGCAGATTCGTTGGCCGGTTCCACCGAGATGTCCATGTTCAGGAGGGTCAGCGAGCCCCACGAGCTGCCCCCGAGCGACAGGTATGGCAGGCCTCCCTACCGAGGAGCTGTGGAGCGCCAGAGCAGCATCTCGGTCTCTGAGTCTCAGTTCCTCAAGAGGAACGGCAGGTACGAAGACGAGCATCCTTCCTACCAAGAAGTGAAAGCCCAGACTGGAAGCTTTCCAGTTAAAAACCTTACACAAAGGAGGCCGTTGTCTGCAAGAAGCTACAGTACAGAGAGTTACGGCACATCCCAAACCAGGCCGGTTTCAGCGAGGCCTACAATGGCAGCTCTGCTGGAAAAGATACCGTCAGACTATAACTTGGGTAACTATGGCGACAAGCCTTCCGATAACAGTGATATAAAGACAAGGCCTACCCCTGTGAAGGGAAATGAGAGCTGTGCTAAAATGCCCGCTGACTGGAGACAACAGCTACTTAGACATATAGAAGCTAGAAGGTTAGACAGGGTATGTTTGGCATTTCTCTGCAATTAATGCCTTTAGTTGTGTGTTTCGGTATGTCAAACTATTTGCACGTACAGTGGTAACCACCAGAATTCCCAGTAATGAAATTCCTGCGTTGGTGTCAGAGGAACCGACCCGCAAAGGGGTCTGGGGGGCTCAAAAGCAGCTGGAGTGAGGGCTTCCCGGGTAAATGAGAGTGATAAAGTCTCTGCACGAATAACGCACCCCGGTGCACTTCACCAATGTAGTAACTGCAGCAGCACTGTCTGAAATCATAAAAAACATAAAAATCTCTCCTTATCAATAGATGTGAATGTGCTGCTGAAGTCCACCACTTCAGTAATGATTTGAGAGCATTAAAAGATGCCGGATACATCTTTGCAGTAAAAGGCAACAAAGAAAAACATCACTGATAAAAAGTAAAATAATGTATTTTAGCTTTCATGTCACTGTTAGTGGAGAGGATTTAAAGGTATCTTTTAACTCCGAAAAATATCACTGAATATAGACTGCCACTGTTTTTAACAAGGAATGTGATTATTACTCCTTTTAGCTGTAGGAAGTTATGTTTACTTGCCTCCTAGACAAAACAGTACAAGTACTATAGTGCATGATTTCAATCATGATCTTGACTAATAACCTACTTCATTAATCGAATTTACTTCGTAATCTGAAGTGGTTGTGAAAAATTACTGTCATGAAATGCATAAGTTAGTTTCAAAATGTGTCCGTATACCTATTTTACGCTAGATACTCGTGAGTTTGGTGTTAATATATTCATTACCTTCCAGTTGCTCGGATATGACACATATTAAAATATCGTTACGGATCAAATGGGTAAACGTTAAAAACTGGCTTGAAGGCTGAAGCTTTTTCCTTACTTCAGCTATTTCCTTGTGTTGTGTAAAACTGATTGGAAAATACCTAATACCCAGGCAAAATAGCGCACCCCAAGTAGAGACATTTCTGGTGGAAATAAACACTTCCCAGATGTCGTTTGTTTAAGAAATACCTTTACACTTAGTTGACAATGTGCATTTGCTTAAGAAATACTTAAACTCGTGGAAGGCCGACACTGGCGATTTTATCTAGTTAAACTGAGTTCGTAGTGATCCCTGCAGGTGCCAGCGAGCTAGTTTCCAGTTGTTCGCGACTTCCCGTAAGCAAAGCTCCGAGGAGCTGGGCCGTCTGGTGGAGGTTTTGCTGAGAACGCCCGGGCTCTCCGTGCAGCAGCTGCGCCGGCAGGAGACGCTGCCCGTCGGCCCGCGGCCGGCGAGACGCCGGGCTGCGCGGGACCCGCCTGCTGCTGCGCTGGGCCCAGGCAGAGCTTGTCCCTCGTGGGCCGCTGCTAGCCAGGGGACGGCCGCTGCTAGCCAGGGGACGGCCGCTGCTAGCCAGGGGACGGCCGCAACGCTGGCGAGGCGGCGCAGAGCCCGCCTCTCTAGGGTTTTTGCCGTTGCCTTTGACGCTCTTTTACGCTAGGTGCACGTTTTCTGGCCCGTCCCTGGTTGCGCAGACGTGCCAAAATTTGGCCGTGTTTGCAAAATAGAGACTTGTACCATCTTATAGACTCCAGTTTTCAAACTACAGATAACAACACGTTTCATCTGCTGTCAGCGTTGAAGTCTTTTATGGTATCCATTTTATGTATAACTAGCAATGTATTTGCTTCCGTGTGACCCAGTGCATGCATCAAGAAGCTATTTATTTCTTGGTACTGTTTGTTTGCTTAAACTAAAACTTTGTGAAATTAACCATATATGTGTGATACTTAATTCGATGAGCATGTGTGTTCATATCCTGTCACGTGGTTGTTTCCTCTACTCAGACCGCTGCTTACAAACACAACACAGTTAGCCTTGGCATGCTGCACTCTGGAGGTTTTTCAGCAATGCATGCCGGCAGAAGCATGACTTTAAACTTGCAGACTAAATCTAAATTTGAAAACCAAATGCTTCAAGAGCTACCTCTACCGAAAGTAAGTATGGGATAGCCAGCATATACCAGCATTACAAAATAAATTAATAATACTCCTTGCTTTTTCCTGGTTTAGCTTTTGCCTATTATTCATGCTTATACGATACACAATCCAAAAAGCAAAGATGATAGAAAAACAGTTTTCCTACTCGATAATCTTGCTTTTTGGATTAAGTAGCTCACATGGCTGTCATTACTGCTTTCTGCTCTCGTGTTACAGACTGACGTGATCATTTTCTCAATAACTTAATCTGTGCACAGAAATGGAGAATGTGTTTTGGTTTGTGACTGATCTTAGAAAAATTAATGTAGAAATGTTTGATATGCATTTAAATAGGCTCCAAGAGACGGGGACTTTAATATTGGAGCATTAATTGGGTATGCCGTAATAGTTGATGAGTTTTGAGTACATGCCTACCACACCTAAGCTAATTTTAAACTTTTGTTGAGTGATGCCTATAGAAAGAAAATAATTTTCTCGTTTTTTACTGTTTATTTTACAGCTATTAACGATGTATTGTTGATAAGTACATACATACAAAATTATATACAAACAAATGTTTGATGGGAAAAGCACATATGACAAGCCAGGGAGGGACATTGCTGAAGTATTTTCAGAGTATCAGAGAGGAGTTGCTGAGACCTTAACTCTGCGTCACACATGGCCACACCGGAGTCACAGCAGCAGCCAGTCGCAGACACTGGAAAGCGGTCGCGCTGCTGGGAGCGTGTGTAATGGCAGGGGGCTACGGCAGTGCTAGAAGTGACGAGCATCGTTAAGTGCCTTACTGCGTTAGCATCGGTAGCTGTTGGTACAAATTAGCAACATCTCTGTGAGTAATTAAAGGGTAACGGAGCACAGATCCAGGCGCTGCAATGTGATCATCTGCGCTGTTAATTGCTGGACCGGCCTCAGGCATGGTTCGGCCCAGGCCAGCTGGCACCCTCCTGGGCAGGCCCTGGCCAGGGCTCCAGAGTCAGCGCTGGCCAGAAATTCCCAAAGGAGGCTTCCAGTGACCGATTTAAGAGTTTAGATCCAAGCCTGTTCAGAAGAATAAGATAATTTGATGGCAGCAACATGACCAGATTGTGCTGGTTGGCCGGAGGACAGGTCTTAGCACTGCTTAGCTTACAAATACAGGCATATGCATCGTACACCGGATTTCCAGGCACAGCTGTGATAGGTTAACAGTGCGTGCACACACACACACGGAGGTCGTTGTCAGGTTTCTCCTCCTGTAACTTACTTTCCATACACTGTTAACTTCATTTACACCCCCCATTCAGCTGTCCCTGGATTTAAAACAAGTCCTAATGTTAGTGTGTGCTTCTCTGTTGTTCAGCTGATGACATCTAGGTCAAATCTTAAATGTAGATGTGTGTGTGTTTGGACACAGACAGCTTTCCGGTGTTGGTCATACTGTTTTTTTCTTTCAAAGAAGTTGTTTGTCTACTTGGGTATGTACTAATTCTTGTCACAAGTCCTTGAAAGAAGTCCATTTGACATCAGCTCCAAATAATGGTACTATTTTTCTACACGCCTTTAGGAATAAGGTATTATATATCACTTTAAGAATTTTAGGCTGTAAATAATATGGATACTAATACGTGGATGTCTGAGGAAATTCATGGAACTGTTTAGAATGACATGTTTTGGGGTGTGGTCTTAAGTGAATTATTCTGCTTTACATTCCACCGGCATTTCATTGCTACATACCCATATAAAATGTGATGCTGAACTGCATGAAGGGGGTGTATTCTCTTACTGTGCTGTTTGGAAAGCAGTGAGAAATTATTGTTGAACAAATAATACGAATGTTTAGTATTGTTTAATTTTATTCCTTTACATGTTCTAAGAATTTGCATTTCTTAATGAATCCAGGCCACAGCAGCTTAATATTGACCTCTTCTTCCTCTTCTTTCTCGTGGCCTGGATTCAGGAGAGTAATGAGTGAGGTCTAATTGTCCAGTGGAAGATCAGGAAATCAAGTATAGCAATTACTTATTTTGAGAAAGTTTATTACATCGATTCTATTCCATGTATAAAATGTTTGAACTGTTGCTTTTCATTTTTTACCTAGACTTAATATAGATATGTAGGTTGTTTGCAGTCTGTCCGAGCTCTGTAAATGAATAGCATTGCAAGTAGAGAAGTTCATTTTACTGCAGAAAATGAAAAGAAAAACCTGTTATCACAGAATTTTCCTGTTTATTGAGAAGGCAGAAACACTCTATATTTTTTCTTTTTTTCCATTTTGAGTGCGAACTCACCTCTGCAGACTAGTCGCTTGCTTATAAAAGTGGCACAGCGTTGTCTGCAGAGCCAAAAGAAACACTTGTCAGAAGAATGCTTTCAAATTTTGACATCCATCTCACCGTTCTTCTAAAAGTTTATGGTTTGGTGTACTTCATTCTCAGAAGTGTGCGGTACTGCCTCCCTTCAGGAACAGTCAGCGTATTCACATGTGTCACACGGGGAAAATCAGAAGTTCCCTTGGGAAGGTGCCCCCCTAATCCCCTCTGGCTGTGTTCTGTAAAGTCATCTCGCAGGGAGGTGAGCAGATTTCCAGCACGGCCGCGGGCACCTCGGTCTGTGGGCGGCTCCCATCACAAAGACGATGGCCTTTCTTTTTCCTTGTCTGTTGCTGCTCCTCAGAGCAGAAAGTTTTGCAATCGTACTTTTTCATTTTAGAAGCCGTTTACTGCCCTGGGCTCGGATCAGGTACCCCCTGTTTGGATGAGGGTTGGGTGGGCACGTGCACAAACAGGGCGGAATGGCCGGTTCGTGAGGTTACCCAGGCGCAACCCGTGTTACCTGGGCCCCAGCCGGGAGCCAAATTCTGACCTGCGGACACACGGGGCTCGGCAGGTCCTGGGCTGGGGAGCCTGGGGCAGGGGCTGGCCCCTGGCAGGGTTTTCAGGCAGGCCGCTCGCGGTCCCGGACGCCCGTCCGGACACAAAGGCTCGCCCGCGCGTGAGGGCTCTAGAGCCGCGTCGTCGGGTTCGCGCGCGTCCGTCCGTCCGTCCGCCAGCGTACAGCTCGGGGCCCGGGTCTGCCAGCGCCCCGGAGCGGTGCGCTGTCCGAGAGAGGCGCTGGGACCAGTGTCTGCTGAGCTGCGAGGGGTAACCTCTGGCAACGGCGCTGAGCTTGGTCGCGTTTTTCACCTGTGCAAGGAAAGCTCTACAGGGAGGTCTCGTACTTTCAGCGGGGGAAATGTTTTTCTGGTGGTTTTTAAGAGAAGGAAAATGGCATCTTTCCTGATTTTTCTGGAAGACTTCTTGAATTATGAGAGCATTACAATGAAAGTTTTCTTTGATTTTAAATAGTTAGGGTTGAATTTTTTTACTTAACCTCTGAGGAGTACGATTTAAATTGCTATTTACTTCTATTTACTTTTAAAGGATTTTTAAGCTTACATTAAAAAAAGTTCTTAATTGACCGGTTACCAGCTTTAATATTTCAAAGCAACAGTTTCATTTATTCTTCAGTCATCTAAAGAAGTGTTTCATGATTTTTTTTTACTCTAAGATGAAGAAGAAACTGCTTGAATGACAGAGGGGAAGAATGGACTTTTTTTTTTCTTTGCAGATTACCATTGATCAGAACTGAATAAGCAGTTAACTGAATAAGCACTACATAATGCTAAGTGCTGTCAGTGGTAGTACAATGTTGGCATTTTGGAAAGACTGGCACAAAAAGCCATACCCACGTTAGCAAAATTTCCAACTATGGTAAAGAAATACAGAAACAGATAACAGAAAGTCAGGATGGGACAGAAAAAGTACAGATGTCCTCAAAAGTACTGAAAACAGGAGTAAAGTAACCGGGGGGAAAAGTGACAAAGAAGAAACAGGTATAAAAGGAGAGAAAAGTGAAAAATAACAACAAAGGTATCATCAAGCTCATTTAGGAAACTTTGAATGTGTGTTATGTCCATTCATATTCAGGAGAGCATTTAATTGCTGGTTAATATTGTACATATGATAGCCTGTTACCTTAGAACAAAACCAGCCGTAGCCGAGAGAGGGCTGCGAGAAGCACACCACACACAGAGCGTAGTGCGAGGCAAGAGTAGTCACAAGGACAATATTGCCATTGAGGCATATTTTCTGTAGAAAATATAAGCATATAATTTATCTTGGCGGCAAATAGTTAATGAAAAAGTTTTTGATGCTTGAATGACCAGTAAGAAGGTTTTAACTCAAATGATTAATGACAGACTGCACGTTTAAACATGGAACTTTGCCAAAATTTGTTTCTCCGAAAAGAATGAGTTATGTTAAATTAATTTTCTCTTTTCTCTCATCATTCATTATTCTCATTATTTCTCTTATATATCTTTCAAGATCTGCTGCTTGCAGAGAGTCCCACAGCAGTATGATTACACATTAATGAAATACCATAGAAATGTAAAAGGATTTCCATTTTAGCAATAGCGTGTTGCAGTTTAACTGGGTCGATTACCGAAATAAATATGAAGAGAGAATTTTCTGTCGTGGTGCGACAGTGACTAAAGGCTGCCCTACCCTTTCTGCAACAGACCCCGTCGCAGCAGAGCAGCATTCTGGACAACGGGCAGGAGGAGATGTCTGCGAGCAGCCCGTGGAACCCCTACCCGCTGGGGCGGCGGGACGTGCCGCCGGACGCCGTCACAAAGAAGGTGAGCACACGAGTAGAGCTGCTGGCAGAGCTGCGGTTGCCGCCTGTTCCCGGCAGATCACTGGAAGGAGGAGAACAGGTTAATGAGGACAGGCGTGGGAAACACATGCTTTTGTTTCAAAGCTTAAAGCAATAATCATTATGAATTAAGCACGGCGTTTTCAGGCCTGCTACCCGTGGTTGTATTTATTTATGCAGATGCTAGTGGTTACATCTATAACGTGTGAATTGGGCGCAGCGGGCTTGGCAGGTGTATTCCTGCATGTATCGGACAGCCATCGGCTCCCTCTTGTCCTGAAAAGTCTTCATTCAAATGTTTCATTTCAATTACATTCTTGAGTTCACCACAAAAAATAAATGTGTTGAGATGGAGGCCAGCCCAGTGTCTGGACAGTCACAGGCATTTTGGCAGAGACATCCTAGGCACGCTTCATTTGCTGATAAACTCGCCAGAAAGTGAGGACTAATTTCTAGTACCTTGTGGCAGCAGATATTAAATTCCAGTGCTTGGACCTGGCCTGTTTCTGTGAAAACCCTGGCAGCTCTCTCCCAGCCCCAACTTGGCTCTGCTCATCGACTGAGAAACTGCCACTTTTATATGCTCTAATCATAAAGCTGGAGCGCAGAGGATCTTGATGGACTAAACTGTGTTTGCAATCAGCTTTAGCAGGTGGAGCCACACATCTAAGCGGTGCTGATTACATTGATTGTTATCTATATGGAGAGCAGTCCTGCTCATTCCCGAAGTAAAGTCTTATGCGTGAATAAAACCAGTGTGAAAGTCATAATGGGCACACTAATAACTTCTGTAGCGTAATTAACTGTCAGCTCTGATGGGGCAAATATCTCCCTACCGGATTCACATCTTTTTATCCAAGACAGTTTCAGAAGCAGTAGCCCTTGCCTTCGTACAAAAGTAGCGACAAGAGATGCGCATGTGGAAGAGAACTGCTTGAAGATGGGAAATGAAAACCACTGCACCTGGAGCAGCCCGGAGACTCCTTCCCAGCCACAGGAGGGTGAGGAGGAGGGTGCCCTGACATTGTTTCATGGAGTTGGCTCTGACAGCCACGTTATTCGAAGGCTTTCTTTATCCTCTGAGATGCAAGAAACTAGGATAAGGCATTTAAGAGGAGTCACTGCTTATCTTCCCTGGCATATTGGGATAAAACCTGCATTTATCCATTCACACTATCTAACACGGTCTGTGTCTTGCATTTGTGCATCATCACTGTTACTGTAATAAGAAACTAAGGTTCTGTTTCGTTCTGAATATTTCAGTATCTCGCTGCTCAGATGTGGTAAGTACAAACATTGCATAACCGTACTGAAATCTGCTTAACTCAGTGGAGCAATCCATTGTTACATCCGTTGTCAGCTACTTTAATTATACTGTAAATATTGGACACTGAGCTGAAAATAATTAACTTTCATGGTGGATGTTAAAAAAAGTAAAGAATGCAAATGAAACTGGGGAAGCAGTCTGCATAATAGAGATTTTTTTCTGCAGAATAAATAATTCACATTTCCAAGAAAGGCAGCTTATCCACCTCCAGCAAGAGCCACAGCATGAATACACAAGAAGTAGTGATATGATCTCTTCAAAGTCTATTAAAAGGACTGAGAAAAAGAATTCTGAAAATTGTTTACCCATCATCCTCAGGAGGTGGTTTGCAACGTACTGCTACGACAATGCTAATCTCTTCTCCGTTGAAAGTGACCTCGAGTGTCTTGGTTTCCCAGCATCTGGGGATTAAAATACAGCAATTATTTGAAGTCTGACTCAGAAAATCTTCCACAGAATTGAAGTTCAACATAACAAACAGTTAAATTATGTAAATATAAATTGTAGCGTATATTTGGCTTTTCCACTAACATAACGGTACTAGTGTGAATGGGCTCCTGCAGAGCAGAGCCATTGCGTGGTAGAGCTGTACCTGGGAAATCACTGGAAGAAGAGTCAGGACTTGTTCTTCCAGGGGGAAGAGCATGTACTATAGACGGATGGACTGTGTACTCGGGCTGGTGTAGTACGTATATAGACATGGTGATGTTCCTAAATTATCCACACACAGAGGGCTACTATACATGTAGTGATGGCTATTTATGTATGTTAGTTAGGGTGGGAATACTAGACAGTAATCCCAACATAACTGGGGGCGTGGTGAGTGGTTGTTTGTGTCCTTTTTGCTGTTCAGAATATAGATTAAATGCCAGTTTTATTTTAAGTATGATCATTTACGTGATCATCCCATAATTTATGGGCTATTTCTCTTATGGAAAAGTTGGCTATTTTAATCTTCAAACTGAATAATCCACTGATTTATTAGAAGACTGCAGTATTTATTCTTCCTGGAAGATGACTTTTTCTATCATGTCAACAAGACAGAAACCAGCTACATGCCTGATCAAATTAGTTATATTCTGAGTTCGCTGCTCCTCCATAAAAAGGGAAGGGGTAGAAGTGTGGCGGGGGATCCCCAAAAGGCAACTTGGAAATCACTCCTTATGGAAGAGAGAGGTTGAAGAGTGAGAGTGAAGATGGAAAAGGAACAGACATCAGGCTGGCCAACCTGGCTGCAGGGTGACAACCCTCTGAGGACGAGCTGCCCAGGTTTGGGGCCGCGTAGGACCCCGTCGGTTGGCCTCTTCTGCTGCAGGATTGCAGCAGCCCACGGGAAGGCTGAAGCCGTGCAAACTCCTGGAGATCCCTGCACGGGCTATAATGGTCTGGGTGGATGTGGAGGAGCATATGCTATGGAACTGGAGCAAGGCAGCTGCCTCAAAACTGGGACATACAAAAGTGTCTGAGTCATTTCTCTCCCTTTCTGAGTTGGGAGTATTTCTGTTAGCCACAAATGGGAGGCTGGAGGCTCTTTCTGTTCCATTGCCAGCATCTCCTGTTCAATACAGAGGTCTTTTAGCCTGATAAATAGGATTTGAGGGGTTTCAGTGAAGAAGCACAATTTTTCTTTGTATTTGAAATAGACATCTTCCTCTGAGGCAGACAATGCACCCGCTGCGGACTGCTGTGGTGGATATGGGTGGATCTGGGGCAAACAGCAGAATTTATGAGATTCTGCTTTTTTGGGATCCTCTCGTGATGAGTATGACACAACATGAAGTACAAAATGGTGCTGCGCCTGGTCACCCGCTCGCCTCGCGTCTCCACGGTGCGGGGTGACGCGGATTCAGCAATCCGCTGCGGGCACGGCTTGTTGCCGCTAGGGAGTTAATGAATAGCTAAGAAATCTGTCTTGAGCATTTCCCTTCCTTCTGATTTTGGTTGAATTGAAGATCTCTCTGACCTGTGAAGTGGGACGTTCGCAGTACAGACTGACTGCACCAGGCTGTTCTTGGAGTAAGTTTGTCAATGTCTATTAAGCACTTTCATGTACACGGGTGAGCTGTGTTTTAAGAAGAGTTTGAGGGTTGATGATTTGGGCACAAGGAGTAGGAGATTTCTCTGTCATTACTCACTTTGAGACTATCCCTCCTGTACTAAATCGAAGAACTGTTAGACATGTATTCTCCCTAGTCCCTTTCTTCAAATGTTGTCAGCAAAAAAGCCAGACAGAGCAGATCAGCTTTGCTTGGAGTCACTGCGTGTCTTGCTGGGATTCTGTGGCAGTGGCACGAGTAGCTCCAGCTGCATCTGTATTAATGATGTGTTCTGCAGACTAATCTTAGAAATCCAATAAGATGTATTTTTGCTATGGCAACAAGCAATTAATTCCAGTGCCCTGGCTGCTATAACTTCTGTGGCTGGATGATTGGCCAATGGGTAAGAAATGTTTTGATCTTTCGCTGTATTAAATTTAATCTTGTCTAAAATACAGTCTCACAATTGGTGACTCTTCCACCCAGGGTCATAAAGGTGCCGTAGTACTGAGGATTAGATCTTCATGATGAGGCGTGATTGTGTCATTGGCTGGTGTAAACTTAATGTGAAACACCATTTAAGTAGGTCTGTTTTGTCCGTAGAGACTTGCAGGCATTGAGACATGTGATCTTAATGCGCTTTCACATTCAGGCTGTTCAAATAATAGCACTGGTTGATGAGTGCATATAATCTGAAAATTCTCAGTAGCAACGGTGTAATATTTCGTGGAGATAATAGTATTTGACCATACAACGGAGCATGAATTTTGCTCATTCCCTTATGGCTAAGTTGCATGTGATCATTTTGTAAGCAACAACATCTGAATCCTGTAAACATGAAAAGTATAAAATTGTCTCAGCTCAATTTATAATGTGAAGATTTGCATCAAATATTTATGAAATTCATGTGCCTAAAAAGAGACCGTATATCGAAGAGTGAGCAAGTATGCAACTTTACCATGTCAAGAACAGAATGCAGAAAGCAAACCTCACCTGATAGATCACAGCTGCAAACCTGAAAGGCAATGGGGATGGAGGGGGTAGAAGCATGATAGCTGTCGTCCATTTTTTTCTGAAAATATCAAAAGGCCGAGTCAATGTAAATGCAGTATTTCACTTACTTACATTTACAAAATATTATAGCTTCAAATCAGTAGACATTATCATAGAAATTTGATAATTAGTTAAATTTTGTAAAAGCCACATCTGTTCCTAGGACAAGGCATAGGATTTAATTGATTATGCTTTCCATACACAGTGCACAATACTGGCCATTATCTGTATTTGTGTTATAAATCTTACTCCAAACTATCCTCAGGGAAAAAAAAAACATTCCAGTATCTTCAGAGTGTGCTGTGATGAAAAATCCGCCCTACTTCAATTTGTTAAATGTTTCCAGTTCACAAAACATTCTGAGCAGAAGCATATATCATGACATGAGGAAAAAAAGTATTTTCTGTTTATAAAACATTCTGTATATGGCTAATTTCCCTTAAACCTCCTAGGGTCACGAAATGCAACGGGCATATCCCTGCTGCTTTTAATCACGGTTTCTTCCGACTGTGGTCAAAAGGCAAACCTCTGATATGACTTAAGAGGTTTGCTTTTACTTGACTCTGTAAGTTGTAATAATTGCTTCTTTTCAGCTTCCTGAATTTCTGGCCTAACGGGTTACGTTACCCACAGGCAGGTAGCCACATCCAGACTCTAATGGGATCACAAAGCCTGCAGCATCGGAGCCGCGAGCAGCAGTATGAAGGAAACGTGAACAAAGTCACCATCCAGCAGTTTCAGCCACCGCTGCCGATTCAGATTCCCTCTTCGCAGAGCTCTCGAGCACCCCAGACGGGGCGGTGTCTCATCCAAACCAAGGGTCAGAGAAGTACGGATGCCTATCAGGAGCAGGTGAGAAAGCATGTCTATGAAATAACACTTGGACAAAAACGTTCTGGTTTTTTCTGCCCTGTATACAGCCGGAGAAGGGAGCCTAGGGCAGTACCGGAGGGCGGCTGAGGCAGGCGGCACGGGGGAGGCATGGCTGAGCTGGCGGCGGGCGAGCAGGTCTGTCCTCTCCCCCAGCACCAGGGCCTGACAGCCGTTCTTTCCTGGACTGGCCAAGCAACACAACTCGGCACTGAAGTTCCTGAACAGAGCTGACATCACTGGGTCCCGCCGAATTAATTTGCAGATTCCCCAGTAACCTGGTTCAGTGCTAACAGGGCAGCGTATTTGGCAAGGCGCTGACCTTCTCGGATTTTTATGGGCTGCTCCAGTTCAGCCCTACGAAAGGCCGACTGCAGCTCCAGTGCCCCCAGTCTAACGAAATGGGTGCTGATGAGTTTCTTCATTAAGCGGTCCTATCCCCATTATATTTGGCCTTAATGACTGCAATAACTGTTGGAGGCACCTGACTTGCAGAGTAAGGTTCGGAATCATTAGTAAACCTTTCTCTTGTGTAAAGCGTTGGTCAATCCGCGCAAGCAGCCGCCTGTATTACGTCCCTGAGTACTGCATTGAGATTCCCAAGCAATGGCTTGTGTGGCTCAAGTACATGCTCTGACTGGCTCCATGAGTAGTCATTAAGCTACACTGAGGTAATTTTTATTTTATATTCAATTACCCAATGCCATTTAGAGTCATCCTGACTAAAAGATAAGATTCAGCACTATTTCCTGGCGTGAGGCACTTGGAAAAGTCGTCGGTGCTCAGCACAGGCTGATGCCGACAGCGGTTTGAAGATCTCGGAGCTTCAGAGAACTTATTGCTTGGGTTCGTCCCAAGCACAGCGCCAGGGGATGCTGCATGTGTGACACCTTCTGGCAAAATAAAAGGGCACAAGATGAAGATTCACTGAAAGATTTGTCCCAATGTTTAAGTGAAAAATTTGGCTAATGGGAACTGCTCTTTCACAAGTCTAAAGGTGGTTTTTTTCCCCTTTAAAATAAAACTTTAAAATATATGCAGAAATACATACAGCACTGTGAATCTATATTTCAGCATGTTAAAATCATGAAAATACTTCCAGTTTATAACAATATTCTACTGACTTTTAGTGTATTGTGCAGTACAGCTTTTGAGAGGGTCAACTCATCTCGTTAGTGGTGAAATGGGATATATGCAGAGAAGATGTCATTGTTTAGATAGGCCTTAGTGTTGGCATTGCCTTATCTTGCCCTTTCTTTTTAACCTAGTTTTGTGTGAGGATAGAGAAGAATCCTGGCCTTGGTTTTAGTATCAGTGGTGGAATAAGTGGACAAGGAAATCCATTCAAACCTTCTGATAAGGTAAGTTACAAATTTCTCTCTAAATGGTCCTTATTTTAGAGTGCAATATAGTGGAGACATAGATAGCACGAGTGAAATTTTTAAGCACTTCCGTTGTGATAATTGAAAGAATTTTTCCTTTTGGCCTTTTTTTGTTAGGAGAGTGTTGTTCACTTTTTTTTTTCCTGGTTAATGAAGACGAGAGAATCAAAACAGAAATCACATGAGTGTCTGCCTTATATTCCATGTGTAAGATAATTTTTAAGATTGTTTTCTGGAGAATTGTCTGTCTCACTTTTTTTCTTTTAAGAGCCAATATAGGCCCTGATTAAACTTTAGTTAAAGTCATTAGAGGGAATACTAAACCAGTAGCAGCATCACTAGGTAGCTGAAAAGCCAGGGTTTATAGCAGCTGTATCAAAAAAAATTGGCCTGGCCTGCAAACTGGTCTGGAGAACATTGGTGCCTTACAAACACCGTGGCAAGCAGTCTTCTGTTCTGTACTGCGAATTAAAAATGTCACCATTATGGTACATGATGGTCAGGGAGACTCAGTATTCATTCTGAGAATTACACGTTTAAGAGGTTGATAAATCTCTTTACAGTAAAAGGAAGCCTAGTCAAAATACAACAGCTGTCTATTATCAACAACACAGGGCTTTAGGATTAGGAAATGGACTCTTAGACCTGTGAATTTATCTGTTCTGTGCAGTAAAACTGACTGGAGTTTGTTGAAAAACAAGTACCTCTCTGTTAAACATATTCTTATAGTTTACATTCTTTGATAATACTGGATTCAGTTTTAAGAGGCAGTCGTAACTTCCATAAATATTGAGAATGTTTGGCAAATGATGAAATTAAAACTGTCTTTTCATCTCTTCTCAAAAATTTGAGATCTACCTGCAAATTAAAAAAGTAATTTCCCCACCACTCTGAATTACAACAGAAAGCTAATTGGAAATGTAAAATACACTTGGAAATACCAATCTAACAATCTGAATTCCTTTCAATCTTCTCATTGATAATCCCTGTTTTGAACTTCAAGAATAGGTCCATTTAACGTACATAACTATCAGGCATTTTAACGACGATCCCTTAAAAACCTACTTATTTTTGGTGTCCTTTGAGACTGCACCCTAGAATTACAGTTTATAACATCATGGTCTTTTTTCCCACAGTTTCACGAGTGATGTTAGAATTAAACGATACTTCCACTGTCTTATCACTTGCGTGACATTACTAAAGAAGAGTCGATACCCCACTATGAATGTGTCTGTACCAGTAATACATGCAGTGCAGTAACAGCTGTAGACAGACTTAATTTTACCAATAACAGAAATGCCAAATTGTGTGCTAAGGGAGTGATGGGGTGGTTAAATTGGAGAAATTAATAGGGGTTTTTTGTGTTGTGACTCTGAAGCAATGCTTCCCATACTGTTAAACCAGATTTATCATGTTTTAAACATCACAGAAGCGATTAAAAGGGTGATGCTGTCTCTCATCATACGTACCAGACGATTGCGATGGTTTTAAGTCAGGCATATGGTACTGTTCTGTCTATAAGATGCAGTCGGTGGGGGTGGCAGTGAGCCCTCTTCTGCACGGTGACATACCTCTGCCCTGACACGCTGCTGGTACTGTGATGAAAGGACGGGAAAAGCAGCAAAACGCACCGGAGCCATCAGTCATTCCGAACGGCGGACTTGTGCCGCAAGTTAATGGCACAGGGGTGAAATACAAGCAGCCCATCGCTCTGCTCCCGAGGAGCTCGAGTTTTTATAAGGTGGACAGAAGTACTGGACAGTACCTTGCTCCAGAAGGCTGTAAAATCCCTCAAGGGCGCGCATGATTTGCATGACGATGCCAAGCAGGAAATTTCTCGTGTCTCTGGGAGCGATGTGCATGGCTAAAATTTAGCCTGCGCTCAGTTCTGGAGTCCGCTTCAAGGTATTTACCCTTGGCAGCAGGGTAAGCACAGCAGAGAAAGTGAGGCCCAGGGTACGGAAGTACGGGGCTGCATGAGCTATATGGGAAATATTTCAAATGTGTTCATCATCTAGGAAGTCAATTTTTGATTTGGGGTTTTATTAATATATTTTACTGACATTCTGAATACAAATCTAAAAATATCCTTTATTACTTAATAATTTTTCCCCTTTCAAAGTCATTCACTCCTCAGACACTGGATTGAGTGACAGTCCCACAGACCATTGTACTGAATATCTCAAGGGCTGAATATCAAGACTGCTTTTTAGAAATTTTTTTAAACTTTTTTTTTTCCTAGAGGAAGTAAACAAAGATTACTGTATAGATTATGGTACACATTATTCTAATAAATTAATGCTTGCTCCATTTTAATTATCCTCCTGATAACCCTGTTACTCTTGCCCTATTCGTATTGGACATTATTTTGTGATGTGGAATCTTAGTTTCAAATGACCCACCGTTATATTTCTGTCAGGCAGTAGCTAGCTGAAGGGCATGGGGAGCTGCTACAAACCCATACTAGTGTCTGATCACAAACAGATTAAAAAAAGACTTGAGTGTTTAGACTGTTGCCAGAGTATATAAAGCCCCCAGCCCCCAGTTAGGGAGACACCTGTATTTTGGGAACTAGTTCTTGGTGATAGCATCCTAACCTCTGTTACTTCTGACTTATAGGGTATCTTTGTTACTAGGGTTCAGCCTGACGGACCAGCATCCAGCCTGCTCCAGCCTGGCGATAAGATCCTCCAGGTATGGATGGATTTAACTGCTTTCTAACTGAACTGAGTCTTTGCATCTTACCAGTACAATGATACTGTGTCCAGGACAAGTTAACTGCTAGTTTTGTGTTATGGTACTTTAATATTGATCTATAACAAAGCGTTACTCCCAGCTCTTCTGAAAGCTGGTCTCAGAAGGAAGGAGTAAAAAGCCGTTTGATAACAAACCGAGGATATGAAAAAGAGGCGCTGGGGTGTGCTGTGCGACAGCCCCTCTGCCACACGCGGGGCGCCCAGTTAAACTCGGGGAGCACACTGGGAGCAGAGGGGCCGTAGCGCGGCCAGGAGCCGGGCCGCCCTTCCTTGGGCCCGGCAGTTTCTGCCCCCTCCCCAGGGATGCTGTTAAGGCACACGAATGCCAGCACCTGCCTTTTGGGAGGGAATGGCGCTGCAGGAAAGGGTAAACGTGTACCGTCTGTCACAGCAATGATCCAGGTGACACGGTTCAAACTTAACGTCAAAATAATCCTTACATCCTATTCAGCTTTTCCACACTAACAGCACAAGAAGGTGCAGGGAGAACGGGGCTTTACAGGCGGTTTCACAAGCATAAGTATATAACAAAGCAAGACATACTTACAGCTGTCACCTTTGCAGCTGATGTGACGCTGGTGTAAGGAGCTATCAAGTCACATTTTTTGACAGGATGGTAACTGGCAATATTTATGCCTCTCTTTTGCTGCCTCAGCATTTTTGAATGCACTCGCATGAAAAACAGCCACTACTGGATCCACTACTGGATCATGGAAGCATCTGCATAATTTACAGTGAAATCTCAGCTTTTTGTTTTCTTTTTTGTTTCTGCAACAGGTATTTTCTGTATTCCAGTGAGCTTTTTAAATAGAAAGACGGGCTGTTCCTGAACATACCTTTCAAAAATTCCTCATTCACAGAAAACAATGGCTGTCCTTGTAGAGAAGGGTTTTCTACCATATCCTGCAAGGTTGTTTCTTTTTTTTTGTTAAGCCTGGAAAATGCGTTATCACCGGCAGCAAATAGTATTCCTTTGGAGAGAGTCATTCTAGTTGTCTGAAAGGCTTATAACGGTTTTTAAAACCATTCACGCTGATCAAGGGTAAGAGGTTAACAGTGTTTTAATCGGTTATATGAAGGAAGTCAGCAAACCAAGGATGTTTCAGATGTCTTCAGCAGCCTCCCTCCTCCTGCCTCCCGTGCTCCTCTGTTCCCCCCTGCCCCTCCTTCCCGGCACGGGCACCGCAGGAGTTACCAGCTCTGAAGTCTACGATAGGCAACTCCAGTTTAATTGCTCGTGTGTTCAAAAAACAGTGAAATAAAGGAGACGGCGAAGCTAAATGAAGTACAAAATTAGCTAGAGATCCTTAGAATAATCAAGGTGCTATATTGAAAGCTGAGCTTAGTAACAGAAACAAAAATAGTTAAGAATAAAATATGTTAAAAAGTAACAGCAAAATAAGGTGAGAAGGTTGCCCGCGGGGGCAAGCAGCGTGCATATGCTGTGGGAGTAGAGTTAGCGGAGTGGTGCGAGGGCTGCGTCGGTCCGGGCAGGGACGGGTCTGCTGCGCGTGTGTGCCTAGCACGTCTTCATCAAAGATGTGCACCTGTGACCTGCATTTATTTCATAGCTATTGTTATGTCAAATGATTTCTCCTGATGGGCACAGGCCGTCAGGAGCTGGGATTTCTCATGTTTCAGCATGTATAGGAGCATTTATGTATATTTATATAGTCACTTTTAAGGTCCTGCTGCATTTTTTGGGGGGGTAGCAAATTTCGTCTCCCGATTTATTCATCACTTACATTGATGGAGTTTGTTTGACTTTGCACTCTCAGTCGTTCTCGTAGGGTTGTGGATCGGTCTCCACAGAGTTTCTCATTTGTCATTGTCAGTACATCATTTCAAATTCTCTGGCAAGAACATTTTCCTTTTATTTGCAATTACTTCTACCCATGCATAATACCTCCTACCAGGTGTTGATTTATATGGTGGCAAGTCAAAGGGCGGTCATTAATCTCATGAAGGAATTAACAGAGAAAAAATGTAACTGTGATGAAGGATGTTTTACTTCTCAAATACAAGCGGTGCCTTCAGCTAAAAGTACCTAGCTCCCTAGGCAGTAAGAACTTGAAATTATTAATTCTCACTGGCATCACTTCACCTCCACCCCCGTTTTCCACTGTTACCATCCCCTGTTTGCATTTATGTCACGAGACGATCCCCTGCCAGAGGCAAGGGCTTCGTAATACCAGTTACTTTGTAGGAGGAGGTTCCTCTTCGCCCACCACCTCTCCTCTCTGGCATCCGCAGCCGTCTGCGCCGCTTGGCGTCTCCCACACGTGCGCTGGTTGTGACACCAGCTTCCGCGGGGACTCCGAGGGGGAACCATCTTCCTGTGCCCCCTCGGTCTTCGCCCACTCTCTCCTCAGGCTGCGTTCAGTGTCCCCCAAATCTCCGGGCGACAGCCTCTCCCTCCCGTCGGGGCTGGCTGACGCTTCTCCCCCAGCGTTACTGGCTGTGACTGGAGCACCTCCATGGCCGTCCACCTTCTGTGCTCCCGTGCGGGGAATCCAGTTTACTCCAGATGGTGCACAGGAAGATATTATCAGACCAAGGCTCCAAGGGGAAATTTTTTAAACATTTACATGGAAGAATTTGCTTAGCGGGATGTTTTCAGGAGAAGCAGCAATGTTTCTGTCATGCATTTATGTATCTCCCCAAGCAGTTTTGGTAAAAGTGGGAGGGAAGATTTAAAACTTAAAAGGCTTGACATTCCCTGGGTGGACTTACCCAGCTCCCGGAGAAACTGTCATTCTTAAACATGGTTTTGCCCGATGCCTGTTTTTGACAGAAAAGAGTGTGTGTGTGTGTGTGTGTCTTCTGCAGTGAACAAATTCTGGTCCTTACAAGTCCAGAAGCCCATGGCCCCGTCGGGATCCTGCAGGGAGCAAAATTGTTGTATCCTTCCTTTCTGTGTCATAAGCTCTTCAGTTATTTATTTGATAAGTAAGAATGATTTTTCTGTTATAAAATCAGCAGCAGCTTTAGTAGATGACTTCTGAGGAGGAACGCAGTTGTACGGCGCTGCTAAGTCTGTCAGCCAGGAGAGAGCAGCTCTCTCAGCCATGTCGTACCGTTTTGCCACTGTAAGTTTAAGGCTGCCCTTCAGTTCTAAGAAACCTTGTTTTGGTGGCTCCACAATTCAGCTAAACCCCATTCTTTCTGTCTAATAATTAGAACTAAATAGTAACTTGGTGTGTAAATATACGTGTGAATTTCGTAGCATATTTTGCGGGGAATGTGAGACCACAGCAGGGATGAAAGAAGTAGATTCTGATTATCATTTATTTATATGTGAAATAACAGATCCCTCTGGGTGTGGCCTGCTTAGGTATTTTTGGATGTGTATCTCCTACAGCCCTCTTCCACTGAGAAACTTTTCTTGTAGAAAAGAGGTTTCTCTGCTAGGTAGAGCTGAACTTGCACAACATTTTCCTGCACCCTTCACTGCGCGGCTTGAAAATGAGAAGGGGAGCGGGCAGAGCTGGCCTGCTCTCAGGTTTGTTTGCAGGTTCTTTTATTTTTTTTCCGAATGAACAATACAGATCCCAGTGAGCTGTGTGGTGAATAATCTGAAACTTCTTCAGTTTCCCTCTGAATTGCATCTGAGTTCAAGCTGACCTCAGACTGAATGCCAAATGGCTGCCTAGCTTCGGCACCTAAGTGAATGTCCTTGAAACTTTTCCTGCCTGAAATCTGCATTCCTGTTTCTCAGTGCAAATGTATTTCACTGTATTAAGCTAAACAGTACTACGTGAATACAAGGGAGCTACTTTTCAGTGTTGCTTGCACGCAGCTTTTTCTGCGTCAGCCTGTTGGCATTCCTTGTGGCTGTCAGCTCGCAGCAGCCCATACCTTCGAACAGGAGCCTTTAAGTGCCCAGAAAGCACCAGTATGCTCACGGGCTTCCCATTTCAGTAGAGGTGTGTGCACAGCTCTTCTTTTAGTTCTCGTTCTGGGCTGGGCATCCTTTAACACAGCGGGAGAGCAGGGGGCATCCTTTCTGCAAGCCCCTGGTCCGGGGGAGGATCTTCTGCAAGGAGACGACCGGCGGCGGGCCCGGGTGAGCCGGGGGGTGACCGAGCACCCTGGGGGGCTCTGGCAGCCCCTTGGGGCTGCTCGTCCAATACCTCCGCCATGCCGACTGCTGGTAAGGAGTGGCTCTTGAAGACCGTCTTCCCTATTTCGTGTGGCGTAGTATGGTTTTGTTGTGGCCGAGAAGACACCCGTGTATAACAGTCTGGATATGCGCAACAGGTCTGGTAGTTCTCTGGGGCTGTAATTTCACGGCAGTGGTACTTCGTTAACCAAAGCGTGAAGGCTTCACTAACCTATTTTTAGATGTCAATTAAAATATGTATTTATGTATATGTATTTTGTCAAAGTGCAGTGTTTATATAGAATTTTATAGAATTTTTTCTATAAATATAGAATTTTTCTAGTTTGTATAGAAATTTATAGAATTGCTGTAAGCTAGAGAGGCCAGATTTTGCCACGGGCAGCCCTACAGCTGGTCTCCCGCTTCCCCTCCCAGCCCCGGCAGCCTCTCTAACGGGCGCCTAGCGCCGGTCCCAGCCGCGCGCCCGCGCCTTCCCGGACGTGGTCAGGAACGGGCGCCGCGGGGAAAGGCCGGCGCAGGTTTCTGCCGGTGGCCTTGGGGAGGGAAGGGGGAGCTTTGAACCAGCCGAGCGTCGACCTGGCTGTTGCAAGCCCTGGAGCAGGGCCGCCGGAGCCCGGGGGCTGAGCTGGCGCCTGGGGGGGGTCCTGCGGCGGCGCGGAGGGCTGGGCGGCAGCGTTACCGTCCTTCGGGACCCGGTCACCCTCGCCGGCTGGCTCCGTTCCGTGCAACGGTGGATCTCCTGCTTTGGCTTATGGCTCACGCTCAGGCAACTCTTAGTAATCGTGTTTAAAATGTGACTGTTTTAAATAGCGTCGTAACGGGCAAGTTACGGAGAGATTTAATTCGCGTGAAAGCAGAACGGTTTATTCAGTAATATTTTCCCCTCTTCGTACCTGCGGTATGTCTGCATCTGACCGGAGTCGGCGCCTCCTTTGTAGTCAGCAATGCCTTCTGGCAGCATTAACTTCCCTTGAGCTTCACAGCGGGTGGAACTCTTACATCCCAGAGTTACTGTTTTGTCAGGAAATACGCAGAATATCATAGAGTCAGAATAACCGAAGTTGGAAAGCAGACCCGGAGGTCCTCTAGTCCAGCCCCTGCTTGAAGCGGGGCAGCGCAGCATCTGCCCGGCGGAGGGAGAGAGAAACGTGTTCTCTCAGTGGTCCAGTCAAAGTCCTGTTTGCAGGGAGTCGTTATACGACTATTTACTTTAGCCTTGGTTTTAATTTTCATATATCCCTTTGCTCCCCCCGAAAGACGACACTAAATAGAATCTCATTTGGTTTCTCCTCTTCTTGTTTTTGTGTTACAGGCCAATGGACACAGTTTTGTACATATGGAACATGAGAAAGCTGTATTACTACTGAAGAGTTTCCAGAATACAGTAGACCTAGTTATTCAACGTGAGCTTACTGTCTAAATATTTTTTTATAAATAGTAAATATGTCTAGCCAGATCTAATGTTCAAACAGATTTATACATAGGAAACAAATTTTTGCCAATTGCTGGACCAATGGCAAACAGTAGTGCCAAATGTATAATACTATATGTTAGTACCAATCATCTTGGAAAAAAAATATATTAACTATATAAATATATTGTTCATGTGGCTATGTATTAGTTTTAATTGTCAGCCTCTGGCTGTGCATTGGTGCGTTTTTTTAATCAAGTTACTTCTTAAAGTCAATTTCATATGATTTCAAAACACAGAAGCACATACAAATTCTTTAGGAATTCTGCTGTCCATCAGAAACACTGCCTCAAAGTTGTATATGCCTTTATAAAGAAAAAATATATTAACCTGTACTTCCCATGAAATATTTCTATCATGTCACATACAAAAATATAGAGAAAAAATATTTTCATAAACACCTCAAAGAAAGTATATATTAAATTAGATTTAATAATGTTCATTTATTTTCAATGCAAAGATATTATATGCCTTATGAAAATACCTGTACATATGCAGTGTGTATAGCTGGCTCCATATTAATTAGTAAAAATGTCACTATACAGGGTGAGATACTTAATAAATTATACTGTCAACTCTGGGACCTAGATATAAATAACCTACATGAAAATTGGTTAACTTCCTTTTGTTTGACATGTTTAGTTGATTCCATGTGAACACACTAAATGGATGAACAGTGAGTTTAGACAGGTATGGTCCGTAAATGGAAGAAGGTTGTGATGGGTGGCAGTAAAACTTCTTTTGTTGCTGCTAATTATATTATTTAACTTCTTAATTTCAAATTATAGGCCCTTTACTTACATTCCCCATTCCCCCAGTCTCACATTGTTCTGTATTTTTACTCTGGTCCAGGCTGCGCTAGCCCCTGCTCGCTATATTCCCTATCAGTGAGGCTTTAACCTTTATACAATCCTTTCTTTGAGTGGCAGTCCCTTTAAAATGAACGGGCGCAGATTTCGGCCGGGATGCGGCGCATCACGGGGGAGCAGGGAATGACACTGAGCGAGCCTGGGAAGAGCTTTCCCACTCGGCGCGCAGTTCGAAAACCCGTCAGGTGAAAGTCCCAGGGCTGTTCCCAACGGAGAATACTGACAGCACAGAACTTTGCCAAACTGCTGTTGGTTCAGCAGTCCAGGTGTCCGTTACGTTTATAACTGACAGCAAGATGGAAAAACATTAAAAAACCTCCCACCAGATTTTTTCAGGGGATCCAGTTTCCATCGACCTGAATGACACCGATGGCAAAGGACCGCAGGGAGAGCCGGAACCTGCTGCGGGGGGGCCAGGCTCACTCACGGCTTTTCCAGCAGGATTAGCAACACCCTGAAAAGCCCGAGTCGGGAGTGTAGCTGTAGCGCAAGGGCATGCCAGGAACATTTTACTTTCCTGCTTGCAAGAGCCTCTAGAACGTCTTAAACCTTTCTTCTCTTCCCATCACGCGCACACTGGCCGAGGTAATTATACTTTGAATTAAACTAAACTTCAAAGACAATACTGCCGTTACGTATAACGCCCTGTCTGCTATATGGACCTCGTATTCCTCCCCCAGGGCTGTAAATACACTTTGTGGAGCTCTGCAGCAGTCCCGCGTGCAGGAGGCGGAAGGCCTGAGCCGCGACAGGCGCTGTCAGCGTTCCTGTTAGCCGATGTCCCCGGCATCGCCGAAACGCACCGGCGCCGGGCATTCCTGCCCAGGCGGTTTGGTGGCGAGGGGCTTACGCCGGGCTCAAGGCAAACCGGACCAAGGGGTGGAGGAGAAACCTGCCGAGGGTACGAAATGCCTAGCCATCGCTTTGGCTTCGGGTGGTGCGAGGGGGTGGTATTGTGAAGACCACCTGCGCACATAGGAAAGGAGAGAGAAAGTACCCCACACGTAAAAATTAAATTACCAATTAGTCAGTAAGTAGGTACAGGAGGAACTATCCCCTAATGTTATTATGAAGCACCAGCTTTTTAGTTGTTTGGATGTTTTTTTCCTTTTTTTTTGTTTTAACTGTATGGCAGCTGCTGAGCAGTCGAGTCCGGCCGGGCTGTGGCACAGAAGCCAGCGTGCCGGGTCAGTGCAGAGCTGCAGCCCTGGGCTCGGCTCCGCGAAGGGCTTCCCTTAGCAATCCCTTGGAAAGTGACACTTCTACATTTGCCTGTAAGTTCCCTATGATCTGGTTGTTTGCATCATCTCCCCTGTTCTCCTCCATCGACAGGAACTATTAAGCTTATTAGTATAAATAGTAATGAAACTTAAATTCCAAGCTGACTGAGCAGGTTCCCACATCCCATGGATTTTACCTTATCCAAGCAAGCATTCCTACTGGGAGGGCTTCTGTACCGCCGGAGTGGCAACACACCACCAGGTACCACGGTGAGCCATAGCTGATGGTAATCTCAAAATTTACAATTTGAATAAATGATTTGATGATATTCAGAACATAAATTTAAATAATTAAGACTTTTCAGTAAATTAAAATCCTCTTGATACCACAAGCTGAAAACGCTTGCTAAATTCATGAGATATGGATTTGGATCGTTATTTGCTCAATTTTTTCAGCTTTCAGCTTTCTGTCACATGGATGTTATTTCATCGTGTGCCGTCAAATCACACAGGTTCTGGCAGAGCCCATCTACAACTTGCCGCACATTCATGGCATTTCAGAGGCCAAAAGTTCCATTCTTAAGTCCTCACTGCCCTTTAAAAAAAGAAGTAAGGATTTATTCATCATGTTCAGAAAATCCTAGACACTTACATAGCTTTTAGATAATTATGTTGAATGGGAGTTAGGTCCCTTAATGGACATTTATGCACCTAAATTCCTCTGTGGAGCTGCCTTTGTCTTTTCACAAGGAAAATCACTCCTCTGAATGTGACCACACACGCAGCCACACGGCGAAGCAGCGCACACCAGCATGTCTGTTGTTACACACCCCGTAGGCGTTTTGGGACAGCACAGCTCCCCAGCTCAGAAATCCTTCCTGGGACTCCGCTTCCGGCAGGAAAATGCAGTAAATGACTACGGCAGCTTTGAATCGTGCTGTAGTGCAGTCTGATGTCATTATGCAGGACATGATGCACCCATCTGCCAAGCAAAATGACAAGACAGACTCCTGAGACATGTGGCAGCATTAAATAACACTTACTACGTACGTAGCGCCAAGAACGTGGTAGGGAGTTGCAGACAGAGGCAAGATGACGAGGGCTCTGCCTTAGGACCAAGAGAAGAACTTAAAGGTAAAAACTGGTAAGCTAAAAAAAGCAAGTGAGCTTTAGTGCTTGTTAAGAGCGTGTTTTGTGCTCGGTTGCTTTCCCGTGTGCTGAGTTCGTTGGATCTAAAGCACAGTGGCATCATCAGTCGAGGCTGTGTGCAGAACTGTGTTTCAGACCTGCTGAGTGCCTTCATTAATGGCTTATAATGAAACAGCAAGGACAATAAAATCAAGGTAGTGCAGTCGCATGTCACATTTAAGCCCTTAACTTAGGCAAAACTTCCACCGACTCCAGGAAGGGGCTTGGGGGAGAGTTTGCACCCCCAGCTGAAACAGACAGTAGCGAAGCTTTGACACCAACCCCCACTGCCCCCAAAATACCAAGTATTTTCTTTTGGGCATATTTTTATTCAAATTGGCTGAAATGATGTTTAGCTAGCACTACTGTTATGAGCAATTACAATTACTTTATTGGGACTACTTAGGATTTTTACTTTGGTCCTTCAAAATAACTTGCACCTTTTGCCTTTCCTGGAAGGTCTCCTGTAACCTCACAGACACAATCGCGTGCAGCCCGGTTTGCAGGTTGGGTACCAGTTTATGTACATGCTTTCCGCATAATTATGATTTATTTCTTTTTACTACTAAATACGATTATAGGGCAAGTGCTGGCGGCAGGTGACAGTTCACCCTGAGGTGAATTCCACGTGTGGGTTCACTTTCGTGTGTGTGAGTGTAGGTTGATCCAGGCAAGCACAGTCTCAAAGCGCGGGTGGTTTCCTTTCTGAAGGCCATGGAGCGCTCCCGGGTACACGTCTGTTCTCCCACCCTGACTAGCCAAGCCCTCAAACTCAGTATCTTTCTAAAGCTACTAATGGAAGTTTTGGGACTGCCAGGGGCTGCGTTACAAACGCCAAGGGGAAGGCAGTCCGGCCTCTGGCCGGCGGCTCTCCCCCGCCGCGTTGTTGCTGTAGTGCTGCAGCGCGTTCCCACGGCAATAGCTGTTAGCTGGGAACACGCTGCTCGGCTTTTTTAGGTTTTTCCATGCAATAAACATTTACTTAACTAATGATCCTCAGGGAAGGGCTAGATTAAAAAGGAAGCCTGTGACATAATTCCCTTGTCCTCATTTTGTAACAAGTTTCAAGGAGCTCGGTGGTCTGCGCCAGAGCTCCCATTCCTGCGCTGCCCCTCATACCCTGTAACCCACTGCGGGGCCTCCTCCACCCAGCACGCGGTGTGCCGAAAACCCAGTGGCCAGGTGGGTTGGAACTGGTTTGCTTTTCTGCAGTCTTCTTACAAGGCAGCTCTTAAGGGGAAAAAAGAGGGGGCTGGAGAGAGAAAAAAAAAAAAGAAAAAAAGCTGCTTCCAAAACGCTTTTCTTATTTTGAGAAATTAAGACCAGACCCGGGAAGCCTGCAGGACGCTCCAGTCTTAATTTACCCATTTTCCCCCTCACAGTTTGTGGTTTGTATCTGGGTGTTGATGAACTACGGCATTTAGAAGCCAGTTGTTCATAATAGCGATCAATTAACATCTTCGAATCTGTTCTGATGTTGTTTTCCAAGATATTTTTTTAACACGCCCACGTCTGCATCTATGTTTCACGGCACTACGCTAGCTCCTGAGGTGGGGACGGGGTGCGCCGGCCGGGGACGGCCGTGCCTGGCCAGCGCCTCGGCGCAGGTACCTGGGCGGGAGAAAGCCGAGCGTGTGGGTGACAGCCGAGAGCCAAGCCGAGGGGTAAGTGCCCGAGGCCGGTGCGGAGCATCCGCGGGACACCAAATGCCACAACTTCCAGGGGTTCACTGGGAACACTCGGCCTGAAAGGCTGCCGAGGCTTTTGTAGGGCGGCCTTTTTCTGAACAGGAAGGCAAAGACCTTGGAAATGTTGCTGTAATAGCTGTATTTTTAGCTCTCATTGGAACACCTGAAAAGTGAAATCCCTAATGTTATAGCCCACCACTAATCTTCACGAGCCAAAAATCCAACTGAAAATTACAGTAGGAAATGTTCAGGAGATTGGTTTGCTGTTGCTAGTTAACACTTGGAATGTAAAGACATTCCTTGGTTAAACCTCTCTGGCTTGTAATATAGCATTTAATTACCTTCTTATGCAATTGAAAACCTGCTTATTTATAGATATGTGTGTATATATGTATATATCTGATAGAGATATATGCAACAGTAAATGCAAAGACGCTAGTAAATGAAAGCCCACGCATTTCAATCCGCTCACGTGCAGGATCTGGTCTCAAGAGAAGGCGCAGGGGTCCACAGCGGGATGACGGGTGCCAGGGGTATTTACCGCCGGGGAACTGACCGCTGAGGGGAGGCGGGGCAGAGCGTGGGGTCTGCTGCCCAGCCTCTGCTGCGGAAGCGAAGCTCAGAGCGCCTGGGGTTCTGGGTTCCAGCGTAGTGCTACCCCTCTCCCACCCAGCCAGGCCAGCCCTGTAAGAGAGACAGGATTTCACACAGGTACCCGTTTCCCAAAATTCATAAACAGGCACAGGAGGTGATAAGCCTCGGTCATGGGCGGTGGAGTCACCACCTACCTTAGCAGGACTTTTAACTGGTGGGATTTTACATTTAGACTTTCCAAGAGAGAATAAAATTTTATCTGCAGTTTGAGCTCCCTACCCATGGGCTAGTGTGTACCAACTCCCCATCCTGCCTCAGCGCTCTTCCCCCACTCCTCTGCCTTCAAAAATTTAATTTTAAGCACGCGCACAAAGATGTACCATTCCATTTTCAGGCAAGCCGATGTAAGGATTTATTTCGCTTGTCAGTCTTGCCAGTGCGAGTGGAATACAATGTTAACGATACAACTTTCAGGCCAGTAGTTTGGATAGGATATGAATTAATTGGTGGTTTGGTTTTGTTTCGAACGCCTTCGGTTTGGGTACGCGTGCTGGCGGGCATCAAGCCACGCGTGCGGCACAGCAGTGGCACCCCGAGGCCAGGCACGGACGCCCGCGCTCTGCCCCACGGAGGGCACGTGCGTCGGCCAGCGCCCGCTTTCACGGAAAAGCAAATTTCAAAAGACAGCATTTGCGAATTGTACGAGTTTAAATCGTTTCTGTCTCAAAAAAAAAAAAAAAAAAAAAAAAAAAAGCTTTTTGCCGATCCTCTTCCTGGACAATTCCAGCAAATATTCTGGAAGTGAATGACGTCATTGCATTGCATAAGCATTCCCACGGCCCTTGTGAGGCGTTTTCTGCAGCACCACCAACCCAGCCACAGCCCTGCAGCACAAGAGGCTTCATCTCTGTCAGTCGGGGCCTTCTCTGTCTCTTTGCTGGCACGTGTGGCTTTGCCCCGAACCCCCCGGGCAGAACCAACGCTCTCATCGGTTCAGTTTTCTACTTGTGAGTACTGTATCCAGTTCAGAACCAACAGCTTACTTTATTAAAAATTTTACCATTTTATAAAAGACATGTTTAATTATGATGGAGATGGCTGTATTGTAATTAATATTTTGAGATAATTGTGATTTTGAGCTTAAATTATATACAGAAAATGGTCATTTTTGTATGTGTTAAAAGATTGCTATATTACAAATGACTAACTGTACTTTTCAGTTTAATTACAGTATTAATGTAAATAAAGCTGAATGAAGAAATATTTACTACTTTACTAACATAGATTGTGAATGTACTTAATGTTTTTTGCAGTATAAAGACTTACTGAACTTGAAAGCTGCTTCATTTTACGTGCAAAAAGGTACTTCAAAATTATATTTTAAATCTATTGATTCAGTGCAATCAATTCTATTGTTAGTTAATTTGCACATGCAGGTTGTATCCTTCCAGTTTTATTTCATGTATGACACTTATCCGTAAGGTGCATATTGTGTTTAGAATGCATTTTGCAGATGCTTCTGTACATAAAACAAATACAGGGACTAAAACAATGCTGTGCAGTGTATAGCAGAGCCATTTTTCGGCTTTGGTGTACCCAACTTTTTCAGTATTTAAAAAAGTGTTTTGAATAACATTAAAAAGTCTCTTTATTGTATAAATAATAAAAATGTCACCTTATTGTAATTAACTTTTGTCATTTTTTACTACTGGAAAGGATCTGAGGTTTCCAAAAACGCTGTTCTGCAAGTTAAGGGAAGCGAGACGGTTGTTCCCGACCCCTCCCTTGGGAACCGGTCCAGCTACCCAGTAACGGCACCTTTCTCACCAGTCATTTAAGTTACAGCTTCGGAAACATTTGCTCCATCTCCCAGCAAACCAAGCCGTGTTTGGGGCAAAGACTCACTGTAATTACCTGAACACGTCAGCGACAGACTTGAAAACTGAGCAACTCCCCTTGGTCAGCCATAGCTACTGGTGAGGCATCAAATGCGGAAATGGAGCGACTGCAAGCTTGTGAAGAAAAGCTTTGGTGTTTGCTGCTTTTTGGGTACAAATGCCGTATGAAAGGTGGGAAAACAAAAGAGAGGGTTGGGGGGTGCAAGCAGTAGCAGTTCCATTGTCCAAGTAACTGCAGAACAGCTCTTGAGTTGTCTGAGCTCAAAAAATCCCTTGTTCTTTCTGCACAAAGACACTAGCACGTATTTTTAAGAGGAAACACCTGACCCCCTTCCCTCTCCTCCGCCACCCCCAGTCCCTCTCTTTCCAGAGCTGGTTAAATACCAGGCCTCGGGTCTCTGGTGTCTCCAGCCGTGATGGCCAGTTCTGGTCCTTCACTAACGGGGGTCGTGGTCTGCTGCAGCCGTGCGCGAGGTGCCTCAGCCATCCCCGCTCTTGCTGAAAAGGTGCTCGCTAAATCTGAAGGCCCCGAGGAGGAGTTAAGCGTATTTTTTGTTAATTCTGGACATGTTCAAAACCTGGGAATTTTAACATTGAACTGTATCAAATTTTGCTGTGTTACAGAAAGGACAGGTGGAGAAAGGAAAATGCTTTCATTACATGTATTTTTCCCATATAAACACATACCAGAGGGAGGCTTCCCCTGCCCGGCCACCTTCATACAGCTACTGAATGGAAGAGCGACGCATGTTTCTGTTCCCAAAGCTTAGCAAGGATGTCTCTTACCTGAAAGCTTTTTCTCTACTGCAAAGAAGCCAGCAGTCTGCCGTTAGAAGCAGCAGTCATACATCGGGAGAGCATTAAATTTGGTTTGCTGGCAACAGAGGACAGGGCAGTGCAGGGCAGACAGACGGCACTGCTCACGTGCCAGAAGCAGCGCAGCTCCCTCGGTCCCGCGCTGCGCCTGGCCGCGGGTTCCGCCCTGCTCAGGGCGCTGCTGCGGGCCCTGCGCGTACCCGACCCACAGCACCTACGCGGTACGTACAGCGACGCGGCCCCAGGAATGGGCAGCTGCCGCGCCTTGGGCGGCAGCGCTCGCCGAGGAAAGCGGCACGCAACACCCTGCCGGCAGCATTCCGTCCCGTGTCTGCTTCCGCTCCCTTTTCCATGTGGCAGGGCTGGAGCAGTCTAACAGAGCAGCAACGGGTCCGCAGTCACAGGGCGCACAGCATCGCGCAGCCCCTCCCTCTCTATTATCAACATCCACGGCGCATTACTAATATTAACAAAGGTATCACTTTCAGGACGCGGAAGCCTGTTTAAATAAAAAATGAGAAGTAGCTAAATGTTACCGGCTCGAAAACTTAATTGTAGCCTATGCTTAAAAAATCCCAAACCATACATCCAACGGGGAGCATTTATTGTTTCAGTGCAGCTACCACCATCAACCACATGTTGCTTACTTTTACGCGAAACGCGCACACAGCCTGCCACACATCACGTGCCGAACCCTTATCGCCACCACGCAGTTTAAGGGTTCAAGCATTTTACCACATACAGACCAGCAGCCGTTTTTTTGAGGCAGCAGTGAAGAGAGACTAAATACCTTACGGGAGATTGTAAAACAGGCATACAAAAATTGAGGTGTTTAGTTCTGCCTTTTGCTCAAATACTTTCATGGCAACAATTCTTTTTAAAAATTAGCTTAACTGTAGAAAAACCCTTGTCACTATTACTGAAGGCAGCTTTCAGTGGCAACCTCTGTTACAAAAGTGTAAACATATATTGTGGTACTTCAAAATGCACTCTTGAAACATGCAGCCTCCAGGGGAAAATACTTCATAGGCGAGTTCTTCCTTAGCATGCGAACTCTAAACAGCATCATAAACACTTTATGGCACAGGCCAGGTTAACAAAGAGTTGACGAAGAAGGAAGGCAGTACAACCCTACGGCATTTGGTCAGACAGGGTGATACTTTGATTCCCGACTCCGCCAAGGACACAGACTGTTGTATCAAGTAGGAATTCGGCTTCTCAGATACTCCAGCACTGCGGCTGTTCCTTTGGCCAAAATGGCAGCCCGGGGAGTGCGGAATGGATTTCCTTCTAACAGCAGTGTCCTAGAAAAACAGAGAGATTTTGAGTTACTTGTAGAAAGACTTTTCCTTGTACCAACACATTCGTACGCTGCATATAGATTTTTGAATCTTTTGAAATTCTTAATTCCTCTTCTGTTCTACTAAAAGAATTTTAATTTCTGCTTCCCTAGTTCACACTAACTTATCTTCTTTAGAGACATCTGAATTTTAATCTATGCTAATAAATCGGTGGTGGTATATTACTGTAGACACACAATACACACACACCCCACTTCTTCAGCAAGCCTCTGCCCAAGGAGCGAGTGAGAAAAGAACTTCCGAAATACAGAAACGGTACAGTAAAAGGGAAAAACTGTTAAATTGTAACCCTCCACTTTCTAGCTTAGCTGCTAGCGCACTGTTCTTTGGTACGCACGCATCTCTGTGGAGGTTTTTGCTTGTGGGGGTGCTGTTTCATTTTGTGTTTTTGAAGTCCCTCCAGAAAGTGTCCTTTAAGGGGAAAACACAGGGACCGGTGACTTCTGGTCTGGGACAAGACAGACCACTTAAGACAGTTATGCGTCTCTGAGGCACACGCTGTACGGGTATTCACAGTCATGTCTCTTTACACCTTGTTTAGAGAATGTCACCCTCTCTCTTCTACAGCAACCTGAGTTCCACCCACAGGTAAGGAGCTAAACGTATAAACTGGCAGGCAGTGCTGTGGCTCACCTACCTGGCTAACCGGGCTTGTCTGTAGGTGCAGACAAGGTGACTGACTTGGGCTCTAACATTAGATTTACACAAAGCAACACACCCTTCCCCTTTTTTTTAAAAATCATTAAACATCTCCCCCAGTTCGCTGCAATATTGAGAAAATATGGAAGAACGCATTGGCTTACAAATGGTAAGGGAGACCCTTTTTGTGCATTGAGACCTACAAAAAAAATATACTGCCTATTAGTACTTTTTCCTCTGACAAAACATACCCTGAAGAGATCAGTCAGAACATATTTTATAAAACAGGTCACCACCTCAAACACATACCTCAGAGTTTCACAGTTTCCAAGTTCTGGTGGCACCTGGAGGAGGTCGTTGTTCTGAAGGTCCAGCGTTCCAAGCTTGTCCATCTTCTGTAGCTGCAGAGGGTCTACGGACCCAACCTGATTGTTACTGAGCAGGATGGTCTCCAGTGCCAGGATGCGATAAAGGACGTTGGGAAATGTTTTAAATCTTCAAGAAAAAGGAGGCAAACCAATAACAGTCAGAAGCAGAGCATTCAAAAATTAGCAGCCTTTAAAATCAGACAGCGTTTTAGCTGTATTTATTTAAGCTAAACATTTAAACATGCTGCTCTGAAAGGAGAAAGCATCCATTATTTTGCCTTGCACACAGGGAAAAAAAAAGTCAACAGAACGTGCACAGCGACAGCTCAGCACCTCTAACAGACCCGCAGGCCAACTACGCTCACTTGACAAGACCGGCATGTCTCACAGAACGTGACTCACCGGGGCAAAGAAGGGAGAACAACGGCCCGTTGTTCTCCTGTGGACTTAAGGAACGCCCTGCCGAGCGGAGGAAGGGCTCTTCAGCCCAACCTCGTCCCTGCGGCGAGCAACAGCAGCAGTAGCAGACGCTCTTCAGGGACACCGCTCGGCTGCTTCCTGCCGACCATTCCCCTCGTATTTCTCCATCCCTCGGAACTGCTGTGTTATGGATGCTGGAGGGTAGTCCTGTTTGTTGGTATCTATCCATTTTTGGATATATTGTTCACAAGATTTGTTTAATCCCTTTTTTAACCAGTTGCTATGGTCTCTCTCCAAAACTTTTGCGGCAGAAAGTTCCAAAAATGCACTACCCATTGTTTAAGGAAGTACATTCACTTCATCAGTTTTAACCTCACAGCTAGTTGATCAAGTGCCTCCTCATTCATACATCACAGGGAAATCATACTGAATTCGACCCTGTTCTTTTTATTACTGTATAGAAAAAAAAAAACAAAATCTAAATAGTTGCTCACCTATTAAAAGAAAGATTTATTATTTGCAGTCTTGTCAGCGCCTCCATTTCCTCAGGTAAAGATGTCAAAACATTATTTCTGTGTATCAAATGAAGACAAACAATAATCACTAACTTCTACAAAGTTTTTTGTTAAGAATCCAGAGACAGAATATGCAAATTTATCAGTGCCAACATGCTGTCTTAAACCAATTAATTGCTTCATAAATGGGTCAAGACCATGCTCAAGTACAGATGCTTGCTAATTCAAGCCAGGTTTGCATTCTCATTTCTGCCAACAGGAGATTTAAAGTCTGTCCTCTAAAGATTCACAAGTATTTCAAAGCATCCAACAACTCCACAAACCTGCCTGGCAATTCAGGTCCTTGGGTTTTGGAGGAAAGCTTATGAAACTGCCCCAATCTTGGTGCCAAAGTGAATCAGTAGGGTAACTCTAAACCTCTTCCAAATTCATTTAGCCTGCTATCCAAGTGCTGTAATAAACTCCTTTAAGGCTACCGTTACCATAGTGTTTCCCACAAAAGGAAACCATTGAGAAGCTTTTTAAATCCAAGGAAGACAGGTGTTTGTAAGGACAAACAAGGTATGTCCTGAGTGTGACACAAAAATCCATTATGGGACGATAAAGACCACTCACCAGAAGATGCCCAGACTTAGACCTCAATTCTTAATCACCAAGATATGCAACCTCATTCCTTCATCAATCTCCTATTATCATCCATTTCTGCAGCATTCAGCCTAACTCCTCCATCAGCAGCACACATGTCACCGCATCACCCACCGGCTGAGGCTGGCAGGGACCTCTGGAGCTCCCCTGGCCCAGCCCCTGGAGCTGGGGGCCCAGGACCATGTCCAGACGGGTTCTGAGTATCTCCGAGGATGGAGACTCCACCACCTCCCGGGTGGTACTCAGTCACCCTCAGAGAGAAGGTGGCTCCTGAAGTCCAGAGGGACCCTCCTGCGTGTCAGTGTGTGCCCGTGGCCTCCGGTCCTGGCACCGGGCACCACTGGAAGAGCCTGGCTCCGTCCTCTCGGCGCCCTCCCCGCAGGTGTTTATCCACATGGATGAGATCCCCCTGAGCCCGCTCTGCTCCAGGCTGAGCCATCCCAGCTCTCCCAGCCTCTCCTCATGGGAGAGGTGCTCCCGTCCCTTCAGCATCTTGGTGGCCCCTCGCTGGACTCTCTGCAGGCACAGGCAGGTTACTTTAAATCAAGCCAAAGTAAAAGCCTGCCTCTGAACTGTGCTTTGCTACTTTTGATTTTGTGGAACACCAAAGATAACAAATGCCAGCGAGCTAATCCTGATGTCTAAACAAATGCAATGAGCATTTTTCAGGAGATAGAGGAAGTAAAATGACAGTAAGCAACTACTGCAAACAAAATACCTAGACAGCTTCAGTTTCAGGCAGCACAAGATTTATACCTTCACTGTACCACTTCCCAGCTATCCTCCAGGACTTTTTGGTGTGGGTTTCTTTGGGGGGGGTGGGGGGGGCGGTGTTTTTAAAAAGCAACTTAACATCCCTGAGAACCTTTTCATGACTGAGGCAAGACCTTTCATCACAGCAAGTCTCACTTGTTGTTTGCATTTTTCCTTAACCAATGCCTAAATCTAGGGCACTTGCTATTTCAGATCTGCTGGTCATTCAGCTGTCACGGAGGCATTTTGGGAAATGAAAAATTATTTCAGTACTGCTATTGCACTGTAACAGATGGCTGGTTTAAAAAGGCATGAAAATAAGTTAGCGAGAAAGGAAGTCCAACACACGTCACAAACCTGATATCCAAATGTGTCAATTTATGGAGCATGCAAAGCTCCAAGGAAATAGATGAGATTTTATTGAAGCCAAGGTTGACATCACAAACCGAGTCTTTCAGCTCCACAATCCTGAAACCCAATATGAATATACTCTTATTATGTAAGCTCATGTTTGCATTCTGTTTTCTAAGTTATTAAAAAAAAAAAACTTGCTTTATTCTACAAATGAAGGACATGCTATGTTTCTTGACATTTCAGAAGCCATTTTGTGGAGCAAAGATAACGGAACCCTCACCTGTGAAAGCTGCCTGTCTTGGAGTCTTACACTTGATGTAAAGACAAAGCTCAGAATCACTTATCTAAAGTTATGAGGAGAGTAAATTTTCTCTCAGTGATTAGGAGAGTAAATTTTACTAGAAAAAGCCTACGCACTTAAATGCGGTTAAGAGGTATTTCAGAAATCATAGCACAGATGACCATCACTGCCATCTCCTGCCCTGTACATGTTTTAACAAAAAGGCTCTACCCACCCTCTTTAGCAGTCAAAAAGCAGAAAGAAATTGTTATTTTATTTCCATCTTTCATTTCTGTTCCACTGTTCTGCTATTACAAATTCGAGGAAACACAGCATTTGCTGCTTCTTGTAGAAAGGAAATATTTCACACCAAAGCATCTAAATATAATAAACAGCTCAAAAAGTTAGCTGTTGAATCCCTGGAACAGGATCTCTGGTTTAGCCCTAAAAACAAAAGATAATTAAATGAGAAAATACTCATCTTTCCTACCTGGATTGCCACTGAATTCTCTGGCACCTAGCACCTGCTACCTACACCTATCCCCAGTGAATGCAACAGCCTCTAATTCTAATACAGTGCAAAAGCATGGGAGGCACAAGCATAATCACACTACACTGATTTTCTAGAAATTGTACTGAAAATAGGGGGTTTTTTCTTATGAGAAAGAGATTGCACCTCTTCAAGTGCTATGTGCTAAAGGTTAAATGTTCAGCACACTTGGGTCCAAGAATGGAAATAAGTTACCCCCACAAATGCAGTGGTATCCTTAAAAATCAGCTTTCATTATTTTCTTGGGCTACCAAAGATGCAGTAACCTTCCTCCTTAAACAAAAAGACTTTTTATTCCCATTAGCATCAAGAGAAAGCTTTTCCTTGACTGTGGATGATGTAACAAGTGCAATAATATCAAATGATATGTGATGGGACACAAAAGCTATCACGAAAAAAGGCATGGAAAATGTTCAGGCTTCCTTTAAAAAACAGTTATGCTACCTGAAGAAACTGAATTGAAATAGAACCGCAGCTATAGTACGAAGTTATCGCCCAATAAAATGGTGAATCCACACAAATTATCTTCCTTTGGGAAAAAGACCGCTTTGTAGAGAAAACAATCCTACACTGTAGTTAAGTACAGCACTTCATTATTATGAGAAGCCACATCAGTCTCCCCTTATTCATTTCAACAGTGCTTAGCAAAGCAAAATGAAAAACAATGTGTAATGAAAGCACCACTGAGTGTAGCCAAGCTTCTTTTCACTGCCATCTTCATGTTAATCAATGGACCCACTGCATGGTACTCATACTAGAAACGCAAGTTTCAGCATTTCAATTATGCCTTCATTTGTGTGTGTGCGTACAAACACATAGATAGCATTGATTAGGAAAAACACAAGATACTGAGAAACAAAAGTAGAAAAGAAAGTAACAAATAGAGAATGACCTTTACAAAAGTACCTTGGAGGAATTTCATTCAGCTGATTTTTGCTGAAGTTGACAGTGGTGACAGGATTGCTTCTGACTGCATTGAACATTTCATCAGGAATCACAGCTGCCTGTTTCTCACTAAACAATGAAAAGCACTTAGCTGAGTAACACGAACAAGTTAATCATTTCCTATTTATTAACAAGAGATTTTCATCTTCTTTTAGAAAAAGATGAGTAGTAGAATAGATATATAAGTATCAACAGTTTAAAGTCCTTGAAGGACTGTTAATCACAAAGCTACCAATCACTGCATCACGTTACATGGCATCTGGGTGATAATATCATTTCACACTGACACCCTGATCCCTTATTGTGCTTAAGGAAAATCGCTAAGACTGAGTTGTGTCTCTACCTGAACAAAGTGTGAATGCTGCATATGGGGCCAGAAAGAGTAGCAAGACTGGCATTAAACAGATTTCCCCCTCTCAGCTCAGGAAACATCCCCAGCACAGTGATGTGTAACTTGGGTAACTCCCCAGTTTGGAGCTCCTGAGCATCTGTGGGTGACCAAAGCCATCCCAGCCCTTTCACCACAGTGAGGTCCTCTCCACGCTCCAACTCTCAGCAGGACTACGCATTTCACCTGGCAGTTCTCCAAAAATAGGGTTTTCTTCCCCTTTCGCAACCCAACAAGTTACATTGTTGGTTGCATTTCAGAAAACACTAAATAGATACTCACCCACCACAAGATGTTCTGAGGCTTAATAAAAATTGTTAAAGAAGTTTAAAAGGTACTAAAAGCAGCTGAAGGTGTTAAGCATTTCAGTGTGCCAAAAGGAACGTTACTGCAGAATATTTTATAATACAAAGAAATAATTAACCCCCCTGCAATTCAAATCTGCTTACTCCTTGAGCACACAAATTGAAGTGAAAAACACACAAATGCAGCAGGTTTTGCAGACAGTTTGGTATGTATCATGAAGGAAAAAAAAAAAAAAGGGCAAAAAATATGAAAGTGTTCTTACAACTTCAGAAATAGGTAATATTTCAAAACACATACCTATATTCCAATAATTTTAGTGAGGTTATGGCATGCATGTTAATCCTTGACTCACTTGGAAGAGTCATGGCTGTCACAGGAGGCTCTTCATTTGGCCTGGTTATGTCATCTAGAGATAACAAACATATACAGTCACACACAAACTACAGGCTGCAGTCAGATGTGGTGTTCTGAATGACCTCAAAGGAAAGGTTTAGTGTCCCTAGCCACCAGGCATCACCTTTTTTAATTATTCCTGTATTCTGGCTCAATTGCATTTAATCAGACTCAGATTCTTTCAAGAATTTTCTCGCAAATTTTTTCCATAATCAGGTTTCCGTGTTGTTTTTTTTTTTAGGCTGGGTGAAAGGAAGAGAAGTTCACTTGGATTTGGGGGGGGGAAAAAAAAAAAAAAAAAAAAAAAAAGAGTCAGGAAGCAATGGACCTGTTATGGTAGCAGTAGCTAGCTGTTATGTTAGGCAGTAGCCTCCAAGGGGTGGGGAGCTAGAAACAATGATAAACGGGGAATCTGAGCTAGAAGTGATGATCCAGATCACCTATATTCAGAACAGCAAATCTGAGCACAATTTTAGTTAAAACATTAATATTTATAAACCTTCATCATAACCTCCTCTGTAGAGTTCCTTCTGATTACTATCTACGATCCACATGAAAAAGCTATTGGCTTTGCAAGACTGCTTTGAACGTTTATGAAATGCAGATTAAAAGCATCGTTCTGCACATCCGAGGTGTGGCATCACACCCTAGGTATTCACATATGCCTAAGTAGGGTGAAGCTTAGCTACACGTCCAAACATATGATAAATTCAACTTCCACTAAAAGAAACTGAACAGAACTCTATGGAAATTCAGCAGCATCCATGAATCAAAAGTCTACTAACAACTGCGCCTAACCACAACTAGTTATCCTTTCATTCAGAAAGGTCAAAAGTGTAAAAAAAAAAAAAAAGGTACTCTTTCCAGTTTAAACCTCTACAGAAATAGGACTGCTACTGGTTTAGCTCCAACTTAGATACCATTAGCAGGTAGAGTAAAATCATAAGCATTGCTGTACATGCAAGACATTAGCTGATTTTATTATCCACAATTATATTATCTATTATAGTTTACCAGCTAAGTTTCTGAGTATGCACTCTAGCATCAATTAATTTTTGTCAGGTTAATAATATGTCAGATTTACATAGAACCTGACGTTCTGAAGCAATTGTATAGACTGCAGTAACCTAATTAATACTGCCACCCTCTGGCAGACCAAGAGAAAACCTACTTAACAAAAAGGAAAATTCACACATCCATTCTGAATAAAAGTTGCTTGCATGTATTATCAAGACCCCTTCTAAATTAAGAGGTTAAGCATTTTTTGCTATTTAAGTGCAGCATAATAATTTCCATATTATATTTAACATGGCCAGTGAAGTTGTTCATTTTGACTACTTCATGTTTTAAAACTTAAGAAAGATTTCTAAAGATAGCAAACTGAAGTCCTGTCTAGAAAGGGTTTCATCTTCTCAGCATGCAAGTTACTTAAAAGACTCTGACAGCCCGTTTCCTATATAGTAAAAAATACACTGTCATCTCCACTATTTTGTTTAGAAAACACAGAGAAAAAAAAAAAAAAAAACAACCAAACACTGAAGTATCTCAGTGAATTAGAAGCCCAGGTATCAATCTGGAAAGTGACTTGAGCATGCAGAAGCAACTAGCAACTTTTTGTCTGCTTTTTTAACACTGTCATTCATTTTTACAATGTACCGTATCTGTTAAAGAAATGTGATACAGAATCATCTAGGTGCTTTTAAATCCACAGGGGGAGAGCTCTGAATCCAAGAGAGGATTCTGCAAAAAAACATAGAGCATTTGGGCAGAGAAGTAATCCCCTTCAAGAATTTCACCTAATTTTCTGCTTCTTGAATTTTTAATTATTTCTATAGGGATGGTTGGGATCAAGACTATTAGAGAGTAGAAAGATGAATTCTAACAGGCCAGGATTAGAATGATGTTTAAAATAATCAGTTACTTTCTCCCCCAAAACTTTTTATAGTCTTAGTCAGCTACGAGGCAGACTTCATGGTATCACCAAGACTTTAAGGCAGACTTTTTCATGCACATACTTTCTGGGAATCACAGAACCATAGTGCCCATGTTATTACATGAATGAATAATACATGCTACCTTTGGAAAATATCACCTACTCTTGGTCACAGTATAGTGAGCAAGGCAGCGGACATATGGCAAGCTTAAAAAGAAGAACCCCTTATGTAAACTTCCCATGATGTTCACAGGAAAAATAAAAAAGCTACTGGAATTCCTCATGCAAAATGCATAAAGGGGCCAGGGGAAAAATACTTAAGATTATTTTTCTAAATGATAATCCTCAGTAAGGGATGTTTGTTATTCAGTATTCTCTAATAGAATAAGAAAAAGAAACAGCGCCAAAATATAAGAGCAAACTGCTGAGTAAAGAAAGCTCTATTATTGCAGGATAACTGAGGAACCTGGACTTAAACAGCTACCCTCCATAGGTTCTAACTTATTTTAATTTCCTAGAAAGATTCTCTTTAAAATGCAATGCAATAGAGCAACATACCTTGGATTTTGCTTCTCAGATATTTCAGAAGTTCCTGGGTGCCTTTCTTAAAAAAAAAAAAAAAAAAAAAGTCAATAAGCATTTACCAGCCAATGTTTATATAGCTGTTCTGACAACAAAGAATGGCAATTCCAGTCACACAGGTGGAGCCCATAGCACTGCCGGCTATAAATACACCTAATGCTTCCCATAGAAAAACCTTCTTTGCAGCATCTTATGAACTTGCTTATTTACTATTTTATTTATTCCAGCTCAAAATTTCTGATCCCATATCACTACCTCAGGCTCCACATTTTTTAGCTTTTTATCTAAAGTAGTTAGCCAGTTCCAAGAGCAAGGAAAAAAATTCAAATGAACTTAATCTTCTCCCTGAAAAGGTCTAGCCCAATTATGCTTTGGAGAAGTGTTTAAAATTTGTCAAGGAAGCTAACTGTTCAGTGTTCTGGTAATTTTTTATGTCCAAAATTATAAACTCTGGGAAAAACACTCCAGTTTACATAATCTGCATGGATTTTTAACAGCTCGGTCCTCCAAAGATTTGACTTTCAATCCTCTCATAGCAACTTCTACTGGTCAATCACAGTTACTATCTGCATAATCTATGAGTAATTAAGCATAATCTCATCTAGCCCATTTGTTTAGGATAAAGCTGGGTTTTCATCAAGATTTTACATGCTTCTCTTCGATGCTTTAAAACCAGGGACTGAACTAAAGCGCTGAATATGAATTAACATTTCTCATTCTAGCTGACATCTATGTTACACACAATAAGATACTGGCTGATATTAATGCAGAGGGGATAAAGAAAATGTGGAAGTGGGAAAGGAAGGAACTCTCACAAGGAATCTGGCGAGATGACAGAAACAGAAGACAAAAGACTGCAAAAGAGAGGCTGGAGGAGACTGGGACCGACTGCAGGCACAGCTAGGCATGGCATGTGCTCAGCTGAGCGAGACAAAAGAAGCCAATATAGAAGAACCTGGAAACTTTTAAGGAAAATGTGAAGGTCAAACAGAAAGGCGAGTTAACAGTCACGTGGCTTGCATGCAGAGGAAAGCACACGATAAGACAAAGCTCAACAGCCGAGTGACAGTATGTTACACAAAAAAAAAAGAGAGACTAAGATTTAACAGAAATTGACTGGACATTCATCAAGACACAAAAATGGGTTCAGGAACAGGATGAGAGGCTGGAGAAACAGGAAAAGATGAGATGGGGCAGGGATGCACAAGAGAAGAATCTGTGCCTGCTAGACTATACTTACCCCCCAGTCCCTGCCAATCCTTAATCTCAGTATTCACCTGCTTCTAAGAATTGGCTGGGGAACCCTACAAGCTTTATCAATTACTCCTCTAAATCAAGTGTAAAAACATCTAGATAGGCATATAAAATTCCAGTTATATGAATTTACAGTGTTGGTAATGGATCAAGACAGTGTAAGTATAAAATACCGTAATGGAATCCTTGTACCTGTCGTTTGCTACAAATCTGAAATATACACAAGAAATTACACACATCTGTGCTTTTACATTTGAAAGACAGCAAATCCTCAGAAGCTAGGAAATACAAGAACTAAAGTAACAAGGCAACCCTAACTCAAGACTCCTTTGAATGTACATTTTAAGTCAACTTTGAATTCTGGAATCACGTATGACTTCCATCCACTGAACCCCTGCTCATTAATTTAGTGCATACAACACTCACTTAATCAGATACACAATGTTTTCCCTTTTCTGACAGGTATTACAAAATTTCATTTCGAGTCTTCAGTGTTGCTTATTTTTAAAGAATGCCAGTGCTTTGTAAACATTTATTTTATAACACTGGTAAAACCACAGAAAGAAGTAATGTATACCACCACCGAGAAGAGGGACCCGCCAGGGAAAAAAATAAAGGGAATTCTATAGCAGCAGTAGCGCCCATGCGCCCGCCTCCCTGCTGCCCTATGTACTTGTTTTCTCAAGCACAACTCACACCTTCACTTTGCTGGTTACCTACAATGAGAATGCAGATGTGAGGTGTAGGTTATCCTTAAGAAAACGTAGTATATCTATCTGATTGCCATTGCTCAAAATGCATCTGCCATCAAATACGCTCTGGAAATCAAAGCCTAGATCCTTAATTCAGGCAAGCAGAAAATGAAAAACAGAAATCCATGCTCATCTAGGAAAAGCCTCACGTAAAGTACTCCCCTAGCACTGCAACGTACTGTGACTGCAACAGGATTAAGGCAGCAGACAGCTGCCTTATCCTTTTTTTCCCAGACATCCATTGCTCCATTTGCAGTATATATTACAACTTCTGTAGCAAATCAGAAACAGGTCTTATAAAGCAACGACGCCCTTTATTCCACAGTCCTCATGGTCTTACACACTGCATCAGACTCCAGTGGAAAGAGTACCCAAATCACAACACACACAAACAAAAGAGATGGATTAAAGTTGCACAAGTTACTTGAAATCGGGAAGTTTTTGATTTTTTTTTTAATGTTCTGGCTGCACTATTTGGATAACGTATGTATGCAACATAACCAAACTTTATATACTGTCTATAGTGCTTACTTGCAGAAGGTCTCTTCGAATGGTTCTCAAAGGATTTCCCTCTAATGCCAGGAATTTCAACTGAGGAAGGTTCCCCAATGTATAAGGCAGTCTGCAAAGGGAAACAACTCATTTCAAAGCATCGTCAAAACAATTTCTAAAGGATTTGCAATGATTTGTCAGATAGCCTGGTATTCTGATGCTCGGGTTCAAATAAAGAGATACAGAACATATTACATTTAAGAAAGGCACAGTTTGATCACAGCAATTAGACAATATAGAAAGGGCTCCTTCATTTTATGATTGAGTCCTTTTTTAATTACATTTTACAAAGTGAAATACATCAGCTATAGAATTAGTTGTCATTAGATGTCATTAGCTATGCCTCATCACAGACATAATGCAGTTTTTAATATTACCTACTGATATCATTGTTGGCGAGGTCAAGTCGCTCCAACTTCTGAAGCAGAGTAATTTCATCAGGAACTGATTTTATCTTGTTGTCTCTAAGTTCCAATACAGACAGGGAATTCAGATGCTTCAGATTCTCTGCATTTAGTATTTCGATCTGATTTTCACCAGCATGTAATTCCTACAGAAACAAAGATCACCCACAATTATGATACTCTAGTAAAATTACTTTATAACGTACTAATCTCCTAAACCATAACATCAGCAAAAACATACGATGATGTGGAGAAAACACAGATCTCAATTCCCTTTCATCTGCGTATAAAATATCAAAGCCTTCAAAGATACAGAGACAAGTCTGAACTTAGCTTTTTTGAAACCATCACAGCACCCTTAGCTTTGGGTTCCATTTCCAAGATAGGAATACATTTGCTCCATTTTTGTCAAGAATTTGTCCATGACTTCTTTACTCAAGACGTTTCTTAAATTCCAAGTTACAGTAAGTTGAGAGGGTATCTCTCCATCTCCCTAATGGAAATGTTTCATTTACAATGGAAAAATTGAATGGTTCTTTAGACCAGAAAGAGTGCACACATACTGCTGGATGCACTAAGACACTGAACTTCACACACCAACACAAATGTTGTTAGAAAATGCTGAAATAGCTTGGGATTGATTGAACTGCTGAGTTCAGAGTTATGCAGAACTGAAGTATCTGCATTCTTTGACGGATTTGGTCACTGGAAACAACACAGCGATATAGGCATTCACTTGGCCCAATCACTTTTCTATTAGCTGATTAACAAATTTTCAATTTTAAATATATCGGGAATTAAGGCCACAAAATATCTGGAAGATCCGATTATGCTAAAAGGGAAAAAAAAAAAAAAAACAACCAAACAAACTATACTTTCTCTGCAGTTACAAAGAAAAAAATTATAATGAACTATGTAAATTTATCCAGAAAATGATCCTAGACATAAAAAATAACAGTTGCAGGCAATATCAGATCCAGTTTTTCAGTCATTTCTCTTCTAGATATTTCTTTTATTTTCCAAATCTGAAGAATACTGCTGCAAATTTGTCTTCCAAATGACCTTAAGATTGACCAATGTGGACAGTAAAAGTAATTGCAAATGGGGACATATTAAATAGAGTTCTAAACACAGAATTATCAACTTTTGATCACAGCACTTCACAAAAATTTGTGTTTAAAGTAACAGTCATTATTTTAAAAGTTTACAGCAAATACGTGTACAGTATACCAACCGTTTCAAACCTTACCTTCAGTAATTTGCATGAGGGAAATTCTGGTAAGGAACGTAATTTATTTTTTCTTAGATAAAGTTGTTCCAAAGATGCCATAGTTGCTAATTTAGAAGGTACAGTTTCCAGGTAGTTTTTAGTACAATCCAGTTGTCTTAAGCCTACAGAAGTAAGTGTGCAGTGGCAAACAGAAAAATAAGAGAAAATAAAAAGTTAGAAATGTTAGAAGTCAACTTTATCACTCTCTAATTTATGGTATTTTCCTCCCCAATAATGTCAACTATCTCTTATTTATGCTTTATTTTCCACTCAAAATATACAACAACAAAAAATTTGTCAAATTGCTAACTGCAGCCTGAAGGCTAATAACTTCTAAGGAGAACAATACTAATCCTTACACTTTTCTGATCATTCCATGTCCCATTTATCAAGAAACACAAACCATAAGAGGACTCAAGTTTGATACACACTAGCTGTAGCTGATTTTTTTAAATAATTCTGAACTAATACTCCTGAGAATACATTTACTCTTTAAGAATATATTTTTTTAAATCCTAAGATAAAGGAGGT
>JAVJGG010000090.1:1412256-1435154 GCA_035590195.1 Aviceda cuculoides | reverse complement strand
AACTTCATTATAAGCTAGATAATTATTAAACAATTCCTATCTACATTCATATATCTACTAAGGTTCCTTTGGTTCCCCGTCTCAGCATCATTTGTACTAGAAACCAAACTGCATTACTGAAAAGATACAGATATGGCTGATTTTGTGAGGGGAGAGGGAAAAGTAGAGAAAAATCACACTGAAATAGCATTTACATAGAGGAAAACCAGAAAGAAATCCTTACCTGTCAAAACTTGAGATAATTTGCAAGCTAACAAAGTTCATGGTAAAAATTTAATGAGAATGTATTTTAGGACAAACTAAGGCTCAAATGTTTATATAACCTACTAGAAAAAACAAGGTTTCACTGCCAGTTTCAGTCCAAAAAAATTCTTAGATAAGAAAATTAAAATTAAGTAAAAGTAAAAATATCATCCTACTTATATTCCAGCAGAACTTATTAATTTAAAATCATGCAGAAAAACAATGTAGAAGCTTAATATTGTTTAAAAAAACAAACCCAATTCAAACACAGTAGCCCTAGTACACACATTTCCACTGTAACTCTGCTTTCAAAACAGGCATGTAACTACTTCCAAGGAATGTGTGAGACAGCACACAGCAAAAAAATATTGTTAAAAGATCAATTTTTTTTCTAAAACACAGCTGAATTAGAATTAGACATATTTATAGAAATTATGAAGGTCAGGCTGGTTTATGATGTCCGCCCAATCCTAATTACTACCATAAAGACTTCCTATATTCTCAGCGATGGCTTCCTATTATTTTGAAGCCATAAATCGATATCCACAGGTTAACATAAGCAATAAAGTGAAGAGCTGAGAATCAGGAAGTTTCTTTCAGACTTCACATTTCAAATCCCATATAGCTCAGTTTCACCTAACCATAAAACAGAAATGCTTCTTCCTTGGCAAAAAATTTTAGAAGAAGTAGTAAGTATTGACTGCATCACATGAAACTCTGCACTGAGGGTCTAAAACATTTTAAACGCCAGTTCATTTCTGACTTACAGTACACTATCATCAAAATACTGTCATTGGCATTAGCTACAGGAACACAGTTATACTCAGCTGCCAATAAAAAACCCAGACAAAAGCATCCCACGAATGTCACCAGCGATCCACAGATGCTCCTGTGAATATCCGTACTTTCGTGAAGAAATCCAAGAACAAACAGCCTTTGGGCCTAAAAGGCCACAGAAAATGATGAACTATTTTACAAGAGATGCGGATAACAGAAGTGGGCTTTAAGCTTCTTACTCTGCATTTAAGAGGACTGACATCACCGGTTTTTCTATTTGTTTATATTACAAACCTCGCAATGGTATATAAGACCTGTTACAACCATGAGCATAAACACTTATTACCTCTCTTCCACAGTACTTGATATACACAGCTATACGTACCAAATTTTCCCCTCCCTGCCATTTCTAGTAACGCTGTGGTGAAATGAATTACATCCTATCCTCAATTAACTGAGCAGTTAAGATCAGATTCTACTTTTTGTCACGCAATTCTCCAGACTATCCAGAACAGCAAAAAATCTTTTCAATCCTGCATGTTTACTGTCCACCATCCACCACTACATACATGCAGCCTAAACTGAGTTTTGTTTCTCTCCTTTTACCCTACCTCAGGCTGATTTAAGTCAGAAGCAGGAATAATTTCTTACCTGGAAATTTGGTTTGAGAGTCACCAATCCACCAGGTAGGAAAAGCCTGCCTTGTATTGTCAACCCCACTCAAAGGGAGACAGGTTTCACTTGCCATCTTCTCACATCATGAGCCATTCCTCCCTACCAGAGTTTCCAAAGCCTGCAACAGAGGGAGAAAAGAAACTCCCAGATTCCTTGCGACGCGCTCCTAAGGAGTCTCCTGACACGGTCAGGAGGAGCAATTAGCCCAAGACACTACTCTGAGCCAAAGAAAACCACAAAGGAGAACTGACAGAAGCGCATCCCCGCAAGAAGGCAGTCAGGGATGGATCTGTAAGAACTACGGCAGGAATGAGCCCTGGGGAGCTGCCCGAGCCGCTCTGCACCCCAGCTCTCTCCAGCAGACTGACGGGACTCGAGGCAGAGCCCTCGGCAGATGGAATCAGGAACGCTGGCCACATCCCCAAAACAGTCACTACCCCGGGAAGAGCTGCCCCTGCCCTGCACGGGAGTCCACATCTCTGCAAATCAGGCTGTGGATCACGACTGCGAAAACAAGGAAAAGCCGAACAACAAGAACATTTTGGTACAGCTCCAGCTCTCTTGGCAACTTCTGTCGAGATTATGACATACACTTCCACCTGAAGCAGAACACAGAATACCTCAGGTGAAGAGTTTTGTCAGAGCAAAGAGAGGCAAGTCGCACAAATTTTACTATGCAACACATGTTGAACTGCTGGTTATACAACTGCTAGAAGTCACATCTTCCTTACATTGCACATTAGACGTTCTTATTTGTCAAAGACTTTATTAAGAACACTAATGAGAGTAGCATCTATGTAATCCTTTTAACTGCTTATGATTTAGATAAAGCACACTAAACTAGACCACAGACATCACAGGATGTCAAAGTGCGAAACTGAAGTAAATAGAGGAGAAAAAGTAACTCTGTTTTTGTAAAAACAGAAAGGCTGCTAAAAAAAACTGCAACATAATCCAGCAGCAAATCACGATGGAACATTTCAAAGAACTTAAGATTTCAGATAGAAAATGCTTTTAATCCACCATGGCCAACTAACACCTAAAGCTGCAACAAAAGTATTTTTCTTAATTGTAACTCTGAGCTATGAGAACTACCTTGTATATGGCTTTGTTTAAAATTTCCCAAGGGTAACAACATTTCTCTGATGGCTATTTGCACACATCTCAAAACAGGCAGCTTTTTCCAACAGGTTAACATAACTATGAAAGCCTTCACCTTGAACTAGTTTCAACAGGAAATTTAATTCAAAACTTCCTCAGAATTCATTTTTCTAGTCTGTCATCTTAATCCCGACAACACTAAAATACTCTTCCAAATTTAAAAAATGCTTGAGAGCTACAGAGATGGAGGGGGAAAGGCTTGATTCTCTATACTTCCAGTCTTGCAGAATCAAACCAGAGAAACCTTCTCCAGAGAAAGCTTACGTCAAGTCTTCAGCTACAATATTCACTCTCAGCTTGATATTAAGGAATTCAGACACTTGTTACTTTTAACGTAAGCTGAAATCAACTGATCTGTCCCCAGTACATCTTTGCTAGGGAAGACATGTTCTGCCCAGTAAGACGGTATGTGTTCAACTCATACCTACTACTTTTGCACAAGAAGAAAAAAACTGGAATTATCTGAATATTATTCATTGCTCCCTACGCACACTTCTAAAAATTCCCTTCTGGAATTTCATCAGATGTTTCAGAGACCATCTGTAGAAGAGCAAGGCTTCCTGAGCCAGTAAGAATCAACCTGTTTCCTAGCCAAACCCACATACTACCATCCTCTTGATCTGGTTTTCTAGTTTTTGTTTACAATACTAGAGCGAAGCTGGCTGGGATCCTCCAGCACTGTAGCCCTGGGGTTAGAGAAAGGGGAAGTGGGGAGGAAGAAAGGGGAACACAGTTAGAACTAGCCATGGAAACTTACCTGCTTGCTACAAACACTACACTAGCTAATGCAAAATAGCTAATTTCTGTAAGAAGCTTCCATACTAAAGCATCCATACATTCACTTGTTGACTTCACATCTAAGTTTACTTCAGCCAACTTAAAATGAACATGTCACAGCCTAACCAAACACTTCTTAAACCTCAGAGAGAACAAAAAGCCATAATGGAAAGAAAATAAAGTCACTGAAGTTTTAACTCCAAGACAGCTTTTAACAACAAAATAAAGGGTATTGCTGACGATGAGGAGATCATTGATCTGAATGGGGGAGGGCATGGCAAGCACACTATGTACATGATCAAGGAATGACATGCTACGAAAAGCACTTTGTACTTCAGTAGTACCATTCACCACTGGATCCCTTCCATCACTGGGCTAACATAGGGAGTCTTTCCAGTAGTTCAAAATTATAAATTCAAAGTATCTCTCAAAGTGTATTCAAATATTGAACCCAAACACTTGCATTCCTATATACCCCTCCTTACATACTAAAATTTGTATTTTCATAAGATCCAACTCCTTTAACATAAGCTCTGGTTTGTAATACAAAAATCTTTATAAATTCTTCAGTTGCTTCATGACATTCAAGAGTACTAAAACCCTAAAACATGAGTATAAAAAAAAGTAACTTTGACCTCACTTTAATACCCTAAAATACAGTGTTTACAGTACCTTATGGAAAAGAAATTGAACAGAAGTCAGCGGCACAGCCTTCAGCAAAAAAGGCCAATGCATCCCAGGCTCCATTAGCAGGTACAGCCAGCAGGTCCAGGGCAGCAACCCTTCCCCTCTTCCGCACTCTGGGAAACCACACCTGGATACTGGGCCCAGTCTGGGACTCCCCAGTACAGGACAGACTGACAAACTGGGGCAAGCCCAGACCAGGGCTGGAACACACAACATGTGAGGAGAGGCCGCCCCTGTCAGAGCGGGGACCTCACCACTGCCTGCAACTGCCCAACGGGGCAGCAGGGCAGAGCCAGCCTCTTCCCGGGGGTCGGGCCGGCCGAGCGCCTGAGGCGAAGGGCTCGGCCCGGCCGGGGGGGGGCGCGCGCAGCCGGGGCCGGGGCGAGGCAGCCCGGAGGGCGCCTGCTTCCTGGGAGCCGCGTCCACCTGCGGAGGGCGCAGCACCGGGCAGCGTGGGGAAGGAGGCGGCTGACCCCCCCCCCGCCACCCGCGGCCGGCAGCGTGCGGGTGTGCCGGGAGGGTGGGGGGGGAATCTGGGTGCGTGGGGTCGGAGCGAGCTGCTCTCGTACGCCCCTGCTCGGGCAGAGTGGCAGGGTACCAGTAAGAGTTTATTTTCTTACCGCAACTGGGATTATTCACGTAATTATGCACCTGCGTGGGGGAAAAAGCAGTGATTTACGGTATGCAGTCGCACGCGGGATTCCCCTTGCTGGATGCACGTTTTTCCCTCCGAGTGGTTTGTTGTAGGGCTGTTTCGCTAACCTCTGCTGCCTTGGTTAACCTCTGGAACTGTAGGCAGTTTATGGACGGTTGGCCACAGAACTAAAATTTTGATATAAATATGCATTGCTTGCAAAGAAATCTGTGCAAAACGGGCAGGTCATGAGTAACGCGCAAATAATACGCATTTATTACGTTAGGTGTTAACGTTGATTTTGGTCGTGTCAGTTTGATTTGTCTTGCAGAACCCAGCGTCATTATATGTTGATCTTTCGCACATGTATTACGTAAGCGAAAAGGTTTCTTTTTGCCGTGATGAAGGAGGATTGTTTGATTGGAGAAAAATCAAAGAAGAACACGGGCAAATTATTTTCAATACCCAATGCTATTTGGATTTTTTTATTTTAGGGAAAAAAAAGTTATCACAAAGCATTCTTTTTGTCAGCACTGAGTCTTCAATCCCTGCCTGCACAAAACCAGGAAAATTCATGCATCCTGTTAGCTGGTTATATATGCAAATTCAGAAACAGCATTTCTGGCGTTCTTGCAGTTTCTTACTTTGGGTTGGATTTTGTCAATTTCGTGTTGGAAATCGAAGCATAGAAGGAAATGCAGAGTTTATGTAACTGAAATTGAGGGACAGTTCCAGGCAGGAGAGCTGCGTTGTTAATAGCTGGGATAACTATACTTAAATGGCAGAACCATTAATGCTTGGCAGCCAGCAAAGTAACTCACCTTTGAACAGATGCAGTTATTTGATGTGCTGCTTTGTATTTTAATATTTTGTCCAATTTTTAAGGAAGGTTAATATAGGTGGATTCTGTTTCTGAAACTTTGTAGTTTCAGATACATATTAACTAATCTGTTAAAAGATTACTTTTATGGTATCAGAATGAAATGCTCTATAAAAAATGCTCAAATCCAAAGCCCAGCCTAGCAACTCTCCTTTTACCATACCCCAGACTGTCTATATATACATTCTTAAGTTGGCTCCTTTGAACAAATGTGCAGTGAAAGACTGGCCCCACAGGACCCTCCTCAGTACAAGCATTGGATCTGTCTTGGGCTTGTGCGCTGGAGGGAAGTCTGTGATGGATACGTTGTAGAGCTGGGCTGTGGGAAGAGAAGAGGGAGATCTGCGTTGTGCCCTTGTGTGTGTCATGTTTGATACCAGTAGATACTAGTCTTTAGGGCAAACTTACTGGTTTGTGTCCTGGCAAAGTTTGTTTCTGCAAAAAGGCCAGGCTCCTGCATTTGAGTGCTGACTTCCGCCTCCTTTTTTCTGGCACTGGTTTTCTTGTCACATAGAAAAATACAGAGCTGACTGCCTTTACAGCTGCGTCGGTAAAGGCTATGCGCCGAGGGAGAAAAGGCAACGAGATGCAAATAACTCCAGTAACCCAGGTGGCAGATATCTCAAATTGCATGACCAAAAATTACTTAAAACGTTCGGCCTGAATTTCTTTTGTGTTTCAAAGCCCTTAATGAAAGAGGAGGATAATACTGCTTCATCTTGTAGGGATAGTGTGAAGATTTCTTAGTATTTACAAAAAAGCTATAACTATAGAAAAGCTGCTGAAGAAATCAATACAGAACAGAAAAGAGAGTGTCACTAAATAGGCCTTGTGCAGAAGATGTAGCAAATATTGAATAGCTGTTGAAGTGAACATTGTCATATATCTTCAATCTAGGCTGTATGTCTTGGTGGAAAAATAGCATTTTTGAAAACTGCATATAAAAGTTGGGTGGTTAATACTAGACCAGGCACTTTTTTCAGACTGGGGTTAATTTTTAACCTTATTTGAAGTAGGTTTTGTGTCATTTCCTTTTTGTTGCTGTCCCTACCGAGATGCCAAGGGCTCTGACACCTCTGGACCTGCTGCAGGTCTCTGCTGGGGTGCTCAGGGACCTGATCTCAGAATGCTTTGGAGTCTCTGATTTCATTTCACACCAAAGAGGGATATATTTTCTAATAGTGGCAGGTTCTTTCATCTGTTTCTTCTAAAGACTTTTCTGTTCTTTCTTCTTTAAACTTCAGGTCTTGATTTTTCCCTGCCTATGGTGTTCATCTGTTTGGGAGGTGCAGGGGTACAGGATATAAATCGCAGTCTGTAAATTCTCTCCATAATCTGAATCTCTTTATGTCCCAGATTATACTGGGATTCTTTGTTGCATATAGTATTTCTGACTAACCAGTCCCATTTCCATTGCTCTACCTCCTTATTGTTTGATCTTTCTCTTGGTCACTTGATTTTGCTGTCCCCTGTAGAAGTTCCTCGTTCTCCTGGTCTTCCAGATCAGATGTAATTTCCTCAGCTTCTCTACATTTCTGTTTCTTTCCCCTCCTCCATCTCCTTATCCCAGTTTATTTAATCAGCAATTACACATTTTATGTATACCTCAGCTTCATATTACATCTTTAATCCACAGCCAGCTCTGTGACTTCTTCCATTTTTCTTCCCCAAACCCTTTCTTCCCTCCTCCTCCTGCTTTTCGCCATCTCCATTGCCTGGTTCTTGTCTGTACTGTATTCCATATGGCTTCATCCTCCATGGTAGGCAAAACTGAAAAGCGGAGGGAATAGAGTGCTTTTTTTTTTTTTTTTAAAGGTGTGTGTATATACACACATGCATATATATATATATAAGCTGATTTCAGCATATTCTGTTCAGCATATGAAAACTGCCTTTTCATCAAAACTTAAGTTTCTGCTCTGAAACTTGGACATAAGAGGTCTTATGCCACTGGTGTTTTGATAGAGAAACCAATGTATTCTCTGGTCTTGCTCTTTAGATATGAATGATCCAGTCAAATTTTTATGGGCAGAGAATCTTACCAAGAAAAAAGCACATCTGATGGAAAATACAGTCTACAGAGTTAAGCTTGATAAAATCGGGAGCATACTTCATAATTTCATATGTTGGATGGCATAGTAATTGGCAAGATCTTTTGCCGTGTCTAATAACTACCAATGGAAGTTATACAGGGGCTCTGTCAGAATACTGGCAATACTTGCAGTTGCCACTGGTAGTTGTTCTGCTGAGAAAAGGATGACAACTTTTGTTTCCAAGTGAAGCAGGTGGGTTGGTTCTTTTTTTGGGGGTTGGCTGTTTGTGCTTTTTTTTAAACTCTGTCTCTTCCTACCCAGTGAACGTGGTAATGTTGAAGAACATCTCTTGCATGGACCATCTATTCACTCCAGCCTGATTCTAGCCTGATTTTAGAATCAGGCTAAAGACAGTAATAATGCTTGCGTAAGTGGCAGAAATATCCCTTTTAAAAAATCAGATTTAATACTTAAGATGCTGGTTGCAATATGAGAGAACTTTGGTGGAGCGAATAGAGGTTATGATACGAAGGTTGGATTTCCCTGTTTATCTGCTGTATTTCAGCATCTACTGTACTTCAGCATGGGTACATTGTTCAGACACCAACCACAGTAAAACATTGTGTGTCTCGGCATTCACTGGCATGATGTCTGAGAGAGAATTACTATATTTTTTGATCCCTGATGAATTAGAATAATGATAGGCTTTTTTTGGTAACTGTTGAGAACATTCTGTTCTTGATGAATTTTGCTCAGCCACAGCTTGGATTTCAGAGTGACTGGAAATGCATTTTAAAAAATGAAATACACTGATTTATATTAAATATCAGGCTGAATAAGCATAGCCTTACATATTTTCTGTTGGTTTTGTAGATTCAGCTAGTTGTACAGCTTAGCACATAGTGATACTCATGTATATAGACAGTATCTAGTCTGTTTCATGTTTCCATGTTATCATAGATATTTTAAGAATGTTTGAAAATACTGTACTGCATTGATGTAATAAATTGTTTAATTTTTTTAGAACTTAGATTAGTATACCATTTAGGTACACCATAACTCCTTGATTTACTTTTCTTTAAAATTTCACTACTGTGATTTTGTTAAACACTGTCTGCTAGTGCTGCTTTGGTTTTTATGGTTTTATGCAAATGAGTTTAAAAAGGCACCATTTTGGCAAGCTACTGTGTATTTGTAGATACAAAAGAGCTAATAGTTTCAATTTTTCATTTTCTGTGCCATTTATTGCTACAATGTTACTTTACAATTTAATGAATCTGCAAGATGTTGGGTGAAGTGGATGTTCCTAATTTTAATATTTTAAAAGCTGCGATACGCTGGCTTCAATCTGGTTTTTAACATCAGGTTAAATTTAAAGTATATTAAAGTGTGATCTGATAGATGTTTAGGGCAGTTATTGAGTTTGCATAACTTGCATGTTGGGCTGAGCCTTTCTCAGTGGTGATGAAGGTTAGATAGTTTTTGGCCTTTGTACTAACAAAAATAGATCTTGGATGTCTGTCTCGTTGATGTCAAAGTAATTCTTTCTCCTGAATTCTGACAATTCTCCTTGCGCTTTTAGTGCTTAAAGACTTGATCAACATTCTTCAACCCAGATAAGATTGTTTTGGCAGTGGGATGCATTTTGAAGAGCTAGTCTTAAAACTGTTACTGGAAATCTAGTTAGTAAAGGTAGATCTTTGTCATGAAGAACTGGTGAATATTTTTCAGAGCTACCTCTTTAGGCTAATTTGCACTTCTGGTACTGGAGGGCAGACCTGAACAGCACATGTACCCTTACCTCGTTTTAGAAACTAGGGGTTTAGGACCTGCCCTGCGACTTCTGGAGGCAGCTTTTAACTCTGCCGCTGCACAGTTGTGTCTGCATAACAATTTTTCTTGCTGTCTTTTAGCTTATATGTCTGATTAAAGCAAAATCTGCACCATTTTCAGGATATATGGGCTTTTGAAACCCATTCTGGACCTGTACTGGGTTCATTCTGCCTCTGGTTTTGGGGGGCTTGGTTTTGTTTTGTTTCAGGGGAGGGGAGGGGGGCACAATTGTATGGCCTACAATTCTTTCCTGTTGTTGTAGGAAGTAGGTATTTCTCGGGTTTTTTTCAAGTGACTCAAAACTTTAGCATTCTCTTGGATTTTCCATGTCTGGGATTTTTTATGCAGCTCTGCTGACAGATGCTCAGGAGTAGGTACATACCTATCTTGTAAAGAGGTCCATTTTTACTGATTTAGTAGTGTTGCTTACCTGAGCTTCTTGAATTTGTGTTTAGTTCTGTTACTGCTGAATGATAGACACATGTTTAGCAGTGTACATCCCTTCAGAATGAACTTGGGAGTTTCTGTATGCGTGAGAAGAAGCATGAAGAAGTTTGGTCTAGAAGCTTTTATGAAATTGTGTTGATAAGTAAAATCATAGTGGTCTTTTGATCGTTACCCTCTTTGTTTCATAATTTACCTAAATAAGTAATTTGGGGCCTAAAGCAGAGGGTGTAAAACTACTGGTTTTGTTAACTTAGGCGGTATACGTAGTACCTAACTTTTTATCTCTCTTGAGCAGAGTTTTTCTTTGTCTCCTTCCCTTCTCACAGATAGGTCATGAAAACTAATTTGCATTTAGGTGACTGCTCATAGGTATATTGTGCATAGTAGAATTAATGTCCAGTTACAAATGAGGCAATAAAACTGTTTCTGCAATTTTACAGTGAATTGGCTTCATTCAGTGTAATTTCATATCTGTGGTCATGCAAAATGATGTTTGATACAAAACCTGAAATCGTGTTCTTGCCTAGAGAAGTACCCCATAGTCCCCTATGACTTCCTGGTTTAGTGAAAGCGGGGAGACAATAGAAGTTACAAGTTTCATACTGTCAGGCTTGTTTCCATCCAAGTAATTTATTTCTTTCTTTTTCAGTGATTCTCCTTTGCCTGTTTCATCGCGTGTCTGTTTTGTAAAGTTCCATGATCCTGACTCGGCAGTTGTGGCCCAGCATCTGACAAACACTGTATTCGTTGACAGAGCGTTGATAGTCGTACCATATGCAGAAGGTTTGTGAATTGTTTAATGGCCTATGAAGCCACCGTATGATGGCATTTTATTCCAGTATAGCTCACAAAAATGAGGATTAGTAAAATGTCAAACATGTAAGATAATAACATTTTGAAACCCTTGGTATATTGCCGTTGGCCCATGGTTTAAATAATTTCTTTTTATCTAGTGACACTGAATGAAAGTGGAAAGTTTACCTCTTACTGGTTTTGTGTGTCTTTAAGTTTAGAATATTAACATTTTAGGCAGAATTATTTGCAAATTTTGCTCTTTATCAGTCTCAATGAGACATTTTCGCAAACAGATCAACATTTTACGGAAATTTTGCCTTAAGAATTAAGTGTTTGCCACTTTCACATAGGTGTAAATCTCTTTATGAGAATGGTTTCTCCCTCCCTGAGAGTGCATGGGAGAGTAGATTAACATTTCTTTGAGATATGCTCCCACTGCATTTAGTTGGGAACTTCCCTGAAAAGGCACTCACTCTCATTGTGAAGTCCAGTATACCAAGGGTTTGAATAATTATGGTTTAATTTGAAAGTGGGATCTTCCAAGAGGTGCCAAATGGGCACTGGTACTAGTTTTTTATTCCAAGTTTTCTTGTTCATCCTTGATATATTTTATAGAATTTCACTAAATAATAAACTCTTCTCTCTGTTATTTGTGTGTGTGATTTTTGTAGTGGAGAAGGCAAATGCAAAGCCCTTCCAGATGACTGAAAAACAGTGGGTCCTCTGCAGCTACAGGGGATTCTAGACATTAACTAAAGGCCAGCAAGCACTCAAGTCCCCAAGTGTTTTCCTGGTGTAACCACTTGTTAACTACATTCTCTCTTCTTCTTTTTATTTTTACATTTTAGGGTGTAATTTGAAAGGCAATGAGCAGGGTTTTTGGAACTTACCTTAAAAACAAAGTGCTGAGAAGACACCTCTTCTTACAGAAGTCTTATTAAACTCTTCTAGACTTGCTTTAGAAGTAATTGATTTCCATTGTACTGTTTCTTGATTTACTTCTGAAATAATGGATTTTCCCAGATCGCTTGAATTATATAAAATCTCTGCAGATTAAGTCATACTACAGTAATAAATTTGGTACATGGCCTGGGTTCAGACCTATAATCAAGACATTGTAATGTTGTAGGCTGTCTTTTGAGGCCTGGGGAGCTGTCTTATCTTTGTATTCCTTAAACTTGAAAGATGTGAAAACTTAATTCTGGAATGTAGGAATCTGCAGCATGACCTTTGTTTGAGATGTGCTGCTTTTTGAGAGTACAGAACACATTCTGAAATTGCCATTGAGTTACTGCTTCTGCTTTCGCTAGTTTAGGTGTAATAGCATAGTTGAAAGGCATCTTGTCCTCGTCTTTGTATTAAAGCATGATATAGCAACAGTCCATCTGACTTAGTACTGAAATGTTCTCCAAGGCCCATGGTGAAGAATGTTAGCCTTTAACTTTGCCAGTAAGGATAAAAACATTTTTTCTCTTTGCCAGTCTGACTTTGTCCATTGTGCTTGATGGTGGATAAATCTGGCACATAGAGAAACCTGCCCAGTAGTTTTGGTTCAGATTGTGTAAAGACAATAAAATTAATAAAGTAGAATATTTTAATGGGCCTGTTTAAATCAAGGAGTTCCTCATGGGCTGTTTCTTGTGGTGTTCTAGCAGTTCAGAATGTTGATCTTTTTGGCATGATGATGTAGCATATCACAAGAGATATGTTCAGCCAATAAAGTTATGCCCCCTGGTTTTGTAATCATATGCTTTTGTCCCTGTACTGGAGTATAGTTTTCCCTGCAAATGCATACTGCCAGGGTCCCAATTCAACAAACTATTTAAGCACGATACAGCAAGATTCTTAAAACCATAGTGAAATTGCTCATGTGCTTAAAGCCAGGCATATGCTTAACTACTATGCTGAACCGGGCCCTTTTATCTTTTATTTTCTATTGTGATGATTCTGTATTAATATTGCCTGTCACTAAAGTAAATGTTTATTATCTGTTTAGTGCAATAATTATCCCCTATATCACAAGCGCACTCCAGTTTTAGCATACACAGACATTTTGGTGTTGGCTGTTGCTTTGTGTTATAGAACTATACACAAAGTCTACGGTAAGGTTTAGTATTTGTAATTTTCACTGTGATATTCCTAGATTTGGAAGGAACTCTAAGATTAAAGATGGCTGGGGGGGGTATTTAGGTTCTTTGGTTAATGTTTGTTTCTTTTGTCTGTTTCTTTTTCTTTCATTTCTACACATTCATGCAGTATTTCATGGTTCTAACAAAGCAGCAGTAAAAAAAACTCTTGAAGCATGAAAATTAACTGGTGAGGGGCCTCATTGCTTTTTTTAAAATTGTAGTTTATTTATTTCTAAATACTTTTTTAAAAAACAATTAGAGGATCAGATGCATGACTTTTTTTAATGGATGCAGATCTTCTATGAGGTGTCTCAAGATAAGTCTGAGGATTTGTATTTAGATGCCAGAAATGTTGTAGTTGCACTAATTTGAAATGTTTAGATATAATTTATAAATATCCTCTGAGACATAATTTTGCATGCAAAATTACCCCATAATCTCTCTGTAGGTATGTTAATATATTTATGCATTAATGCCCTTTATCTAAATGACCTTTTTCCCCCCTCTCCCTCCATAACTTTTGGTATCTAAATTGATGACAGCTCAATGACACAAGCAAGATAACAGTGCTGTGTATTATACATTTGTTTATATTATCGGCACTTCTCAGTATAGGTGGAAGGAACCATTACCTTTATTTAACAGTGGTTTTTCTTTTTTGTTGTTGTGTTTTACAGTTCTTTTCCCTGGTTCAGCCTGAACTATATACCAGGCCCTGCTGAAAATACCACCCAACAGTTTTCTTCTGCAGCTTATCCAGTTTCTCTTAAGTGCCCTGTACATATTGTATGTTTTATGATGAGATGCAGTTTCTTAATATGTATTACAGAAACACTACTGGTATTTGCAAATATATAGTAAAATTGTTTTATTGAACTCTCATTTTGGGGGCTTGGGCACATTAACAAATTAATCCATCTGTATAGGGCTTTTGCTGTTGGATAGAATAAAAATACCTACCTAATTACTTGTTTCGTAGTAGGACCCTTACAATTATATGTGCAGAGCAGGCAGTAAAATAAGACACTTGTCTTAGTTGGCTGCAAGATTTTGGGCCAGAAGTTTCTTCTGAAATGGCAGTATGTAGCAGCATTCTTGGTACAATAAGCATGGCACATATTGGAACAAATGCATTTTACTGCGCAGGTAAGGAATGTGCCACGATGTACTGTATGTATGCACCCATCCACCCACAGACACACATACACAGCGTGTATTTGAAGATCTGCAGAGACTTTCATTTTCATTTGACAAGTCAGCAAAAGCCCTACGCTTGATTCAACAAAAAAATATTTCCATACCTTCTCTTAAGTTTTACAAAATTTATATGGTAGGTGTAAAAGAAAACATAGTGAACTGTACCATATTATTAACCCCTAAATCAAACTTTTTTTGTCTTGTGTATCTTGATTTTTCTGTGTGCTTTATAGTGAAGCAGCCGACACGAGTCGTTGTTCATAAAACAGCTTTTGAAAGTTGAGAGCACACCCCTGGAGAACCGACTGTGCTTGCTTACGTTTGGTTCATGACTTAAAAATCGAGTACAGGTGATGAAATCTTGGCAGTGTTAACAAAAAAGTAGTGTGTATTGTGCTATTTTTTTGCTCTAGAAACTTAACCATTTGTAGAGAAAAAGGAACAGTCAAATTTTCACACATTGAAGTTTCATTCTGACAAAAAAGTTAATGATAAATATTAATAGACATCAAGCTTTGTATTTTAGCCAACATAAGTACTTTCAACAAACTCAGGTGGTGTATCAGGGAGACATTTTCTGGGTGTATTTGTGTATTTTCTGCCTTTGGAATGGAATGCATTCTAATGCAAGGCTATTTCTCTGCAGGAGTTATTCCTGATGAGACTAAGGCTTTGTCTCTCTTGGCACCAGCTAATGCTGTGGCAGGTCTGCTGCCTGGAGGTGGACTCCTGCCTACTCCCAACCCACTTTCTCAGGTAGGCTTTCCAGTTAGAATGAAGTCAGGGGAAACAATTAGACGTATTTTGTTAGATTGTAACTTACTTTCTGTTGGTTTTTTTCAGGATATATAGACTGATGTGCTAATGCCGATTCCTGAAATGTTTTCATTTTTATACCTTGCTGGATTGTTACAGCTATCTGATTTGAATTGTGGCAAAGTGGTGATAAGCTGCTAGATGGGATACTTTTCTTTTCCTAATATGATGCTTCTGGTATCTCGGGGGCCCTGTGTTTATCTCTCTCTCATCCCTCTTTTATCCATTGTATACTTACAGACAGATTTGATAAGCGGTAGAGATCTCATAGATTTTAAATTTGTGAAGTTCAAGGAGTTGGTATGCTGTGGAGATACCTTCCGTTAATACTGCAACTGAGGGGGAAAAATTGTACCCTGTATTTGCTCATTTTCTAAATGCAGAAGAATTCACGTGGAAGATGAACAGTAAGAATAACACATGGTGGAAAAAGCTCCAGTCAAAACACATATCTTATTAGAGAACAGAATCAAATTACAAGAGGCAAATTAATAAGAATAAAGCTTCATTAATTCTGCAGTTCTCAAACCTACTTCTTCAGTTTGTGCTTAGCTCTTCTTTGGCTAGCTTCTGTTATGATTTCTGATAACATGAAAGGTATACTTGCCATTGAGTTGTTTAGAAGGTCTCTTTAACCATATGTAGAGGGAAAAGTCTAAAGCTTAACTTTGAAACTCAAGGAAAAGGATGAAAGAAACAAATACAGTCTTAAAGATTTCTTTCACCAAAACCCATATGTATATAAATTCCTGAAAATGGTTGTTGAATCACCTTGATTTTAGTTCTGTCATTCTGAATCCCAGCCTACTCCCGATCCACTTAAATGGCAGAATTTGTTTCACATCCATTTTATGGAAAATTGTGGTGGATGGTCGTTTGTTTTTTTTTTTTAAATGCATCTTGAAAGCTTGTTTTGTAGCTCCTTTTGACTGTTACTGGGAGTTGGGCATCTAACTCAGTAAAAGCAAATTAGAGCTGTAGTTATGTTCACAAAATCAGTACGTGGGAATGTGGCTTTTTCTTTTGAGATTGCAGGGAGAAGCCCGTACAGTTTCAAGAGATCAACTAACTGAAAAACTGACTGTCGAAAAGTGGAAGGTTCTGCTCCCTTGCTCTTGACCACATGCTCTTGCTGCTGCTTTTATGCTGGCTCTGGAGCTCTTCAGATCCTTTAGCGAGGACGATGTGTTAGCTTGATGCAGACAGCACAAAAATAAGTTCTCTGACAGCTCAGTGGGTTGAATTGGTTGACAAATGAGTCTCAAGTGCCAGAGCAATCGGAAAGGAGGCAGTGAGAAGGAAGGGAGGGAGAGCAAGACCTCATAGCAACAGCATAGTGTTTGATTAACGTAAGATCATGTGGTTCTTAGCACAGTGCGTGTTGTGTTTTCAGTGTACATTTTGATCATCTCACTTTTAAATGGCCAAAAAATTAGGTTCTTTCATGAGGCTTCTAGATTAATTTCAGGAATTCAGACCTATGCCGTCATCCTACTTATTCTTCCAGTAGCTTTTCAACCCATTTGCCAGTTTTAACCAAATTTGAGAAATTTGCAGAGATGTAATAATATTATGTTGTCTTTTAACATAAAACATGTTAATTTCAATCCTAAATTGATTTAGATATGCGGTAGTTGGCTTGGAAGCTTATAATGAATTTTAACACTGGAAAATAATTTCATTTTAAACTATTTGTTGAATGTAGTGGAATGCTTTACTTTTTCACTTCTTCCCCCTGCCCTGCCCCATTGGGATGCAGAGGAAACATAATTTCATTTTAGAATAATAATAGGGAAAAAAATCTTTCATATACTAAGCTTTGGAATACCTGAATAAGGAAAACTGAAATACTCTCACTGACCTTCGTATAATGTTTCCTGTAGCTAGAAGCCTAAGTAAAACCCAGTTCAAGTTTCAAGTCCATGTCTAATGGTTGGGAATCTTGATCTAACAGGTTTTTTTATCAATTGAATATGGCTTTGTCTAATTGCTGTCTTTATTACAGATTGGTGCTGTTCCTTTAGCTGCTTTAGGAGCTCCTGCTCTTGATCCTGCCCTAGCTGCTCTTGGGCTTCCTGGAGCTAACTTAAACTCTCAGGTATGTCACACGTTGTAAAATTTTCTTTATTGTCCCTAGCACATACGTAGTGTGACTAGCATACATGATGCTCTTCGTGTTCACCAGTATATTAAATAACAAGCTGAAGATCTGGAAATACTATACCTAGGTTTGAAGAAGTATTACAAATTACTGCTTTTAATTAAAGGCTTGGCTCAATGTAGTCTGCACAGGCTGCTGGTTCTTTAAACTTCTTAGGACGCCATCTTTGTTTCTTGGCATAGCAGGTTTATATATGAACACTTTTCTTTTGCTATTCTCTTTTCTCTTTTAACAGTAATTTTCATTTATATCAGTTTAACAGCCACTGTCTGAAAAATCCAGTGATTGATTTTTCTGAGCACCTGTTTGGCATAAATGGTATCTGTAGGAGTATCAAATTAAATGCTGAAAGGACCCAAAAAATAATTTGGGACTAGTAATGAAATATTTCAAATATGTGTCATTATCAAGCTATGAACCTGCCTTGTACTTACAGTAAAAAAAAATTGTTTGACTTTTTAATTTTGTAGGTGTAGAAAATACTGAGGAGACTTTGTTAGACTGTAGTCTCTTTAAAACGATATGAAAAAAGACTTTAAGTACTAAGTAATAGTAGAATATTGAGTTAATATTTAAGATACAAGAACCAAGTACTGTACAAAAAGCATAAAACATGTTTTACAGGTACAAGTAGTAGTAATAATTTAATGCATTGCTAAGAAATCTATCATTTAGCATTTTCTTTGTGTGTGCCATGTGTAGTAACAAGCAAATAATGGTGATAATGAGATAACAAACTAAAAAAATAAGCTTTCTAAATGCATGTTAGAAAAATATAAATTTGGTATTATCAAGGATTGTTTACTTTGTCCATTAAGCCAGCTGATTGTAACAAACTGTTTGGGTTCAGCACATGGCTGCCTCTATATAAAGAAAATTAGTGCGGACTAAACATTTAGTCGTTAATACACCAGTGGTACCAGAAGTGACCAGTTGTAGTGATACCTGGATTTTCCTAAGAGCTGCAAAATACATATTTTTTGTGGAATTTTTAGAGTGAAGGAGCTTTCGTTTCTTGTTCATAAATTGACATTGAGGACTTCCCATGGATAGGCAACTTAGTTGTCTAATGAGCTCTCTATTCTCCTGAAGTAACAGAAATAACCTGTAAATACTAGAAGTGTATTTTTCATTTTGAAGTTCTTTGATTCTGTCCGGGAAAGGGCCTATGTTTGGCTGCTGTGGAAAAAAAAGTACGTAAGTACCACTGAAAAGTGATGTTCACACCCTCACCACCATCCGCAAGTTTTAAAACAGAACAATATGCCTTTTCGTCTGTAACTTGTTTGGGCTGTGTTTTGGTTTTTTCATCTGTAGAGACTTCTTGCTTTAGCCACTGCTGAGTGTACATTCAAGGATGATAACCACCTTAAGCATACACATCTTCCAATATGGTTTTAATTTTTTTTTTTTTTTGTCTCAGTCTCTTGCAGCAGATCAACTACTAAAACTTATGAGCACAGTGGATCCAAAGTAAGTATCACTGTTTACAAATATTTCTGTTGCAGTACCCTTGATCTCTGGAATATCCGTTGTGATTCAGTACCCAGTCTTTGTCCTGCTGCGTGTAATTAGGGTTGGAGAAAACTAGTGTCTTGGGGATCTTGTGCAGACTCTCTTTGCTATGGGAGACAGAAGAGGGGGAGGAAACGAAGATTATTCAGCCTTGCATCTATGGAATAACACCAATTAATCTTGGGATTTCATTTTGCTAGAGACAGAAATTCCGTTTTTCTTCTGTCATTTTTGTCGTTTCTGTGTCTGTACTGTAAAGGTGCAGCTAGCACCTTGCGTCCTGCAAGGTTGAAATGAAAGGGCCATGGTCGAGAGTGAGCTGAGACCAGCAACTGTTGCAACAGATGATGATAAAAGAGTCTGTATGTTACAGCTGGCAGAAGATAACAAAAGACAGCGTGTCTTACTACTTGGTAGAAAAAGGGAGCAAATAACAGTAAGCACAAGTGTGTGCTAGTTTTTACTTCAGTATTCAGAAAAAGGATAACTTTGTTCAATATAGTGTGGCATGGGGACAGCAAGTAGGGCACAACTGTAGCACTTAATGCTTTAGTGTGCTGTTAAGCTATCAATAACATTGCAACAGGATGAAGAAAGCTTATGCCATGGAAAAAAAGCTGTTAGATGAATTAGTAGATGAAAAGTGTACTAAATGCAAAGAAACCACATCTGCCTCAGAAGGCCCTTGTACTGCAAATTGCAGGAAGCTTTGGAGAGTACTCTTTGAACTCTCAGCTTCGGGAAGGCGTATCAGTGTGTGTTTGCCCTGCTGCTGTATTAGCTAAATAGACAACTTCTAACCCTGTTTGGTTGTTCGGTGTTTTTAAATTGTCAGAACCATCTCATCTATACCAGGGGATAAAGCTATATTATGTGATCTATCTTCATTTTTAATACTGTTCTGGCATATTACTATTTTAAGTTGACATTTCTGTAAGCAGGGAATGCATAACCGATTGAACAAAATAGTTACCCAAGATAATGGATTAGATAAACATCAGTCAGGTATATTGGGTATACCTGGTTGGTTTCAAAGCCACCTTGTAAAACACATCTTCTGAACTTTAAATTTCATCACTGATTGTAGGCTTCTCAGTATGGCTTATAAAAATGGAAACTGACCTTCTACTGTGTTTCCTGTGGAGTTGTTCTTTCAGGTGATGAGAATTGAAATTGTGTTGTACAAATATGTTCTGAAAAGTGTCATTAGAAACATACCTGTGCAAGACAATACAAACTTTCCCACTATTTACAGTTTACTGGAAATCTAAGAGCCATATGAACTAGTATCTTGTGCCACTGTTTTCAGCACAGATATCACATCTTAGACTTACTACTCTGTTATCTGAATGGTGACAAAATGCAGGCAGATTCTGATTCACTAGATCAGTCACTTTGAATAGGCTGCAAACTGACAATGGAGGCATGTATTTCTTGGATTCATCAATATTGAATTTCTAAAATTGTTTTTTATTTGCCAGGTTGAACCATGTAGCTGCAGGTCTTGTTTCACCAAGTCTGAAATCAGATACCTCCAGTAAAGAAATAGAAGAAGCTATGAAAAGAGTACGAGAAGCACAGTCATTAATTTCTGCTGCTATAGAGCCAGGTAATTTTAAATCATACAATACCTCATTCAATTCAAGATGGAGTTTTCTCCTAGGGTATGATAAAAGCTAATGGTCTGCAAAATATTGGCTTAATGCTTTCATGTTTTATAGAGACTTAATTTATAGTTGACTGGTTTTTAATTGTCCTACAGTGTGAATGCTGCATGTATCTTGCAGAATGATGCAGGGAATTAATCATCTGTTTTTCCCAAAATTCACTTGATTTGAAAATTGAAGTTCACACTGCCATCTCTGAGATTTCAGTGGAAACAGCAAGTGGTTTAACCACTTGACATCCTAGTGATGTTTGTTCTTGGGGATGATTTCCTTTCTTTCAATACCTAACCTGTGGAAGTTTGCAAATAATTCTTTTTTTATATATATATTTTTTTTAATTTTTAGTTTATTTCAGTAGATTTTATTTTAGAACAAGATGCAGCAGTTCATCCACAAATGTCAGATCCACCAAATCTGAGAAGCAGTAACTTGAAACACTGAAAACAAAGTTTTGCAGCCTCCTGATCATTTTCAGGAAAGAATAGACATCCTGTTCTTTTATGATACCAAAAAAAAGTGCTGATTGTTTTGGTTGAGGCTTTTTGTGGGAAAGTCAAAACAATAATTTGAGAGATTCTTTAGCCCTTCACAAAATGGCAGACATTCTGAAATGTTAACAAGACTTCTCATTGCCCTGCAGCTATCCTCTTTTAACTGACTTTAATTAAACATTTTCTGAATTTTTACTTGTTCAATTTTGCAAAAAACTTTATGTTGGTTTTATGTCACATACATGTCTTTGTCATGTGTTCATTCTTTGTGTCATCTTTTGAGGAAAAGGATAGATAAGGCTTAATTTCAAATGTTAAAATATTCCTTAGGTTTTCTTTATCTTATATCTATAGCATGAAGCTCAACTTCCTTTCCTTTATAAAATCTTCTTGAATGCTAAAATAACGGTGAGTTTTTTTTCTCTGCTTTTCCTTTTTAACTCCAGACAAAAAAGATGAAAAACGAAGGCATTCAAGATCAAGGTCACGCTCAAGGAGGAGAAGGACACCTTCTTCATCTAGACACAGGTAGTTAGCTTACTTGCTTTAAAAAAAACCAAAACAAAACCAAAAACACCACCTAGCTGAAACAATTCCTTCAAAAATACTTCTTGGAAGTGACACTTCACTCATGGAGGCTGTGGAGAGGGAAGAATGCAGATGGACTGAAGAAAGATGAGGCTGTGATTTGGCTAGACTGTAGTATGGGATGGAGGCCTACCTCTGGTTTTGTAGAAAGGGTGGGAGAGAGATTGTTGGAAAAAATACCTCAAAAATACTTTAAACTACTGCAGAAAGAAGTTCAGGACACCTAGTCCTAGCAGTGTTTGGACTCTGATTTTATATAACAATAAATTGTTTCTTGTATCAGATGAACACCTTAGCACAGAGCCTTGGTTTTTACACAGCTCTCACTACTATGAAAACCTAAGCCATTGTAGGCTGTCCATTTTACAATAGTTCCTTAAACCTCTGTTCATTCTTCAATCTCTTTCCAATGTGCTCATGTACTAATTACAATTTGTCTGAAAACCAAGTACTAGGAGGCTTCTCTGAGCATCGTTGTTTACGTACATAAATGCTTACCTGTTGGACTGTTTGTTTCTAGTATGTGCAGCAAATTCAGCTTAGTGGAAGTGTCTGGGACAAAAGTTTTTCCAGTGTTTTCTAGGTTATGATTTACTTGGAGATCAGGTCTGTTCAGGTGTCCTGACTAGAGAACTTAATATTGTCCTACCCAAACAGAAGGACATATGGCTCATTTATGCTGTTACCTGGTCAACTCAAAGTAGTCCGTGCATGGCAGTGGTCTGTGCAAAGCCATTTTGACTGTGGCCTTCCAACTTGTACTTTGTTATTTGCATATTCAGTAATTGGCTTGTATTTGGTTTAGTGTTTTAAAAATTTCTTCACATTTCAACATGACTTACCAGTTTTCCTCTACAATAGGACTGATATTTTCTTACAAGGAGAGCAATAAGACAGCTGATTGAAGCGTCATTGCTCTTTGACATTTAGCATTTGTGCGTGTCTTTTTTCCATTTCCTTGGCAGACTCAATGCGAGTCCTTTGCTGTTTTCTATATCATTGTGCATTACAATACCGTTAGCACCGACCAGATGGATTCTGAATAGTATACCAAAATTTCGTACATTTAACTCCTATGTACAATGTGTTACTGGTAGACGGTCAAGAAGCAGATCAAGAAGAAGGTCCCATTCAAAATCAAGAAGCAGGAGGCGATCTAAAAGTCCAAGGCGAAGAAGATCTCATTCCAGAGAGAGAAGCAGAAGGTCTAGGAGCACATCCAAAACCAGGTAATTGTTTCAGTAAGTCTATTCTGTTTGCTAGAATTGAAGTTATTAAATGTTGATGCTTGTCCTGGTTTCAGCTGGGATAGAGCTAATTGTCTTCCTAGTAGCTGGTACAGTGCTGTGTTTTGAGTTCAGTATGAGAAGAATGTTGATAACACCCTGATGT
>JAVJGG010000090.1:1368822-1412156 GCA_035590195.1 Aviceda cuculoides | reverse complement strand
ATTATTGTTGTTACTATCATTATTAGTTTCTTCTCTTCTGTTCTACTAAACTGTTCTTATCTCCACCCATGAGTTTTACTTTTTTTTCCCCAATTCTCTCCCCCATCCCACGGGGTAGGGGGGAGTGAGTGAATGGCTGAGTCGTGCTTAGTTGCTGGCTGGGGTTAAACCACCGCAACATCCTTCTGTCCTCCTCATCCAGGTTCCGTACTAGTAAATGCAGTTTTCAAGACCAGCCTCTGCTATGCTCAAACTCTTCCAGATTTGCGGTGGTTCTGTAATACTGCTATTCTATTGTCACATCCCAACTTGCTATAAATGTTTGAATATAGAAAATTGAGATAAGAGCAATTTGCAAAGAAAGTTTTCTGGTTTTTGAGTAGGCAGGAAAATGGAAAAAAGAATGAAGCAAAGTTAGGGGATTTTGATCTACAGAATTATCTTTACTTCCGAACAAGCATTTTCTCTACACTGCGGAAAGACAGAGTCTCTATTATATGGAGACTTTTTCTTCTGTTAAGATACTTATATAAAGTATGCATAAAAGATTAGTTTCACATCTGTCTTAATTATTTCTTCATATTTGATGCTTTTCTTTTACAACAGTGATTCTGACTTTTTGTAATTTCAAACTTATCTGTTTTCCTAGAATATTTTTTTGTTTGCTTCATTTTCTTTAGCATGTAATGTGAACACAACTCAATGTGATTGACCATTTATGGAAGCAATAGATCTAAGTGAAGCAGTGTCTAGGGAGTATGACACAGAAAGTCTATAGAGCAAACCAGGTGGTGCTGAGGACTCATCAACTCTATGTTTCATGTTTTTTTTCTTTATTCTAGCTTTAGTCCAGTACCATGGGATAAATGCCCCCTAACAGGTGGATTGTGTAAGGGTACCTACTGGACCTTGTTGTATTGTTTAGTTTCATCCAGAAGGATGAAAGAATGATACATCCAACAGCTTGTGTGGTCTGAGACTTCTCTATGAGGTGGTTTAAAGCACAGCAGGTATTATCAATGGATTCATTTCAAAAGCACACTTCAAATCCTAACTGAAACACTAATGTAGATGCATCCACTTTGAAAAAAAAAAAAAAAACGAAACCAAAAAAATGGAATTACCATGTTGCACTATCAGACTGAAAATCCAGTTTGGAGTTTGTTATCCATGAAGCTGCCATTGTCAGTGTGGGATCTTATCAAAAGCCACATAAAAGGGAATCAGTTCCCAAGGTGTATATTATGCAACACCACTCTAGGAGTGGGCAGTGGTAAAGCAACCTAGCAGCCTTATTACCAGTTAATAATTTTCAACATGCTTGTCTAGGTGAGAAAATAACACAAAAGGCAATCTACTTGGTATGGAATTAACAGGACAAAAAAGTTTCTTGTACTAGTAGACCGAGTTGGTATGGATAGAATAAGTGTTCTCTGAATCTTATTGTGCCCAGATCACACTACGTATTTTTGCATGGTGATTTCCCTGTGTTCTTGAACCATCCTGCACCTGTCTTGTGATTCAAACCAAAGTATGAACATTTTCCTAACTATTTTGTAGTGTTTATACAAGTGTTGTTAAAAAGCAAAAGAAGTTGGGTTGTAGGAGGGATTACAAAAATGAATGGTTCATGTGAAACTGAACTCTAAGATAGATAGGTTAGAACCGGGCTGGATTGTGGGGGGTAAATCACTAAATAAACCACTAGAAGCTTTGCTTTTGACTTCAGGTAGTTAGGTTTTACCAAAAAAAAATTTGAAATTTCTTTTTGATCACAAAAATAAAATATAACTCAGGAAACAAAAAAAATACTCTTAATAAATTAAAACATTTTGGTTAAAGAAATACTCCCCAAGAGTTCAGTCAGTCCAGATCCAGGCCATGTTTCTTTTTTGTTTGAAAATTATAAATCTCTATCTGCGTATAATAACTGATTTATACTCTGCAGTGCAAGCAAACATTTTTTTTTTTGTCATCAGATTCCATCTCCCTGCCCCTTCCCAAAGTTACATCATTTCAGTTTTATTTTAAGTGCTTGGTCAATATGTGGAGGAACAGCAGGATAAAGCTCTTAGAATTTTATACTTTAAGCACAGAACCATTTGAGGTTTAATGCATATTTCTAACATACAGTAAGGGAAGATAATATTCCTCTGGTTCTTAAATAATCCATGTACATTTCTTTTCAGACTGGAGCCCTTTATTAGCTGAATAGAACACCATCGTGTCTTCAGGCAACTTGTATTATATATTCAATGGCTGTAGTTTAAGCTAAAACATCAAGATTAAGCTCTCCAAAACAGCCTAAGGGATTTAATCTCATTATATTCAGGATGAAGAATTTCACTGGGATCTGGGTCCCTAACTCCCTTAGGTGTGTTTAAAATACTAGCAAAAATTCCCATTTTATGAAAATCAGCTGGAAAAAAAAGTTACCCTAATGGCTCTAAGTTTATTGCCTACGTGGTTTGTAGGTCACATCCGATAAATTGTAACTTGAATTGTCTGCCTTTCCTTTAATGTCAGCTAACTATTCAATTGGCCTTTTTTGCCATCACTAGGAAACTTTGTGCAAATCAGGCATCCAACAGGTTTACTTGAGATAGAGCTAAACTACAGCTCCAACTTAGATACTTTTGCATTTTGCTGACACTCATAAAAACACTAGAATATAGATAGGAGAATTTTCATACCTTGGTTTGAATTTAGTAGAGGTGATATCTTTAAAATGAAATTGATTTTTAAATGTTAAATGTGCAAATGTTCCTGGAAAGATGATCATGTCTAAAAATCAGATATTGTAATAAGTGAGCAAATGTAAAAGAAAGTGCCAGTCCTTAGGTTTTTGCTAATGGCACTGCGCAATGTCCTTACAGTAGAGAAGTTTTCAATATATACTGTTATCAGCTAGCCATGAGATTATGGTCTGTATTCTGAAAAGGCTCCGAGGCTGACGCATGCTTAATGTTACTTCTCTGAAGGTGAACGGGGACTAGCTGCTCATGTAAGCAAGAGGAGACCAAAACCAATCTGCAGCCCCTGTACCTGTGGAGGTGAACCTGGAGAGGTAAACCGTTGAGCAGTGAACAAGCGCATTGCATTTCTGTCATCTGAGCCACCAGGTAGTTCTCTTATCGTAATGACAGTTGCTAAGTCTCCTAGTTTTTCCGTCGCTTAACACCTATAGTTTTTACCAACATGTTGTTAAAAATACTCCTCTTGTAAGCAGGAGCTGTTCTGTGGTGGCCAATTCCTAAACTGTGTAGACAGATGAGTTTGAAGACCTTTTACTTTTATTAGAAGATAGATTCTGAGCCAAGAATTGTAACATCAACAAAAATATAAAATGCAGAGGAAAACAATTTAAATAAATATTTGACGAAATCTTACTCATGTAAGAACATCCAGGCAATGGTAAATGTTGACATTATTGTGGGATGGAGACAGATATTAGCTATTAGATGTAGCTTAGGAATAATCAGTTAGGGCATATCTTGATGCCAAGATAAAATTTAGGTCACTAGATACACTGTCATTATGTCTGATTTTTTTCCACTGCTGCAATCAGTCTTGAGGATGTTCATACATAAGTAAGCATAGAAGCCTGAACTTTCAGATATACCAGATAGTCCTCTTATGATCTGACAGAATAAAACATATTAGAAGTAAATGTAATTTGTCATCAAAGGCTCAGATACCAAAGTACGGTGTACTGATATTGAAAATTTATGTAGCTTGTATTGCTAAAGGTAATTATCAGAAAATTACACTTCATTTAGTCTGTGTACTGGAAAAAAGATTTAGGAGACATTTCATTTTGCACTATATCCTTTTAGCAACAAGAGAACTGAGTACAGCTAACCTAACATCTCCCAAATGATAATAAGTTTTCCAATTTGTATGAATAAAAAATGTGATGAAGTTGTAATAAATGCAATTATCTCTCTGACTTACAAGCCATTTAATGTATGATGAGGGCTACTTCAGAGGTTTAGATTCCTTTCACATTTCTTTTTAAGTGAAGTAGTGCTGTTTATTCTAACTATAGAACATTGGTATTTATCCACAATAAAAAAATAATCAAATAAAACTTGATCAGACATGCAAAATGAGGTGCTCCACTTTTTTTTTTTTTTATGAATTAGACAGATTGGCCGGTGATACTGTTGACATGTCACTTGGGACTTGATCCTGTACAATATTTCTCCGTATCTTCATATGGAGAAGGAACAATTGTGGTGTTACAAATGTAGGCACAGTTTTTATGAGAACGCTGATAAGGACACAGCTTTTATCCTCATGAAATGGTGATCTTCACACAGTGAAATTTCTAGTTTAATAATCCATCACACTTTTAACACTGAGAACAGCTGGAATGCTCTATGGTGTTCAATAGGGAGTATTATGGTTCAGCACAAGTGTCTTAAAGGCCAGTTACCCATACGTCTCTCCATTTCTAGGAAGACACGCACTGTGCTGAAGTCCAATCCATTATATCGGTTGTTATGGGTCACCTAGCTGATGTCCATTGCTTTGTAGTTTCTGAAGCATCACATGCTTTGTTCAGGCTGTGTGGTGTAATGGCTTCCCTCCATTTTTGATCGTAGAAACACTAACATGAACATGATTATCTTTAAGCACTTTTAGTGTAACTTCATGTAGCACATTTTTCATGTACTGCAGTCTTATAACTTCTGTTGCATTAAAAGGTAAAGAAGTTTGGCAGAAAATAAACCCCTTTGCATTCCAGCTTGTCCTCAGATATCAGAGAGGGTGGGGGCGGCTAAGCTTAGATTCTGAGTGATGCCCAATTCAATGCTATAAGTCCAGTCGCATTCAATATATATTGAACTATCAAGATTACAGATGCACTAATAGCATAATATACTTTCAATCTAGTCGCGTTCAATGAACTAGAACAGCCAGACTTAAGAAGTGTGGTCGCATTCAATGAACTATCACAGCTAGATTTTAATGAACAGTACAGTTTATTAAAGGAACAGAAGTACAGATTCTTTTGGATTGCTGGGGATAAATACACTGTCTGCAAAGCACGTGCAAATAATAATACAGTTGACTACATGCATACTAAATTACGTAAAAACTCTATAGAGATTTCTAAGTTTCCCAGGGAAGCACTCAGTATAACCGAGGGTTTGAATCTTACCCAATAGGTGTCCCTATGGGGGGGAAGAGAGGTTCAGCCTGTTGACTGATCCCAGAAGCCAGCGATGTCCTCCTGACTTGCCTGATGGTGTCTTCCCGGACATTTCTCCTCTCTTAAGCCCCTTTATACTATTTTCCTATTTTTAGGTGGAGCTTGAGTGACTCTAGTTGTACATACCTTTATTATGATTGGTATAAAATCTCATCTCTTTACTTTTAAAGGTATGAGCTAGAGAAATTCAGAGCACATGCTCAGTAAGGAGTGGTCACACCTTGAAGGTGGGTAGCCTTTGGGATGGAGGTGTGTTTTGGTATTATAATGAGATTATAGTGAGCAAAGTTCACTCAGAGGACATGATTTTGACAGAAGATGAATAACTGGTTCAGGACTGGTTCAGGGTAACAACTGTGCAGTTTATCGGTTCCATAGTATCATCCAGTTCCCATCCCTGCGGTGATATCACAGACCCTGGCCGCGGTGTTTCTACTCCGTTCCACCCTCCGTATGTTTCTCTCAGAGTCAGCGTACCAAGCGCCCCTGGTGTTGCTAACATCTAAGGTGGCAGGTTATGTTGCTTAGGGAATTATCATGGAACAGATTCCTTGCATATCCACTGCATTCCACCCTGAACGTTTATCTTCCCGTAAGAGGTGGACATATCAATAAATCACCTCTAGCAATTATTCCACAAACTTCCTCACATTTTTTTTCTCAGTAGTATAATGGTAAATCTAATGCTGTTGACCAAAAATATGCAGGTGAAAGAGATCCCTTCTGTTCATAGCCTTCTGAGTAGTGCTGCTCATCCTCATGAATAGATGTAATTTCTGTTATGAATCTTTTCTGGTGACCTGCTACACTTCTGAATAATTTATTCTGTTCCATAATTCTTAGCATTTACACTTCTTCAACTTAGCCCTTTTTCTTCTTTCTTTCCGTTTCTAGGTTCCTCTTTACTTAAGAAACTTCATTAGTAGTCACTGGGGGTTATTACAGATGCAAGTCAGAACTACTTCTGACCTCTTCTCCGAACCCAGGCACCCCTCCGCAGGAAGCAGGACAAGGGGGGGGCACGTGCAGGTAAGAGAAGCTCTGGGTGTGCACCTGGGATGCAGGGTCTTGAGGTACATTGCAGAGTGTACCCCTGCAGTGTAAGCTCAGCTACTGAGAAGTCGAATGTGGAGCTTATGAAGACAGTAAGTGTTAAATTTTATTGTTATTGAAAGAAATGTCTTATGCAGTATAAGGAAGAGAACAGGATGGCTAAAGTCAGGTTACGCAGCACTTTTCTGCAGTTTTGATCTCGTGGCGCCTGGATGAAACAGCATCCCTTCCACCTTGTCCAGGGCAATTATTTAAAAGGCAAAGATAGAGCTTGAATGGAATCCCAAAATGTTTGGTTGGCAAAAAACGACTGATGGAAATTGCTGAAGATAAGAGCATATTTTCGGTTATACCTATGTGTTGGATTTACATATCTCCCACAAAATAGCACACCCTTCTAGCAAGAAGTATTTTTGTCCATGGGGGCTATGTTCATTAAAATATGCTGAGTTTTAGTATTTGTCTTATGAAAATGTCAGACAAGACTGTGTGATATCACATGCTTTTAATACTAAAGCTCAGCTGGTAAAGCACTTTTCCAAACATGAGAGACTGAAGCACAAGTCGCATCTTCTATGGACATCTCTATGGATATCTTTTCCTCCTGTGTAATGGTTGAGTTGAATAGTCATATACTTAAGCTTATGGAATACAATAACGGTGGGCATATTCTTGTTGAAGTTTTCAGCTTTGCATGAAATAATTAAGTATTCATTGAATCAGAAAGAGAATGAATTTATTGTCTACTGGTTGGGGAGGAATAATAAGAATTGCACTCTAGCCCTTTGCTTCGGTAATACCTTAATATGAAATTCTTTAATATGAAACCCATAAGCATTCATTGGAAAAGGAACTGTACAGGTCTCTCCTTTTGTTACGAGGCTAGAGAAATTCTCACTACATCAGTCTATTTACTATCCAATAAATATTTAATTATATATGCATACTGAAAATTTCAACAAGGCAGAATTAGAAAGCCCATTCCCCATCTTCAAAATACTCTGTAGTTTGGTGGTGAGCACATATACATTACAGATTCAGGTGACTCATGCAGAAAAAATATTTGAGCTAGTTCCCCAACCTCGTGGGTGCTGAACTCGTGGATTAAACTATAGCTCAAAAGATCTTGCTCAGGTTTTTTCATTCTGATCCTGTAGTTGCTTCAGTGTGTATGCAAAGCAAAGTATCGTGAAGTCCATCTAACTACAAGAACTAGTTAATAGTTGTCAGTGAGGTATGAAGTATGTAGCCACTCCAGATTTACACAATCCATTTGTTAGTAGAAACATAGGGAACTGCACTTCATGACTGTGAATGAAAGAGATACTAACCTCAAAAACTAGTCAGGCTACCTTCAAACAATAGAATAAAGGGTATAAACATGTATTCTTCCTTTATCTTCCTCTCTTTCACCTTCCCTACCCACCCAAATGCTTGTCTCAAAGATCTTCTCTGCTAGGTTTCTAAAGATGCAGGTTTTGATGCTACTGGTTTCACCTGAAGGACTGAGGTCTACATTTATGTAGTGGTTAAATGTTTATCCATGTTGACTTCTAAATTCACTTATTGACAAGATACACAATCAAAAAGAAAGAATGCATATTCCTCCATGCTATGAAGTGCATTTCAGTGAGCTTCTTAAGCATTCATCTTTTGTAACAGCTACATAGCTTGCTCCATTATCTTTAAACAGGCTATGCTTTTCCTTGAAGTTAGACAAGAAATTAGGTACTTGGCTCAATCAGAACCATAAATCTTAAAAGAAATTTAGGATTATTGTCATTGGTTAAGCAGTTGATTGTTAGCCAACGAGTATTAACTGTGTTTTTTATGCTGATGGTGATGCACTTTATGCAGATAATTAAAGAAGAGCTTCAGTTTTCATTATACGCTTAAGTATCTTCTCTTCTCAATCCAGATTAGATTTAATAGAGCTATTTGCATGCACATTTGATTGATTTGGAGATTTGGCATGCAAACAAATTGACATTGTTAAAGTTATTGACTGACTTACCCTGTATTTCCTTATTTTATTGACCTATTGAAATATTGTCAGCACTATAACAAGCCTTTTAGCTAAGTGCTAAACTTGAATCAATAAGTTTATTACTGTACTATTCATGGAATGACTAAACAATACAGATCTTAAGGGTTTTTCACTGAATTTATGAATTAGTAGTATAAGTTTTTAAATGACAAATCACTGTTTGAATGTTAAAGCAAACAACAAAATCTTGTTTTTTCACATATATCTAAATATATGGGTAAGACCAAACCAAAATAAAAAAGGCAGTTTATGTTTGAATTTAACAAATTGAATCAGTTTTATACCAACAATTTACAATTCTCTCAGAAACAATTGTGCAAAGCTTGCATGAGAGTAGTTTAAAGAACTGTTCATCCATGTGGCAAGTTCATGGTGCAAAAGGTAATATGGACATCTGTACATCTCAGCTGTACAAAAAGGTTTTAGCACTGGATTTATTCTGAGGTATGCTCGTGGATGATTTGTGCTCCTGGGTTTTAAGTTATTTCTATTTTTGTTTTAATAGGGTAAAATTGTGATGATAAAAAGAAAGGCTTGGATGAACCCTGGGTAGCAGGATTTACAAATTTATCATAGGAATTTAAATGTTCAGTACTCACTAGTCTCTCTGACTGACATGACAAACACTGCTTCTAAAGATCTTGTACTTCTTGGTATTTTGGGAAGATTATTGCTGATGATAAAAAGTGGAAGTTACTGAGTGGCATCAAGGTGACAAAAGTGAGATGGTTCCAACCAAAGAAAAACTGAAATAAGGTAATAAGGTTGTCCTGGTTTCAGCTGGGATTGAGTTAATTGTCTTCCCAGTAGCTGGTACAGTGCTGTGTTTTGAGTTCAGTATGAGAAGAATGTTGATAACACCCTGATGTTTTCAGCTGTTGCTAAGTGGTGTTTAGACCGAGTCAAGGATTCAGCTGCTTCTGCCCAGCCAGCAAGAAACCTGGGGGGGGGCACAAGAAGTTGGGAGGGGAAACAGCCAGGACAGCTGACCCAAACTGGCCAAGGGGTGTTCCATACCATGTGATGTCATGCCCAGTATATAAACGGGGAGTGGGGCTAGGGTGGGATCGCCGTTCGGGGACTAACTGGGCATCGGTCAGCAAGTGGTGAGCAATTGCATTGTGCATCACTTGTATATTCCAATTCTTTTATTATTATCATTGTCATTTTATTATTGTTATCATTATTAGTTTCTTCTTTTCTGTCCTATTAAACTGTTCTTATCTCAATCCACGAGTTTTACTTCTTTTTTACAATTCTCTCCCCTCATTCCACTGGGTGGAGGGGAGTGAGTGAGCAGCTGTATGGTGCTTTGTTGCTGGCTGAGGTTAAACGACAACAGTACTTAATTTAAAAAAAAAAAAAAACCAAACACAAACAAAAAAAAACAGGGCAAAATGAACTAGTGGCTCTTTTTAAAGTCACAGTCTCTTGTAACATCTTGTAGAATTATATTACACTTGCCCTATATACGTGCACAGCTAGTTACATAAAAGCATGTAACATGCTTTTCCTAAGAGTCCACAGATGCAGCAGGCATTAGCTGCATTACTCAGTAGCTGTCTTTGGAAAGCAGGAAATGTGAGCATCTGGACTTGCAGATTTTGTGCTGTTTGTACACAGAAGCTATAAAAGAGCTGTTCTTTTATTTTGCTGTAGATAATTGTAATCTTTGTTTCCATTAATATAATGTGACTGGCCCCAGAAATACTAAACAGTATATTATATCTTCATTTGTTTTTCCTACATAGCAAAAATAGTGAATGCTACTTAAATAGTTTGAAAATTACTTAAACTTAAAATCTGTATTTTACTAAAAGGGATAAAAAGAAGGAAGAGAAAGAAAAGAAACGTTCTAAAACTCCCCCCAAAAGCTACAGCACAACTAGACGATCAAGAAGCACAAGCAGGTACAGTAACACGAAACTTGGTCTTTTTTTCCAGCATGCTTTATCCACTTTAATAGAAAGAACATTCTTGTATGTAATAGGATGATGATTCTATTGTGGATATATTGGGTATATGCACAAATGCATGCATATACTCTTTCTACCTATGTCTATAAGATGCATTATTTTTTTTTCTCCTGATACAGTAAGTTTCTGGAGGTATTGTTTGGGCTTAGAATAGTTTATTCTTGCTCTGTATCAAAGAGAATATGATGCTTTGAGATTACTGTTAAACTCTTTCCTGATTTATGGAATAAATATATGCAAAATGTGTGCCATTCTTTTTTTTAAAACTTCCAAAATTAACTTGCAATATTAACAAGAACAAATTGTTTTGTTGCTATTTGCAAAAAGGGTCAGTATCCCCATTACAGTCTAAGCTAGCAGTTTGTTCATGAAGGCGGAGGTAGGACAGGAAACAACTTACTCTGCTGATCAGCACCTGTGTGGCCTTTGCAGTACTGCTAATAGTAAATAACCATTTTGAGTTATACGTATTTACCACCTTTTGAACAGTGCTGGTTTTGGAGCCAGAGATGTATTTGTAGATTTAGGGGGAGGGGCGGGGGGAGGGAATCCCCAAACAAACAACAAACCCCAAACAAACAACAAACCCCGAATAAACTTTGGTCTCTCCTTCCTGCAGAGAAAGACGACGTAGAAGAAGCAGGAGTGGAACACGGTCACCTAAAAAACCCAGGTCTCCTAAGAGGAAAATGTCCCGGTCCCCATCTCCAAGAAGGTCAGTAAGCCTCTTGGCTACAAAAAAAAAAAGGGTGCCTGGGTGGAAAATTCCCAAGATGTGAACTACAGCAAAGATCACAGTGGGGATGTTCTGAAGATGGTGTGTGTTTGGCTTGTTCCTTATACCCAGCCCATAGATTGACTTCTTGAGAGAGAGAGGATCTCTGCTGCCTGCTACAGCTTTTGTCATAATTTAATTGGCTTCAGGCATAGAGCTTCTCTGTTAGTGCCCAAGAACTCCGAATGTTGAGGTATTCCGGGGTGAGGAGCAGGAGATACCCAGAGTTCCTGGGTCGTTTGGCTCTGTACAATGGGCGTCAACTGACTTTTGGGTGGACCTGGGCATTTTGTGATCCTCTCTCCCTAAATGGGGAACTTGAGGTGCTCCTTCACAAAACGCTATCGTGTTGCTATTCTTAACACGGTGTTTCTTAGACTGTGCTTTGTGGTGCTTGTGTTTGATCCAGAGCTAAGAAATTGGGATGTTTGGTTATTTTCTGAAAGGGAATGGTGTATTGTAGTTGCACACCGCTGTTTCTGCCTTTAGATTTGTAATGAACTATGGAAAACAGTATGGATATGGTCTGTCTTCTGGTTATGTTGGGGGTTTTCATTCTTATACATACTTTATTGTTGTAGGCATAAAAAGGAAAAAAAGAAGGATAAAGACAAGGAGAGAAGTAGAGATGAGAGGGAGCGGTCAACAAGCAAGAAAAAAAAAAGCAAAGACAAAGAGAAGGATCGAGAACGAAAATCCGAGAGTGATAAAGATGTGAAAGTATGTTTAAAAACCTGTTTAACTTTACTGCCTGTACTGTAGTGTTAACCTTAAACCAACAGCGGCTTTGAAAGCAAGTTTTAATTTTTTTTTTTTATTTTTTTTTATCTCCGCAAAGCAGGTCACAAGGGATTATGATGAAGAAGAACAAGGATATGACAGCGAGAAGGAGAAAAAGGAAGAAAAGAAAATGGCAGATTCTTCCTCTCCTAAAGTAAAGGAGTCGGCTGCTGATAAAGGAAGTGGAGATTCAGCAAGGGAATCCAAAGTAAATGGGGATGATCATCATGAAGAGGACATGGATATGAGTGACTGAATTTTGCCTTTGCAGTGAACACAGCTGCAGATGTGCACCAGTGTCATTCCTGTGTGATTCTTTTATGCTGTACTTGTTAATCCTAAATCTAGATGTATACAGCTCTAAGCTATACATGGTTTGTAAATCTCCTGATACTAACTCACATCAAAAGCTTTATAGAAAGGTAACCATTCTTGTTAACGGCCGAAAGGGATTGCGTAGCCAAGCAATTTTTACTAACTTGGTGATGCTTCAAGCAAAAGTAAAAAGCTGCATGCATCTACAGCAGGCATGGACTGTTTGTTGTATGATCTCCTTTAGTAAATCAGCTCACTTATGATAGTGTTTCTAGAATTTGATTCATTGCAGTAATAGAGCAGTATAGGGAATGCACTGACTGCATGTTGATTGTGGCAGAAACATCCTAAATGTTCTAAAGTCCTACACCATATGGTGGATCTACTTAAGGGTCTTAAGTGTGACTACACAAAAAAAATTGACAGTACATCTGAAAAAAAGCATTCTGATATAGATAGTTTTCTGGTTTTGTTTTTTTTAAGCCACATGGCTGGGGTTGGTTTGTTTTGTTTTGTTTTGTTTTGTTTTTCCCGGTGGATTTTGTTTGGCTTTGACAAAGTTAAAATGCACTAACCTTTTTGAGGGCTTTTTTTAATCTGTCAGTTCAAATCCATCTCAGGCAAGGTGCAATGGTTCTTAGCTTTTCTTTTTGAGCCTTGGGAAGTGAAAATCTCTGCTTGATCAGTGCCCAGTGATTAAAGGTTGATTTGTGCAGTTTTCATAATCCAGGTCATTTTATTTGTTAGAGCTAAACACATTGCAAAAAGGTAGTGCATTTTAAAATTGACCTTCGTATGCTTTTAAAAGCAAGTCTACTTGATAATGTACTTTTTACTTGATCTCAAGTTGTATAAACTAATAAATTTGTGTTTACTGTCACTGCAGTAGTAATCTTATGCACACAGTGATTCCATGTTATATGCAAAGTAGTTAGGCAAGCTGTTTTATTAGTTACCGAAGTTCAAGAGCTTTTACTTTTGTGCAGATAAAAAGACAAAAGTAGGCTACAGTCTGTGCCATGTTGATGTACAGTTTCTGAAATTGTTTTACAAAACTTTGATAATAAAACCCTTAAACTTATACTCACTTTCCTATAAAACTCTGCTGGTATTTATTTACACCACTGAATGTATGAAACTTGACCTCATTCATTAGAGTATACATTTTTCTTCATCTACCTGTTTTAAAAAGACTGTAACGACTCTTATCTCTTCAAAACCTGTAAGTGCAGTGAGAAAGCTGCTAAGCCTGCCATTTTAGCTCTAGTTAAGTATGTTACACTAAAGAAAGAATTATTTTACTTTTTGGGGGAATGAAGGGAATGGGCTTAAATGGGAATCTAGAGGTGTTATGAGACAAGTACTTTTAAAAAGAAATATGTATTTGTAAAAATTTTTTGTATTTTCATTGAAATATGAACATTCACCTCTTCAGGATGGTAATGGAAGACGAGCAGAAGCCAGAAGCAGTGAGTGCTTTGTGCATATAAAGTAGGCTGTTAATGTCAACTAAAAACTTACTGGTTTAAATCAGTAAGTTTTGGAATGAAACTGTAAGTGATGTTTGAATTTCTTGAATCTGATGAGTCAAACCACCTTCTTTTTACACTGTCCTTTTGTCCCAGGCAAAGTGGAACTTGCCATTTAGATACGCAGTGTCATTTTTAGAATTTGTAGAAATGTAAATTTTTACCGTTTTGAGTATTTTGTCAATACAGAGAGGTATATGTCATACAACCAGTTCTAGGCTTTTATTTCTAGTGGAGAGGGAGTGATTGTTCTTGTAATAAAATAAAAATAGACACAGACAAGGTGCATGATGTCTTCATAGATGTGCCTTTTTTGTTGTCATCAGGATATTTATGTGAAGCGCAAGAACATAAAGCGATTTATAGTAATAAAGTAAACCTCCTTGATCCTTAGACCTTGTCGTTGTGAAAGTCATTGACGTGTTCTAATGAAGGACCAAGTCAGGGTGTTGACCTCAAGATGGTAGATCAGGGGCCACATGTAATTAAATTACTTGTTTCTAGTTTATTTTACTAACAAACCAAGTCTGTGCTGTGTATTAACCGTGTACCTCTGGCTGCCCGAGCCCAAACACAACCTGGAGAAACGGGGGTGGTTTTAGACCGCATTTGCTAATTATGCACAGAAGCTTAGGTGTCTCTGGTTTATTGCCTTTCAGGCTAAGAGCGTGTGTTGGCAGAGCCGTGCTGCGAGCGGGAAGAGCCCGTAACCCCTCGCAGTGTTCCCCTCCAGCGGCGTTAGACAAGGCGCTGCCCTCCTCCGCTGCCTGAACCTGCAGCAGAGCCGCCTCTCCCAGGTACACGTATCCCACGTCACGCGGTTAGAGCACGGAGACAGAAGAACAACTACTTTTTTAGTTATTTGTAGTTGGTTTGCGAGTTAACGGTAGTGCAGAGGCTCACCCGTCTCTCAAGGTGAGGCTTCCCAAGTCACATAACACCTCTCTGCGTTACTGAAGTAGTTTAAGCCTGGTTTAGCACCAGCTGCTCCTTGCCTCTGGCATTCCTAAGGTGGATTTAACTGACAGTGGTACTTGCAGCAAGTTTTTCCACTCGGAACTGTACAGAGAACCAGGCAGCAGTGGTGGTATGTGGAGGCAGCACCCATTAGTATCGTTGGCGGGGTCACAGACAAAAGACACGCTGAGGCATAGTAATTGAGTAACTTGCTAATTGTCAGCTGAAGGGTGAGGGAAAGGGGTTCCTTGCTTTTCTCCCAGTGTCTGTTGGCAGGCTGCAACCAAAGATGGGCAGGCAACTCTTTTTAGACCAAACCTAAAAGTGTTGGAAAATGCCAGCTACTACTGGCATACTGGAATACTACTCTTCATGGGTTGCAGTTGTTAAAGCCCATGCTATATTAAGTGTTTCAGTAGCTATTGCTTCTGCTACCCGAGTTCTTAAAACCCCAAACGTTTTAATATCAAATAGGATTCATTTTTGCTTTTGCATCAGCCTTACATTTGCTATTGTCAGCTTTCATTCCCATTGCCGGTAGTCCAGCTGTTCCGTTTGCACATCAGCATCAAGGTGCCCAAAAGCATCTTCCCTCTGATCTTGAGGAAGGAGACATCTTTTTCTCTAAAATGAAACTAAAAATGTCAGTAGTGATTGTGTTGCAATTCTCAGGTACACTGTCAGCATGCAGCTCATTCTGCAATATTTCATTCGGAGTGAATGTGTATGACACATTAATGGTAATGTTTTAAGCACTTCTGTAACTCCAAACATGAGTTCCCCCTACCCTTTATAAATACAAGATTTTAAAACTTAGCAAATCCTTAATTCTAGAGGGATGTTCTGATCTCTGCTCTGCAAGCTCAACTTTTGATGCTTGCAGGAAGGTAGAAGAGCAATTCTAAGTCAAAAAAGAACAAAACAAAAAACCTAAAAAACCTTCTACAAAGCAAAATGAAACTTTGGAAGTTCCAGGTTTTGCTCTCCGCATCATCCACAGTTCTTCCAAGAGACTACTGTTACAACCAATTGTCAGATGTTACTTAAGTAAGTACATTTCTGGATTTCAGAGATAAAGCTTCTGTAATTACTGAACATGGTTCAGCAAACTTAAAAGGTCTCCTTCCCGCCCTCCCTCCTTGGTAGCTATTTCTAGCCTTCTGACTCCTCAGCTCTAGGTAAATCCCAAAAGCTGCTGTCCATCTCCTTCCATCACTGCTATTCCACTGCGTACTAGGTAGTCTAATAAAATCTGGAGCTTTACAGAGGGTAAAGAACAGTCTATGATGAAAATGCAGGATTTTATTTTAAAAATGACCAATAAACTGCCCTCGCAGAATGTAGCAGTGTGAGCTTGTCCTCTCAGATCAAATCCCTGCTCAGAGATGCACGTCTACAGTGTATCAGTACCCAAAAAAATACTGTGACAAGAGAGTTAAAACTTGATTTTCACATGGTGAACAGTTTCAGAATCAAACAGCGTATTTTGGTCTTTATTCTAACAAATGATACAACCAAAAATTACTATTAGTGAAGGTAAGTTAAAAACATGGACCAGACAACTAGTAAAATGCAAAAAAGTGACATTGTTTCCGTGATAATTACGAATTGTAAGGAAAATAAATGTGAAACTGCAGCATTACAGGAAATTTGTTAATACAGATTAAATAATGCAGTTATCCTTGCAAGAATTACAAATCAAGAACAAATACATTTTAAAAAAAACAGACAGTTGCTTTGAATATCAAATTAACAAGGTGGGTTTCCAGCACAAATATATCCAGAGTTTTTGTAACAAATCATTTTGATACATAAATCAAGAATTGCAGTAAAGTGAGTACAGTGACTGGAACAGCAGCTTCTTGAAACGAAAAAGAAAACGCATTCCCTTTGCCACAAATTAAAGCAATATTTTGGAAGACCAGTAAAACAGTTTGGTTAAGAAACAACCCTAGGAAGCCTTTTGCAACAATTTCTTATTTCAGTTTACCAAAATTAATGGCTGTCTTCTAATACTTATCCATAAAAAAAACCTCACAGCCATCCGAAAAAAAAAGAAAGAAGTGGCGAGATCAGAAAGAAACAATGCCCCGAACTCTGAACTGAGGTGCTCTCTCCCACAGCCCCGGTACAGAGGTTTCCTCCTCCACACGCAGCACTTGCGCACTGTTGTCAGCTTCACCTCAAAGAACACCACGGAGTCAATGTGCATCTTCATACGGTGATTCTTACCCAGCCTGTGCAAGCTCCCTTTTTCATCCCACTTGTGCTACCCCCAAGTGATAGCCTACCCCTCGGCTGGCGTGCCCAGAAAGGCAGTCGTAGTTACCCAGCCATTCTTACATTCCAGGGTTCCTTGTTGCAACAAAGTCCCTACGGGAGCACAAGTCAAATTAACAAGTTAAAGCTGACGCGCTCCTTGCTGCGCAGCAGGGATGAGACAACCTCTGTAAACCCACTGTGGATATGTATTCACCCTACAGGGGACCAAGCCTTCCCTTAACACCCAGCGTGGTCTTAAGGAAAAGGGGAAAAACAAAAATTAAGTCCTGCTAGAAAAAAAAAAATAAATTTCCAAAAGATATCTGACCAGGAGATCACAAGTGGTAAAGCACACCGGTGCCCACAGCACAGCTGCGGACCGAGGCTCCTTCTACACTAGAAACGCTTCACCCATCCACGACGCTGGCAACGCTTCTGTGCGGACGCATCCATGCCAACACATACGCACTTCGTGTCAGTACAACACAAAAACCCTTGCAAGCAAAACACATTAGAGTGGATAAAACATTTATATCGGTGTGGACAGAGTCACCACTAAAGAACCGCACCAGCACAGCTATGCTGCCAGGATCGCATCTCTTCACGCCTGTGCCAAGACGCGAGTCCCTAAGGTAGGCTCAGCCTAACGTCCCTCTGACTAACGAGGATTCCTGCAGCTTGCAGAGTATCCATCAGGAAACCATGCCCCAAGCGTCCCTGGTTTAAGTTTCAGAACTCATCACTAGGAATGTTTCAGACAAAAAACACATCACCAAAAGTTGGAAGGAAATGTACCGAGGAACAGTTCACCGAGGGAGTCTTACTTCATGAGGCTGTCACAGGAATCTGACAACTCACTGGACTGGAAAGGACAATCTGGTGGGAGCCAGATCATTCAGCCCCACAGTAGGAAGAAAAGAAGCAGCAGGCTATGTTCACCGTAATAATGTAAAAAGACTACAGTCAACCAAATCTGTGTCCGCTCTTCTCTGCTGACACTCCAAATTAGAGCAAGCCTTAATATAGCAACCTGCTATAAAAAGTTTCTGCAAATCTTAAAATGTATCAAAGTTAGTAGTTGTGTAATCATGAAGGTTAAAAAACCCCACAAAACCTGCAGCCAGAGGCCATGGAAATCACAGAAAACATTTCCACAAACTGCAGTGGGCTTCGAGTCAGACACCTCATTTGCCACCAGAAGATGACACGGGCTGTCCTATAGGCAGATGGAGATACACAGAACCTTCTCTTTTCACATGAGGCTACGCAAAAAGCTGTGGGTTTTGGTTTTGTTTTTTTTTAGAGTCTAGAATCCAGTCCGTTGCAGTCGCTATATTGCCTAAACCACATAGCTCCACCTACATATACTCCTTCCCATGTCAGCAAGCTCTGTGATGGTAATTTGGAATAACCAAAACTGCAAAGTAATACGAAACACATGGTTCTTTCCCTGTAATACTGAGAAAAAAGATTTCTAACATTCACCTTATGGAGAAACGTCCTTCTGCATTTGCTGAAATTTCCAAGCAACTCGGTGCTCCTGTACAGCACCTGCACCCACTTCAGCTTCACAGCCGGCACAAGACCCGACCCAGCAGCACTACACAAAACATTCCACCCTGCAACGGGCATCTGTAAAAGAGGGTGACAGGAGAAATCTGTATTTGGCCCCACCGACATTTAATCCTGACCTCCGGCACTGACAGCATAATTCAGTTTCTACACATTCAACCCTGGTCTCTCACAGTAGGGATCTCAGCTGTTTCTAAGGAGGAGCATGAGGTGGGTGTCAATTTATACCAGAGATGTGAAACCCTTTAGGAATTCATAATTACTTGGAAGAACAAGTTCTATCATTCCTACCGAATGTTCAACATCTGCTACTGATACAGTACTTCAAAAGTAATTACAATTCGACATTTCCCTTTGCTTTTCTCCCCTATAGTTTTATTTTCGATTTGATTTTGAATTAGTAACTCCAGTGTATCGATCACAGTCTGCAAAGTAAACATTAGTCACCTGTCAAACTTGCAGGTTAGGTTTATAGTGATGCTGGAAGAGGATCAACCTCAACTTCCTATTTTCAGTTTATCTGTACTTTGCTGATAGTGATTCACTAGGACTCCACTTACAGAGTGGATACTGTACTTCTCTAGAGCAGCCTCTTTGGGTTTTATACAGACAGATTCCAGAAGTTTTGAAAGAACGTCTGCTTCAGACATGTTTTTCCACATTCTGTCGGTGTGCCTGACAAGTCAGCTTTTATTGCCTTGTGATAAGCCTTCTCCATTTATCACCTGCATGGTTAGTTAGGTTGGTTACCTTTACTAAGCATTGATGGTTCTCTTTATAATAAAGTTTGATACTTCACTCTATTGATTTCCAGAAAAAGTTTTAACTACAGTGCACAAAGAATATAATTTTGAAAATATTTACATTTTTGTACAATTACACCACAGCACTTTAATCTAAATTTCTTAATACAAACAAATAGCACCATTAGCCTTTTGCACAAATTCTTTCTAACAAACCCAAAAGCTGGATTATTGTCAAATTAGGAGACTGGAACCACTTGGAATGAGAATAAGCTCAAGAAGCCAGAGTACTGAAACGCCTACCTATGTAAAATATTAAGAGGAAGGAAATTAATCTGGAAACATCCTAAGCATTTGCAAATAACATCTTCCAATGTGAGCCCTATTCAATGTGCACTACAATTTAACTTCAAGAGAAACTTTTTCTTATAGGAAAGTTTAACGCTTGACCTTATTGTTCTAGTAACTCTTTATATGCTTCCCATGTTTTCGAGTGTCTGCTGAATACATACTGCACAACCAGTACGGAGCAAGTCTCCTACGTGAATGTGAAAAAAGAAGAAAAAAAAGTGACAATTTCTAGCTAATGAACCTCCGAGCATGCTAATCAATGCAGCATCATGGACAGAGCAGGGACTTCCAAGCCAGTAGGAGGAAGGGAAGTTAAGTGCAGAGCCAATGAAAAGAAGATTAACAAACAGCTCAGTGAAGGAATTAATGGTTCAGAGAGACATGGATAGCACCACAATGGATTGCACTAAGGTGCTAGAGGAGGTACCTTATTCCCTGCAGAGCAAATGCTATTTCGGAAGTGTATTGCAGTATGAAAATGCAATTGTTTAATGGTTACCATTTGGTTCATTCATCTACAGAAAATGCATTCCTTCTAATATACGTTCAACTAACATTCAAATTACTGAACTATACATAATGATACATAGTTTACAATTCGTGAAAACAAAGCTTGAAAGAATATAATATGGTCATCTTAAGCATGGTGGGATGTTTTATAGGGCTAATATCCAGCCAAGACATTTCAACTTTTATGCTAATGGTCCAAGAGTGCTTTTTGTATCACCAAGAAATGTAAAAAATTTAAAAACGAATGATAGTCCTCACAGCTGTTAAGTATTCTCAGGGTCACTGAGGCGTCAGACTACCACGTTTGCAGTACTGGATGTATAAAAGTGTGAACGACACATCAGGAGACTTGCTGTAAATCAGGAACTAGATTAGATGCCCAATATAGTGAGTATCAGTACATCAGTCATTTGATGCATGTTCCCTTTTTCTTCTGGATTATTAGATTTATCCCTTCCTTTATGACCCACTTTTCTATCTATATCTGTGGGCTGTTTGCATCCATTTGCTTTCACTGTGGTACGCTGGTATTGTTATTCACCATTAACCTTCCAGTTTAGTTAGAGATCAGGAAAACGGCTGGGGTCCTCCTTGTAGTCATCAGGAATAGTGAAGATGGATTCATCAAATTCATCATATCGGAACTCCTGAAAAGTCACAGTGGCTGTGATGGTGGGAAATACAGGAATATCTAGATAGGAAGCAAAGCAGTACAATGAAGAGCAAAGAAATACACGCTTACCAATAATTACCAACTGTTACTTAAAGATTTGTAACTTCAGACGTAGAAGCTTGTTTCGTATTCTATACAATGGTGATTCAAAGCTCTTAAAAAAGGAAGTGGTTTCAAGTTATTTCAGAATATACTGAGATACCCTGAGTGCAGAAACAATACCCAACTCAATACACCATTCAAAAAACTGTTAATATTATTAATTCAGTAGTTTTCCATTCTTGATGCGGACTGACAACATGGAAACTAAGGTGCTGTGAACGTACAAATTCATCTGCTAATATAGAGCACATCGGCCTGAAGATGATAGAAGATAAAATATCCTCGCCACATGTAGGCTTCAGTTGAGCAAATTCACATGAAAAGACGAACCTTTTTAATGTTTGCTTTAAAATATAACCCTTTTCCAATTTGAATTGAGGTTGAACACTTGAGAGTTATCCTCAATAAAACTGGCTTGCCCATGAACTGATCTACGCAAAAATTCAATCCTCAATAAACAGAGCTGTGCAAATACAACAGGAGGTAGAATATAGCCTGTTCAGAATTGTCTAGCTTAAACAGCTTACTGGTATGCAAGAAACCCTTTAATACTTGGAATAGGTACTATTACTCTTTGGCAGCTTATGCTGTGATAATCTATACCATGAACAAATTGCTTTATACTTTTCCATTTGTTAGAGTGTAATAGTTTTCTATTTATTTGTAAGTGAAAAATATATCACCAGTAAGCCTTGAGGAAAAAGAAATACAAAAATGCTACAAAATACTTAAGTCATGACTGAGATCATCCTTTAACACAAGGATAATTCAGCATATCTACATTACTCTTAGAGCAAGACCCTAGCATTAGGAAAATGTGAATTACAGAGCGCTCTTCCTGACTAGGATTATATTCACCTTTCAGCTGCAGATTTCCTACCTAATGTTACTTCGACTAACTTAACTATGTTCTCCTGAAATCTACAGCAACACACTCTTATGTAAGCAGTTCTTTTTCAAAACTCCGCAGAAGTTTTGAACATGTTGCATGAATAAGTACATACATTTTGGAAATACAAAGCCACAAGAGCTGTGTAGTCATCTTACCTAATTTTACAGGAAAGCCTGGTGGAAGCTTCATTTGAACAAATTCTCTAAGTTTGTTAAAGTGCTTGAAGGGTGCAATTACTTCTAAAACATTCAACAGCCTGAAAAGGAAAACAGATTTCATTACAAATTCTGGTTTCACCAGTTTGCCTCTAGAAAAGATAAAAATGACCCAAAGAGCAAGGTGATAAAAAAGTTTAAAAATTACATCATGCTTATATATCTTTCTCCTTAGAGCTTCAATATCAGCATCCTCACATTCCGTTCTTAGTGATCCATATTGTATTACCACAGGCGTACAAATAAACATCACAATACTAATTTCTTGTCCTCATTTTACAAAAAAGACCAAAGCATATAGTACCACACCCTCTTCTCCATGGGCGTAAGAAACCTTACATGGTTTTGTATTGGTTTAGAGGGCATAACTTTATGCTAAAACTTGTTACAGACAAAAATGTTTTAGAATTCTGTAGAATCAGGCACATTGGTATTGTGACAAGTTCATGATAAACCTGGTCAAACCTCTGATCTTATCAAGTAAGGCAAGCGCTTGGCTCTTCCAATAACAAGCATGCCAGCACTGAGGTCTCTAATTTTAACGGTTCACATGCTTAACAGCATGACTTAATTCATGGGTTTTAAACTGCCAAATTCCCATATCTGAAGATACGAAGAATTCTGCAGTTCATAAACACGCTAAAACAGTTCCTATATATAAATAACATTCATTGCCAATAATTTTGACTTACGATTCAATTCCTAAGGGAAACTCCTGGCTCATAGCTATCGTGGCTTTAAAGGTTTTCTTGCTTTCTTTGCAGACCAGCTCTCTTCCCAGATGAGGAGCTCTGTAAGGGGGAGGGGAGAAAGACAAAAGTCAGTTTTTCTCTCAGTAAAACCTTGGTTTTAAAGGAAGGCAGACAGACAGACTCAGTTTTGAGAATATCAGTAAAGAATCCCTACAATAAAGCAAATACTTTAAAAGTAAAAGCTGTGCATAGTAAAAATGAGTCACTAACCATCTTAATTTAGATTACTATGAGTTCTGCTAAACTGTGAGACAAGACAAAAACAGTTAGGGAAAGGACTTAAGAAAAATCTTCAAATAATTCCTCATAAACTTTATATTAATAACACTATGGAAAGACCACCACCCCCCCAAACCAATAATCTAAAGGTGTCTACGGAAGTTAATGTCAGCAAAACAAAAATACTTACTTTCCATTTTCAGCAGATATGTACTCTTCCCATGTAATTGTATTGGGTGATGGCGGAGTAAGTGACTGCCGTCTGACAGGCTGTTCAGAAAAACATGGCTTAACTGTTTATCTTTCCTCATATTCTCTTAGAATTTTGCCATTCAAAAGATACAACTGTACTTCAATTCTACAAAGAACAGCAATACTATCCAGTTTGTAGCTTATACTTCACTGGGCTTTTCCATCTCCTGCTCTTGCTCTCATAGTCTCCATTTAGGTATTTGGCCTCAAACTGTATTTTACATAGAAGTTGGCTGGTTTAATACATCAGTTAATCAGTTAATTCAAGTGTCTGAATGACAAGTAACAAAGCACAAGCTAATACAGAAATAAATTATTCATTTTTAAAAGGCTGTATGCATGCTCCCAGATGATGTCTGGCTCATTCTGAATAGCTCTTGATTTCATGGTGATAATAACAGGCTTAGTCCATTTTAATGAAGCTAAAGGAAAACTCGATTGAAAAAAAAACAGAAAGGCATTCTAAACATTAAACATTTGGTCTAAAAGAAGTTAAAGTGATTTGCCACAGCCAAAACAAATTAAGACTGAAATATCCAATATAATCACAGAAATTCCTCAATGTGTTCACTAATCAGGATAATTCATTAACGTATCACCATGATTATACTCGTAGGTCATATTTATTATTTTAAAATTAAGACAATCAAAATAGAATAAAAACATTATCTAAAGATTTTACTAAATGACTGGTGTGAAAGATTATTCTCCTATGCAAAAATTCACGTACTGCAAAGAATTACTTAAGTATACCTCAAAATTTTGTTCCATTAAGTTGCCACCTTTACTCAGGCTCTCCATGATAGCTTTATTTCGAAGAATATCCTCCTCACTGAGATGTTCTCTTCTTTTCCTTGATTCTAATACAAGTCCATTAACTAGGTAGAAGTCTGCCAGAAAGTTTCCTACTCTTTCCTGCATGAAAGGAATTGGACATTAATGACCCAGAGAAGATAAAATAAAAACATTTAAATTCTTGCATATCCAAATGATTGCACTTCAGTGCAGTTAGATAACTTCAGGATTGAAATGTTGTAATTTACACAGCCAACCACAAGAGCTCTCAGACAATCCCAGTAAGGTTATGTACAGCACAAACACAAGAACTCCATCAGGAACAGAAATTTCATATCAATGGAAACTTTAAGACAGAAAAGATTGTTTAATAATTTAAGGGTGGCCAAGGGAAATCTGACTAAAATCCCCTTCAACAGAAAGCTGTGTTAACAAGGGTGATTTACACATGTAGAATACGGATTTGGTATTCAAAAGGAAAAAAGTTCTGAAACACTAGCTTAGATGAAAACTTGCTATGAATGACACTACCTGAACAGATCCAGATGAAAACAAAATCCTTCCGAGCTAGTGACAAGATAGCAATTTCCTACTCAAAGAAGTTACGACAGTGGCCGTTTTCAATTTTTTCCACAATTGAGAACTTGCACCTCAGTCAGACTGATAACATGGAAAGGAACACCCAAAGGAAACTACCCAGAATGCTCCCATCTTCCTGCATTTCTCCAACACGGGAGTGCACCAAATCCTTACTGCACACCCTAGAATGAACATGCAGAGGCCATATACTCCTACAATAAAGTAATTTTCAGTACAATCTGTTCTCCCACCTGCCCAATAGCTACACTTTATTATCTTTCTTCCAGGCTACTTTTTTCTTATGAAGGCAGTCCATCATATATATTTTATGTGGTCAAACTAGTGACAATTGTGGGGTGTAAGGGGAGACATTTCTCCTCCGCCCTGAACATCTTACTCTTTTACTCCTTATTTCTTCCCAACCACATCATCCTAAGGCTGTCTGAACTATTTTGTCTCCAGTAATGCAGTCTGTGAAATTTTCTTTCAGCTTACTGTTTTGTCTTCTCGAAAAAGCCATCCTGTTTGGGCACGTGTGAAGGTAATTGATTTGGTTGATAACGTTGCTGAGTAAATATCACTGCTCATCAAAATGTCAACCTCTTCTTCTGTTTCCATCTCAGATTCCTAGAAGAAAAATTCCCAAATACTGAACAGAACTTAATAATGACTACTTCTTCATAAAATAATAATAATAATTAAAAAAAATAATCAATGTCTTCTCCTTTGGAACTTTTTCCCAGAACTAGCATTTCCTGAATTTTCAAACTGTTTTATAGAGGCTCTGGCCAAATGGTTACCAAATAGTTTAATCATAAATATTAATGCAAATAAAGCATCCAAGTGTGATTTATCCAGAAGCTCAGCAGCCATACCTGTTCCACAGGCCGAGATCCATATGCTTAAGGGATTGGTGGACAAAGCTATAATTAAAAACTTGACTAAACACAAGGGGTCCAATGATTCATACCCTTGCATTGTTAACAGCTAAAGTGGCCACAGAGTGACTAAATCAATGCAGAGCAGTGGCAAGCAAGCTTGAAAACCCACCTGAGGACACCTAAATTAAGCCCATTGGAAAGATTAAAAGTAGCATGTGTCAGAACTTAGAACATATTTGCCTATTCAGAATGATAAAAGATTTTTCCAAAAGATTCATATTCTAGCTTTTTCCTCATTTAGAAGTCTGTATTCAAAAGCATAGTTTTTCATAACAAAATTTTATGTTACCTATACAGCTTAAGTTATAACAACTGAGCAAAAAATTCTTTGATTTGCATTTCTTTGGTGCTTGTTTGGGTCTTTCTGAGAGGCACATTTCTTTTAATGTAATAAGTCAGACTTCTGATGTGAAGTAAAAGCTTGAGGTATTTCACAGCCTACATTCACACAGATCTTTACCTCATGATGTATTCGCTGGTAAACTTTTTGTTCATTGTCTAAAACTACAAAAGATTCAGAGGGTGCAGCATCACCATTAAAAATGAAGCTTAAATCCCCTCGTTGGCACTTCATGTCGGTAAAGTCTATGAGAGTTGTGTCCAGCCTGTGAAAATATACCGATACTTTAAAAGATGTTACCCATAAACACTCAAACACATTAGCAAGTTCAGTTCGCAAGCAGAAGCTTTTTTTTTTTTTAAATCACAACCAAACACACTACAGCTTAAGTTTTCACAGAATATTTAAGTGAAGCCTGTATGCAGAAATCAAAAAAATTTCTATTAACAATAAGTTTCACATTTTAACATCTCTACCATTATAAATGCATTCCAAACTATTCTTACACTAAACTCATAGGAAAAAGTAAAGCTTTCGTCAGAAAACTTTATTTCAAAACTGCCAGCATGAGGAAGTGACAGAATTTATATAGCCAGTATGTGCTACATGTTGAGAAACACAACTACTCCATGTGATCAGCACTCTATCCTACAAGCAGCAGCCACTGATTTGAGTAACAATATTAGGACATGACCCAAATTATGAAAAGGACTAAGAAACAGACTGATTTTTTTTTTTGACTTATTTTAGTTGCTATTTCTATTTTTTCCCCTTCACCAACACAAAAGAAATGTTTCTGCTGACCTGAATAACTGCAAGATGGAGCCAAGGACAAAGATCTCTCTAGCAATTCATACCCATTATTGCTCAAATATTGACTTCTTTAACAAAGATGGTTAAAGAGCCTGAACTCAGTGACCACTTCAGCTCTATGGGGTGATTGCTTAATACTCATCATATGTTGTCCTCTGATTTCAAGAAAGAATCTGTAGCTATTTTCACTCAGTGCCAGTCTCACACAAGCAGAGGACACAGAAATGAGAAGGAATAAAAAGGTCTCAAGACTCAAATTTGACCTAAAAAGTCAGTTCACACACCCATGCTAACAGTTTTAATAGAACAAAATTTTCTACAGAATTAGCCTTCTGAATCATATTCTTGGCTTTCTGTTTTAAACTTTGGAACCTAAAGAAAAAGACAGAAAACACACTTGAATCCAAAACCCTGAACTAAACCAGTTAAAGAGCTGAGCTTGGGAAGACTCCGGAAGCTCTCTATTGACTTTGTGAATCTGTCACATTAAGCACTTTAAAAAGAGAAACTATGCCACTTTTTTTTAACTACACAGACCAGAGCAGCAACATTTCTCCACAAAACACTGAAAGCTCACGTATTTGAAATTGTGTTAAAAAAATCAAATTCTTATTTTTCAATTAATCATTGTCACGTCTGGTAGATAAAGCCTTATACAGCTTAATTGCTTTTCCTTTGTATTGTAAGTGACTCAGGAACTGAAGTTAAATTCAGATCAACAGAGAAAAAAAAGACAGTCTGAAGTTCAAACCACTTCTTGCCTCTAAACGCCAACATATGAACACAATGCAGTTTCACAAACGTTTGCAGACTCCTCAGCGCCCGCCGGCATCCAGCATTTTCACTAACATGTAGATATTTATGACTTAGATAGGACCGCATGGGTCTGACAGATTATAGCCAACGTCTCAAACATTTGTTAAAAAACTTCGGTAGGGAAGATGGCCTCTGTAGAAGCGCCAGAGTTGGGACCATGAGAGGAGGCACGATGCATGCACCAAGAAGAAAGGTCTGATGGCAGACATGCCTACAGGGAGGGAGAACCAGCTCCCTGACAACCCACCGACCCATTTCTGGAGACATGAACTGCATGTGTCAAGACCACCAACTCATTTCTGGAACATTCCTGAGCACACGCTGCACCTGCTTAATGACAACAAATCCCCATCTATAGGGGCAGACACTTTAGGTAGAAAAGAAGGAAGGATGAGTTCTTGTGGGGCTCTCCACACCAAACATCCCCATTGGCAGGTCCAACGCTGGATCCACAACTGGTGATCTCTATCTCTCTCTCCCACCCCCCTCACCCCCCTTCTAAGTAGCCTCTAAGTTACAGTTAAGATCATTAAGTAACTATCCTGGCTTCGGCTGGAAAACAGTTAATTGTCTTCCTAGTAGCTGGTACAGTGTTATGTTTTGGATTCAGTATAAGAAGAATGCTGATAACACACTGATGTTTTCAGTTAGTCTAAACATTACTTAGCAACAAGTCAAGGATTTTTTCAGCTTCTCCTGCCCAGCCAGCAAGAAGGCTGGGACACAGCCAGGACAGCTGACCCAAACTGGCCAAAGGGGTATTCCATACCATGCGATGTCACGTCCTGTATATAAACTGGGGGGAGTGGCGGGGTGGGGGGGGAGATATCACTGCTCGAGAACTAACTGGGCATCAGTTAGTGGGTGGTGAGCAATTGCATTGCGCATCACTTGTATATTCCAATCCTTTTATTATTATTATTATTATTAGTGTTATTATCATTATTAGTTTCTTCCTTTCTGTTCTGTTAAACTGTTATTATCTCAACCCAAGAGTTTTACTTTTTTTCATGATTCTCTCCCCCATCCCACTGGGTGGGGGGGAAGTGAGGGAGCAGCTGCATGGCGCTTAGTTGCTGGCTGGGGTTAAATCATGACAGTAACACAAGGCCAACCTTGACTTCCCATAAAGTCACATACCTTAGGTGGATCTAGTTGTGAAAGTCCCATCGTTTGTGGAATATTTGTTGCTATAGAAGTTTCACATTAAAGTTAATGTTTATGTACAGACCTCAAGTGCTATTTCATTTTAATCCACACCAAGAGGATTTGCGGACCTGAGTCACTCCCCCCCCTCCCCATGGGTGTGATGTGACAAACATACACTGTAAAATCAGTCCTTACCTGATATTTATACCTTGTTTGTGTATTTTACATGCATCAGAAGGCAGAATTCGGGAAAGTAAAGGCACTAAAGGTAGGGAGAGAGAATGCAGTTGGGACATTAAGGTTCTTCTGCAAAGTATTTCTACTAAAACTATACATCAGTTTGAATCTCGATGTATATTAATACAAATACAGCATACCCATTTCCCATCATAATCTCAATACAAATATAATTGACTAATACCAGGGTTATTTCTATTCAATAACTGCAAAACTGGTTTGTAATTGTACAGACTACTTTCAGCATCAGGACAATTTAAAATGTCCTCAGCCACAGCTAAATCATTTATAAATTCTAATAACTTGTCTTCTAGCTGTTTGAAATTTTAATTCTATGATTTGATAGTTTACTTATACATTGTTCCAACTGAAAGCCTAGCTACAATTAAAGCAGAACACCCACAAGCAGAAAAAAAAAATCCAATGCACTAAGCTTAAAACACCAAGCAAACATTAAACGACCATTAGAACTGAGAGTCAGTACAGTATTACAAGATGGATATACGAGACTGCAGCTGCCCTTACTCTAAAGAGGACCGTTTACTTTACAGCAATAAAACTGATTCAACACAATGACATTTCAATGCTGCTTTCAAAATGAACTACATTTCTACAAAGAATTAAGACCACCTGTAAAATGTAATTAGCCGAGACGACCAATAATTAGGACAGAGGCACTGCCCAGAGTATCTTTTTCCTTTCAAGAAAGAGAATATATAGGAAAAAAACTAAATAATGTAGAGAGAGGTGCAGCGAGACTCCTGGAGAAGAGGACCTCTAGAAGTTGGCTTTACCTCTGGCATTACTTTTTTCTGTGCAATGTCTGACTGCCACCATCATACTCAGCAAGTCAGGCTGCAGTCACTAAGCAATGTCTTACCTTACTCTATGCCTAGCTCTACTCTCTTTTTTATGCTGACTATTCCGTGAAAGAGTCCACTCATTAAATGTGCAGCACACAGTAGGCCACCTAGAAAAATGAGGTGTTTGTTCCATATCTGTTCAACATTTGATGGCAGCCTGGCTGTTCATTCCGCCTCTAAATATTGGAAGAGGCATATAGTCAGCAAATACTTAGACTATGCCTATATAAAAGTATATAAAATTACTAACTTAAATTTCAACCACTAACAGAAGGTATCACTTCTGATATTTTGACATCATTCAGACATGTTGATCATCATTAGTATGTTTTTGCTACTTTATTTAGATTTTGCTTCTACAAATAAGAAGGGGTGGAAATTAAGAAAACACTAAGCATTATACAGTCACATAATAGAAACACTAAGGTGAAGCTAGGATTTGAAGAACCTACCACATTGCTGCACTTAACTGACAGGAACCATTCAGAGTACAGACTGAAATTCAGGGAATTAAATGCCCCAAGTGCAGTTACTCAACTAAATTGTTCAAACCACTGCTCTATAGTGACACCAATCGACCAGACAGAGACATTTTAATATTTTACTCTTCTAATCAATTTCTTAAACAACAGCTTGTTCCCCCTAATATTTTGTCACTGACTTACAGAATAGAATTCAGCTCCAAAAATGAATAAGCCAAAATAGTTCAGCAAAAAAGTTGTCTGTCCCTTCTTTATAACTTAGATCTTGAGAACTGGATTGTGAACTTCCCAACATGCAAACCAGAAGAGAATTTAAGCTTGAGAGAACAAGCATGCTGAAGACTGATTATATTATCTCTGTATGAAAGGAATACGCAATTGCTTACCCCAACTTTGAAAATCCCAGTGAAGCTCTAGATAGAAGTCACCTAGCTGAGATGAAAAGAATATATTAACAAGCTTTTTAGTCTAAATTACAACTGTAAAATTTGCTGAAAGACCAGCAGTTTTGTTTTGCCAAAGAAAACTTTTTCTCTAATGTTAGTATTTGAATTTATACTGAACTTAAACATTTCTGAAACTTTAACTAGAGTAGAATTAATGATGATAAAATTATGTAACTAATTTGAACTACCAATTTTTTATGAATTATTTTTAAAAATAATAATTTACACAGCTATAAAGCCATGGATTGTAGAAGATTTACTGTAAATATGCATTTAAAAAAAGATCTATGGAGCTCTTTGCTTGCTTTGATTGATCACATCCAACTGCATGGAATTATATGTTCTGGCTTAAATTAATGAGTCAAGTTTCAGCTAGGAGTATTCACACAAACAAATTTAAACTTGCCTTCTGGAAATATGCTTAAGTCTTTATATAAAAACTCGTCTACCTCCATAAACATGCCAGCCAACTCATTTAAACTGTATGCAAAGCAAAAGCAAAGGCAAAGTAAGGGGTGACTCGATTATAGCAGATGTTGGTAATACACTGAGGTAGCCACCCACATACATCTACTCCATGCAAGAAGAAAAATACCCAACTCTAGGCCAGGTCTTGCACCAGCAGGAACAGGGAACAGCAGAGCTGTTTTAGTAAGGCTATGTCTGCTTTCTGTTTGCTCTCACACAAAACCTGAAAGTTTTTTACTTCTAGACAGACAGCAGGTTTGGTTTTTTTTTTCCCCTTGGATCAATGAAAAAAATAGGAACACTGGTAGAGGATATTCATGGAGTGTATCACTGAATTTGTTTAGCTCAACTTTTCAGATATATGGTTTAATTAACTTAAGATAAACAGTTGGGTTTCTGCAAACCCATTCATATTTTACCACTTGACTAGTCAGGAGAAGCTCACCCCTCCTAAAGGGAAATAAACACCTGAATTTTATAACCATAGTTTTAGCACACTAGCAGCAGTTTGAAACAGAGGAAACTGAGCATTTCCCTAAACTGAGGAATGTTTCACGTGCTCAAGAAGAATTGGCTGCTGCATGTAAATGGAGAATTAAACCAAAAATCTCTTTCATTACTAAGCAAGAAAAGAAAGTGTCAGTCATCATTGGTGACTAAACAAAACCAGTAAATTGTTCACCAAAACAAAAGATTTAAGAAAGCCTTAAAAATCTAATGAAATAAATACAGATTAAAACCACATTCTTTAACTTTTAGATTGATTGCAAAGACAACTAGCAGGTCTGTCTTACATAAACCTTTCTATCTGAATTTCTAGAAGTTGAGAAGGAAGTATTATCTTAAAAATACACATAATTCTGTGACCCCTTAAAATGGACACTGTAAGCCAAGACTCCTCTTAAAAGCAAAAGAGATTTGTAAAAGCAAGTAAAACCTTTTTTACAGTTTGCCAGAGCATCCGTACTCAGAATATAAGCCACTGCTTTCCATAACGATCTTCTGTTGTCAATACAACTGCCTTGAACTTACCTCTTTCAGGGCTTTTAATAATCGAGGTCGCTTTTCTTCAACACTTTCCCTGGACTGCTGTTTAAGCTTCCTTAGAAGTGCTGTAACTAAATAGAAATTAATGATAAGGTAAATCTATTCTATTTGTTTGTTAATTACACGTTAGTGTCGTTACTCGGCATCTTAAAAAAAGAAAAACCAACGCAAATATAACATTTCATCAGACTTTGGAGAAATTCACTTCAAGTTATAGTAATTACACATAGCCTACTCTGATCACAACAGGAAGAAAAGCCTCAATAATTGTTTATAATATAAAGTGTACAATTTTATCAAGAGGTCTTTTACTGCGCATTAGTAAACATGTGGGTACACATGTATATTTTTGAACACGAGCCTATAGATTGCATAACATCTATTCCCACTGAGAAAATTCTTTAGTAGTGAGGAGCTGACATGCAGAATGTTGTTAGTATACTACAAACTAGTGCATTAATATATTAATAGATATATAATATATAGTGAGTTTTCTGCTATGGGAAATGGTAATACCAATTACTATTAACATCCACTAGTGAGCAGCAGTAGAATAATTTTCCTTTTACTACTTTGTATCTGGAGTGAATAAGTAATCACTGTATTTGCCTACTGGCCTGCTGAGATGCAACATAAAAGCATTATCGCATTGTCAATTGATATATCAAATATATGTATGACCACATGGAGCAGTTTGAATTAGATGATCCCATACATCTAAAATCCATTCTGACCTTGTAACTCCGATTTTAAATACAGAATGCTAGTTTATAGCTTTTACAATCACTTTAAGCAAAATCTTAACTCTACTTAGTGTTATGTACCCTAATACAATTTTTTTCTTAATCAAGAAAATGGGCATGTATAGAGCTTTTCATATCGTATTTAGATATAAAAAAGGTTAGCTGATTCAGATAAACTCTTCAGAGAACTAGAATAGGAATATTATAAAAAACCCTAGCTTGAAAACCTTTGTTTTCCTGTTCTGAATGAGGCCTCCATTTCTAATTAATTGGGAAGCAGAGGTTCTTACTCATTTGTCTGTCTCCATAGCTGATGGCTTCTGCAAGAGGGCTCCATCCCTGAGCGTTTTTCACCTTTACTGGAGCATTATGAGCTAAAAGCAAGTGGGCACATTCTGTAACAAAATAGTAATAATTATTTCCAGTAAACATCAAGGATGTAGCAATATCATTCATAATAAAGGAAACAATAATAAAGCAAAAGAAGTAGATATTCAAGATATTAAACTGTTTACCAAAATACGTATCTGGATTCTGACTCAAACTTTAACAAACAAAAAACATTTATGTAAGTACTTACAGCACTTCTCTGTTAAATATAAGCACTAAGAACATAATTGGTAATCAACCACCAATTACATAACCTCTGAAGAAATGTCCCTTCTGCTTCTTACATTTTGCTTTTTATAAAGCTGTACTTCTTTGCGTGCATATACACACACACAACTATGCAACAAATATTTTTAAAACATTACATCAGCTCTCTCTACTTCACGCACGAACGCATGTACCAAGAAAAACTTCCTGGTCTTCCACACATGGAAGTTGCGCACAGTCTTCCCCCTCTCTATCTCAACCCCCTTCTCCCAAAGGTCAACAGCGAACTGATTTGCTAGAAATGCACATGGAGACACAGATTTTGGGCAACTCTTGAGAACATCGCGTTTATGGGAGGCAGAGAGGAAGCTGTGGCACTAACACATCCCTGTGTGCTGTAACATCTTGTGGTAGCGTGGCATCTAAAGCGGGCAAACAAGCACACTCTGACCTAGGAAAGCCTCAGAACATGTGCACAACCGGCTGTACAACAGGTAACAGGTACCGTAGGACTAACGACGTGGGTATGTGGAGCACTGATGACAGAGCACACAATTCATGGTCCTGTGCTCCATCAATAGAGAGGTACACTTGCAACGTGCTACATTTTTCATCAACAGCATCAGTAACAGCATGCATCAAGGCTATCCCTGACGCTCAGCGTGCACACACCGTGCCGATAAAGCAATGTTAACATCTCATCAAAGCCACACAAGTTCCTAGCGCAGCCACAGCTCAGCTTGTATTCCCCTCTCTGTCTCCGGGTAAAAGGTGATGGTGGAATGATGAACAGTCCTTAAAATTAAGGAGAGAAGAAAGCTTTCAGCGTTTCCATGTTTTGAATAAGCTGTCCTCATTTGAAATGGCTCTTCGGTTTCTAACTACAGAAAGTGAAGAAATGTCTCATTAGAAATTGGATGGGCAGGCATGACGGATAGAGGAACTTCCTGGATTATTCTCCTACTATAGGTGTTACAGGAAACCATACTAGTCATTCCAGATGCAGCACTCGTGAGTCACTGGCAGGCTCAGTGTTTTGAAAGGAAGAGATACTTCACTGGTGAACATACTATCTTTTGTGGTAAATAAACAAAAGCCCTGACTACTCTGTCAGCAAACAAAGAGAGGTATTTTTATGGTTGCTTAAATATAGTGCCTAACACAATAACAACACTGTATGGTGAGCAGGCAAATAAGCTTGCATTTACTAACCACATTACATTTTCAGTTACACAAACAGGATGTAAATTCATCCTGCACTTCAAAAAACTGGCCATAACATTGCTATATACAGCTGAACAGTCTATATGCATCACCCCAGGAAGATGGAAAACTGACCTTTGATATCAATGAGACAGACTAAAAAGGTGGGAAAGCACCTGGGGTTCTTGGTGGATCAACAACTACACGGAATTCAAAGTTGAAACAGTAAAACCAGGTATTGTGCTGGATGTCATGCACAAATAGCCCTGCTCTAGGCAAGCTAGACAAAGGCTTACCACAAGCATCCTAAAGGATTTACACACAGGATGACTGGCTACATGGAAAGAAGCCAAGAGGTGAATGGCAAACTGAAATCTAAAACATGCAGCCAATGAGAAAAAGGGTAGGGGAAAGAAAGGCCTCTCCTCTCCCCGCTACACTAAACACAGGGATAACTCATATTCAAGGGGTCTGTCGGCACTGAGTAGATATCCTAGATCTGAAACATAAAATAACAAGCTTTCAAGAAAGACTTAGAATAAATATTCAACCTTACTGAATTAAAGTTGGTAAACTCTGTTCTAACAGTTTAATTAGAAGCAGCTTCTTTGATCAAAATTGTTTGTATTTAGTAACATGGTATGATACTGTTGCAGTTATACGGGAAGTGTCCCTTCATGACAGCTAATAGCCTTTTAACCAAAACCACACAACCCCTAAACCCAACACAGAAAAACTTGTAAATAGGAACTAATGACTGTGACAAACTAAAGCTTGAAACAAACACTGCCACAAGGCACAACAGAAGTCATATACGTAGCTGATCATCATTGCTTGAAAACATAAAAGTAGTCACAAAAGTAAAATCTATCTCACAGACAAAAATGCCTTATTTAAGGCTGAGAAATTAAATAAGTGGCTTCTGCCACTGTTTCCTTCTGTTGTTCCAAGCCTCTAGTCTAGGACCCTCACTGGAAACAGCAGTTCTGATACAGCACCATTTTTCTGATGTTGAAAAAAACTCCTGTCTCTGACTTCTAGCAGGCAGGCACTTGTAAAACATATCTGCCTCATTGCTGTCTCAAAGTTTTTGCATATCATGTTTTTCTTTTCTTCCTTTTATTTTTTTTTTATTTAATTTTAAAAGTCTCACAGGGTAGACCAATATTGGCAGATGCCAGCAAGCTCTACTGCTGCTTCTTCTGCATAGGCCACCTCTCTCCCCTCTTCCTTCAAAATCACCTCCCACTCTAACTCTCAATTACCTTAGATCACTTCATAGGTATTACCAAAATGTCCTAAGACAACTTATTGCATTTCCTGCTTCCCCCACTCCAAAACTGCCAGGTGTTTCAGTTAACGACAGCTCTCTCGTGGAACAGTACGCGCACCAGGCACAGGACTGCCATGGCTGAATGAAATGAAGCCATTCCTGTTTCAGTAGTGAAAAATAATTTTACTGTCACAGAGACTGAACAATCATATTCCAGGTTTCTTCCCAGTCTTGAAACACATCTACTTCTATACTTTCTATTTGAAGTAGAAATTTAAATCTTGTGCCTTGAAATTCTGCTGTAAAGAAATCCTCAAAGAGTATCTGGAAAGAGGAGACTCATTGTGAATCAACAGGCTGCACAGTCCTACAGGCTGTCCCATGCCTCGCAAAGGGCAGTCCTGACACATGAAGAAACAGCTAGGCCGTGAGTCAGAAATTCGAATCAAGTGAGTGAAGGAGTATGCAAAAAGCAGGTGAGCGATTACATTTCCACTCACAGAGTCATTTTATTCTAGAGGATGTTATTCTGATTCAATTCACTGGGAAAAAACTAAACGGGGTTGTTCAACACCTCTAGTGATCAGATCAGCAACAAACACAGTGACACTAATAACCAGAGAAGTGTTGACAAAGAGAAAGGGTATCATCACACAAACAGAAATTACTAACCCTTCTGTACCATGAATTAACCGCAGGTTACAATAGAGATTTGCCTGGATCAAGTCCCCTGCCTACTACACATACTGAGTATATCCCTCCGCTTCAGCTGCTTGGATGCCAAAAGGGAAGCAGGCATGCATATGCTTGCCTCCACTGCTTCGAGTTGTTTCTCAATCTTACGTGATATTCCAAGTTTCCCAATTTCCTTCCAACTCTGCAAAAAGAGAGGAGCTGGGTTCACCCATTGTTCTTGTTCTAGGCTCATAGCGTCCAACTGCTACAACTCCTTTCCACCCTACCCTGCTCACTACCTAGCTCCTTGATTTTGGCCTAAAGAACAGCTCCGATTTCTTCTCCAACTTTTCTCTTCTAAATCTGCATGGCAACTTCTTTTCAGAAAACCCCACCTTTGAACTAGCTTGAAACACAAGATCACATTCAGGAAAACTGAAAAAACTTTTTTTCCTCTTGCCCCTAATTTTTCAGGATAATTTAAGAGCTAACAAAATTAATAGTTTTACCTACCTTTATGTCCCAACATCACAGCAAGATGTAAAGGAGTGTTTCCTAAAACAAATAATAGAAATAAAAAGATATTAGATTCAAGGTAACAGAATCCATTGCAATTCCTTCAGGCATTTGCACATAACAACTCAAACATTACATGGTAAGAAACCTCAGTTCCATGACCTAACCAAAGAACATACTAAAATACACCAGAGCAGTTACCTTTTTCTAAAGCAAGCATTTGGATTATACTTGTTAAAATAAATATATCTGAAACACATTTCATGGGCCAAGAGAGCTTTTTTTAAATGACATCTTGAACCTTACTCCAGCCAAAGGGATCCAATTGTACCTTCGAGAAAGAGATAATCTAAACCTCTGTGTTTATCATCGTCTGAAAAGTCTGATATTTTACAAAGAATGACATATCTAGGTTAAAAGCTACTCAAAGATATGATACTGATTAAAATTTTAAGAGCCTATTTTATTAATTTTTCAAAGATTTAGTACAAAATTTTTACTGATATGGTATTGGACAGATTGCAAAGTAACAGTAACTTCACTACAAAAAAGCCTTTTGGTTATTTTAATGCCTTGTTTCCAAAGAAAGCTTCTGAGATTATCAGCAGGTATTACAAACATGACCCTATTTTCCTGGCTATGCATATGACACATTTTGTACTTCTGTTCTTACATATGCACTGCAAGGTACAGAGAGTTGTTTTTCTGCATTAATGCTGCTACCAGAATTCTGACGCATTTTATGTATGTAGCTTAAGGATGCAAAATTCTTCTATTTAACTGTATTGCTCTGTTTATATGTTCAAACATTTTCTTAGTGGAGTTAACAGAAAAATTGCTGGAAAACAATTTTATTTTGCAATTATAACAAATGCATTTGATTTTAGGTTATTTTACAGTACCGTGTTAGCAATAAGTACTTGCTACATGCAAAGGATGATGTACTGTATATCTAAAAGATGCAATCCAAAACACTGAGAGTTTGCTATACAAATTGCCAGCATACTACAGTATCATGGAATCTCTGATCAAGATAGGCAAGCAGTAAAAGGCAGAGTTTCTAGGCGGTTTTGAATGAGCTATTCAACATGTAGAACAAATTATTATTGCAGGTCACTAGCAATATCACAGACAGCTACATCCTAGTTCATTACGTACACTCTAAGCCAACCTCAAATTTTATATTAATAGATTTTGTAACATCTGTTAGCCAAAACATAATTTAGAAGACTGGATACAGCCATTCTTTTTTAAGTGACTGAAATAACAACATTATCGAGGAACAAACTTGAGGATGAGCCAAACCATGTACTCAGAAAATTCAAATTATGCAAGCCAAGGTAAACATTTTCCTCACCTTATCAGACACTTCAATGGGATGCATATATCTATATACATAAAAATAGCTCTACACTAAGTTTTCTCTCACATTAATAAACCTTAAAATTTAAAAAAACACCCCACCTTTCAAACAGTGAATAAAACAGAGCTAGACAGCGCCAGAAGCTATGACAGCTTGGTATAATGGCAAGAAACAACAAAATGAAAGCTAACCAGGCCCCTGACAGCTTTCCCAAGAACATTGCTGGCTTTCATTTGGCCGATAAGCAGAAGCAGTTGTGTGATAACACACATCATTTCAAAACTCCTCTGGACAGGGTTCTGAGGAACCTGATCTAACTCGTGTTATCTCTGCTTTGAGCAGGAGGTTGGAGTAGATCACCTCCAGAGAGCACTTCCAGCATAGATGTTTCTTTGACTCAATGATCACCAAAACGTCTGCAATTCAAAAATTAGGTAGGAAACTTGGATACAGCAGACAAGGGAAAGAGGAAGAGGAGCTTGCAGAAAAACAGACAGTACATTAACTAATAAAGCAAAGAAACTAGAATTTATCAACTCCAGAAGAAAAAAAAAAAAAAAAAGCTATTTATGAGGATGCTGAAAAGCAGTAATATCCTGCTTGCTGGTCTTTAGCCAGTAAGTCCCTGGCAAGAAGGAGTCTAACATTTAGCAAACATCAGCAAGATAAAATAAGAGGTTAGCTGCTGTACCAAAGGAAGAGGAGCCACACTAACAGGTAAGGCAGGAAAGCACCTTTAAGAAAGGGAGTAAGAAGGAGAGGCAAGGCAAACACATAGAACATAGAAAAGGGACACTATGAAACTTAGAAAGAAACACTGCAGTTCTACTGTTCTGGACTACCTGGCCCGTCAAGCCTTTTTTTTCACTGCCCAACACAATCTCCTCTCCAGACAACTCCTAACCTGGATCAGCCAAGCTCAGAGCGCACAGACACAACAGTGCATGGCTGCTTTGGAGAGCCAGCTGGAGCATAGTGGTAGGACTGGGGATGATGGAGCAGTCTAACAACACGCACACAGCACACCAAACCCTGTAAACACCACAGTAACCTCACCTACGTTTTAATTCCATCAGAATTCCACTGCTACTTTACAAAAGAACCTCCCTGACCCCCTCCCCAAAGGAAAACAGTCTCAGCACAAGCTGAGACACAACGCTAGCTTTGGTACATCCAAAAATCAAACCTGGAATGGCGGTTTGCACAGTTCCATCACTAATCATCTGTCTTAAGATCTGATAGACCTGGGGAGGTCTTGATACTCTTTGGGCCAAACAAAATGGGTTTGATCAGTAGCAAATTTAACTCTGGCTTATCAATATAAGCCATCCAAACTGTGTAAGGTTGTATGTCACAAAATTAAGAAATTACGGTGAGGAATCACTCAGCTCATAGAATGCGCCCATGCAATCTTCAGGTTCTTCCTCCCAGCAGGAGAAACAGAAGAGCTGTTCAAGGAGAAAGACTCCTCTTTTGTGTAATAATTGGCCTTCAGCAGATGTAAGCTTTCGCTCTGCCCAGGAAAACTGAGGGAAGACAAATGCCTTGGAAAAGATGAGACCAGTGCTGCCACAGTCTCCCATCTAGCAACAACCGCCAACCATCAATACTGAGTAGCAGTACTTATCAGGGTCTGAAGCCGGCAGCAGCCAAAGACTTTCCATATGTTTCACCTCAAAAACCTGGCTGGCTGGCAAGCACAACAGGACAAGTTAACTTCCACTCCTTTGGGAGAGATGGGATCTGAAAACGTAAACCCAACCCCAGCAGGTGCTGAAACAGAGCCACACTATCAAGCTCTTGCTAGCATTTGGATGATAAAAGTCACAGACTGATAAATTAATTAGCATCAGTATTTACAGGACTCAAAGGGAACTGCTCCAATGGAATGCTATCACACTGCAACCTCATGTTCCACCGATCCTAAAATACAAATCATGTTTAGTTGCTTCATCATGGCAAGGACAGCTGCGGCTCATCTAGAATGTTTACTATCCAGAGCATACAGAATAATTCTAGGTTAAATTAGTCTGATGAAAAAAAATAATGAACTTTAATGCTAATCAATTTTTCCTAGCCAGTGCACAGTGCAACTAAGCATTTCTGCCAGGATAGGCAAGAGGGTGGGAGGGGGCAGTTTCACTTCTTTCAGTTGCACGGATGGTTTTAACAGCTTGAGGTTTTCAGTGAACCACAGCACAAGCCACAACAGTAAACATTAGATTCCATGAAAACAAGTAGCCTTACGTGAGACAGCTGCTGGAGAGGGAGAGAAGGGTGCAAATATACAACTATGTAATTTATCTATGTAAAGACAGCCGTAATAAAAAGGGCACTGTAAATAATTAAGTGTCTGACGTGTAGTTTTGATGACTTGCATGCAATTTAATCATAATGATAATGTGTTTGATATGATCATTTCTAGACACTGACTGGAACACGAATGGGCACATACTTGAGCAGCTGCGATCAAATTCATTCTCTTTTGGCAACAGCTTGATTCACCATATAAACAAATCTCAAATTTCCCTTTCATCTAAAGACAACTTCATCGATATCTACAGCTTTGGGAAATGAGCATATATGCCTCCCTCCCCCAGTCATACAGTCTACAGGGCCTTATTCCAAGAAAGCAGTGATACAACAGTGCCCAAAATCCTGCACATGCACATCCAGGGCATGCAAATAAAAACTGTTTGCACAAAAACGTGCATAAAATACCGTACTTGTCCACACGCACGTGCATGTGTAGCTTTTAACCTTTTGTTAGGCATCTGGCACACCTACAAGGAAGCTGAGTCTGTTTTCCAGGAGTAATTCAGCAAGAAGATTTGTCTATTCCAGAATAGAACATGTTTTTATTCTGAATATATGTTTAAGCTCTTCAATGCCTACTATAGTAAAAATAAAAGTAATCTAGTAGGTATACATACAGGCTTCTCCCAAGAAACTCATCGTCTTTGGAATAATGACACTGGCCTTCTGATGGGTAATGTTTTTTGAAGTTAATTTAGAGAGTGAGGCAGGCTGCACTCAATTTACAGACACAGCCAGTGTGTGTTTTACAGAACACCAAGGGTTTAACATTTTACAGGACTTGGCTTTTCTGCACTTAACCACACACTAAAAACGGACTGAATTATAAACAATAACTGTTACTAGAAGTTCTCTCTCCCCTCTGTCACTTCCTTATCGTGTACTAGGATTCTTCGGGCTTATTTCCGAGCATAATTGTAAGCTGAAGTTATCTGTCCCAAATAACTCACAATTCAAATATGTAAATGAGTGACAGATTGATTCAGGCAGAAAGAAAACAATAACAAGGAAATATTAGTCAGGCCTTTGGTATGTCAAGAGATCAAGGGTTTTGTTGCTGGGGTTTTTTTGAAAAGTTAATAGCAAAGGAACACTTAAAGTAAAAACTTCGAAGAAGATAATGAGACAGAAATCCCCAAAATGTTCCTATTGTAAACAGCATTGAAAAAGCAGAAAGACATTCGTTTGAAATTTTTTTTTATATATGTGCATGTGCATATCTATATATTAAAAAAAGGATGGTATCAATGGCTGTGATACACATTGAAGATGATAGTGCAGCAAAGATGGATCAGGAAGTGCCTTCAAAGGAAAGATATTAAGCTTATGATGATGAGTTATTTGATGAGGAATTGGAGGAGGTGCAGGGGAGAAGTGAGCAGAAGAAATACACCGAGTGAGAAAATTTCTTCCCGAGTCTGTTGCTTTCATTCTACTGCTATTTGCTGCGACATTTGGAACAAAGATGAAAGGATAAATATATCTGTAGCTATATTTACTACAACGTACTTAGAAAAACCTTATGACAGTTGTAAGAAATACTCCTCCCCATCTTGACTGAGACAACTGAGCTGTACTTTACTCTGCATTTTTTGTACTTTACTTTTCAGAGTGCCCAATGTTATTGTGGACATGGCTTTTAATTTCCAACCACATTATTCTTCCCAAAGACTGCTCTACCTTAATGTTCCTTTTTATTTTACATAACGCAATTAAGTAAAACAAAGGGAACATTTACCTCTTAATCAGAGAAAGAACATAACTGTACCCTTTAATCACAACTTCTCCAGATACCACATACGGTATAACTTAGCATATAACCAGCAGAAACGTATCATGTTACTCTTGAAATAGGTAGGAAACATAGAGATGGAAACTAACCATGAAACTTAAGCTGACATGACAGGCTGATTTATTTTTTAACAATGTAAAATACTCCCCCAATTAAACGTATTATTTTAAAGCGTTCTAGCAAGATTTGAAAGATCTATGCATTACAGAGTAGCACGAGGATCATACTGCCTCCTCTGCTACTGCCCCTTCTATGCCCAAATCAAGCTTGCAGGGGAGCGGAGAACAAGATTTTGGCTCTTTCAAATCCAGAACTAAAGCATTTAAAAGGAAAAAAACCAAAAGTTTTGTTTTGGTTTGGTTTTTAGCCCGGGGAAAAAAAGAAATCAAAGATCGTTCCACCAACAGCCGAAGGAACCTCTCCTGAGAGCGCTCACCACCTCCGAAAGCGAACAGGTGACAGTTCAGACACTTTAAATCTTTTTTTTTTTTTTTTTTTTTGCAACGGCGGCGGTTTTTGGACGTGAAGCAACACCCGGTAAGAGGAAGCTCTCCCAGCACTACGCTGTTACAAAAGCCAGTATCGTGCTCCCTCCTATTACGAAAACCCCACGAATTCTCCAAGCGGGCGGCCGCGCTACCCCGCAGACCCCACGGCCCCCTCCCAAAACTGCCCAAACGCCGGCAG
>JAVJGG010000090.1:1353803-1363987 GCA_035590195.1 Aviceda cuculoides | reverse complement strand
GGCCCCGGCCCCGCCCCGCCCCGCCCCAGCCAATGGGGGGGCGGCGGCGGTGTCTGTGGTGCCGGCGGCGGCGGCAGTCGTCGCAGTCGCGGTAGTCGCAGTCGCAGTCGCAGCTGTAGCTGTCGCAGCCGGAGCGCGGCCATGGAGCGCGGCGGGGCGCGGCGCTTCCTGCCGCCCTTCGCGCACTTCGCCACGCAGGCCATCCACGCCGGGCAAGAGCCCGAGCAGTGGCGTTCGGGCGCCCTGGTGCCGCCCGTCGCCCTCTCCACCACCTTCAACCAGCAGGCCCCCGGGGAACACGCGGTGAGTGGCGGTCGCCGGCGGAGCCCCCCGGCCGGGCATGGTCCACACCGGCTCGCCCCCCCTCTCCTCCGGCGGGAGGGGAAAAGGGGCTCCGGGGCGGCTCTGGGGTCAAAGCCGTCGCCTTCGGAGGCGCGGCTGGGGACACCGCGAGGGCCCGCGGCCCGGCCCGGCTGTCCCGCGTGGCCGGGCCCGGGTGGGCGGGCTGCCCAGGGCGGTGCTGGCCGGCCGGGGACGGGGGGTCTGGGGAGACGGCAGGCCCTGAGGAGGTGAGGGGGGGGGGGGCTCCCGGTTTGTAGCGCGTGGAAATATTTGCCCTCGTGCTCGCTCTTGGGGCGGGGAACCAAACCCAAAACGGCTTTCTCCCGCCGGCAGAGATGGTTTCTCCCGCAGTGGGCTGGAAGGCACCTTTCGGGCGATTTTCAGGGTGAAAACCGCATGAAGAGGGGCTCTCCGCGCCCCTCGGGCTCGGCAGCCTCCGCTCCGCTGCGGGCAGGGGCGTTAGGGGGGGGAAACTGCCGGCCCTGCCAAGGCTGGGGCCTCGGTCGGGTGGTTTGCCCGCAGCCGGGGACTTTCTCGAAGTCTGTCTGATAACAATGCTTTACTTTGCCGCCGGGCCCAGGCAGAATACGTTTTCTCGTTTACGCAGATTGTGTAAGAGGCTGTTTCTGTTGTCCTTCCAAAGCAAATGTATGTATCGTAAGTATTTTGTGGATATGTTGTGGAAAGTACTGGAAGTGTTTGCGTTGATCTGTCATGAAGTTTCTGGTGGCTACCGTGCATGTATGAGGGAAATGGCACGAATTTGCAACTCATGAATTAGTATTTGTTCCAAACCTGAGGTCCGAACATCACGCTGTGCTGGTTGGGCAACAGGAATTTGCCTTGTGATCTTTGATTCCACACAAAATCACTTACACAGACTAAAACGGTGAATGCTTGTAAGTAGGTAGCTGTGTTGAAGAAGACCGCAGAAGAAGGAGTCACACGCTGCTGCATTCACGTGCTGGTGACAGAGTGGCCACGTTCTTGCTGGAAGCTCTGTGAGAGCAGTCTGCCAGATTCCTGAATATGATAAAGTTGTCATTAAACAGAAATCCTGAAAGTACACAAATACCAAGATGCTTAGCCAGGTTCTCTCTATAACCAGTGCATCCGTGCATGCATGAGTATTTTTTTTTTCTCAGTATTCACATAAAAGCTGTTGCACTTGAACGTGGAACTTGGCCTGTTTGCATGCCAGGGAAACGTTTGAGCTCTCAAGGACTCTTGATCGGTACAGGTTGGCACTGGCCAGTGCCCTCAAGCAGAGCATCGTGGAGATGGGACACATTCTTCCTGATAACATAAGGATGAGTGGACTGTGTCAGCCCAAGGCCTTTTCTCCAACAGTGACCAGAGATGGATATCTAGGAAAAAGTAGGAGAATGTGGCTAGCAGCATGATACTTCTCCCAGTGCACCCCTTGAAACTATTGTCAGGTCAGGGATGCCCAGTCGGATGTTATGTTCAGCAGCTTGATGTAGCCAGAAAACCAGCCTGCTGTTCTTGGAGGAGGTGGATGCGTAACCTCGGTGTTGAGAGCGAGGGCTTTTTAAGGAACCTGGGACTAATACTGTACAAAACTCTCTCGGTGCTCTCTTTTAAGTTATGTTTGTTTCTTGCTTTCGCAACAGGGTTATGAATACAGCCGGAGTGGAAACCCTACTCGGAATTGCCTAGAGAAGGCTGTGGCAGTGCTAGATGGAGCTAAATACTGTAAGCAATTAATATGTTCCTCAAGCAAGATGTCAGCATGTGTGTCTCCTGACTGTCTGCAGCAGGCATAACTTGGGGAGCAAGGACACTGAGCTGTCAGCAGCAGCTGTATCACAGCAAGGCTTTCGCAGCTTCTGACTACTGGTGGTGGGCAAGAGCTGCTTTGCGGTGTGAAAAGGGTCCGACGGTTATCGTTCAGGAAAGTCCAGCTCAGTCACTGGGCTCTCTCTAGTGCTTCCTCTTGCTGCATTTGATGCCTAAGCTAAACTGAAGTCGTCCTTGTGCAGCAGCACTGAATGCAGTGGTCAGCGGGAGCCAGGCAGCAGCTGTTACCAGTGTTCGTCCTGGGTTCTGCTCTGTGTAAAATCAGGCTGCTGCTTCTACTGAACCCACCTTATGAGTGAGATAGCATAAGCGAGAGTGACAGAACAGGTTCCTTTTAAAAGCAGCAAAGTGAGGAAAACGAAGGCAAGTTTGACAAGGTTGTATCACGCTAAAATACAGTCTGCCTGCCACTTACTGTTTTCTGTTTTAGGTTTGGCTTATGCTTCTGGCTTAGCTGCTACTTTGAATATTACTCACCTGTTAAAGGCAGGGGATACGATTATCTGCATGGATGATGTCTATGGAGGTATGTAAAGCACAAGTGTGTTTTTGATCTTCATTGTACAAGTGATTAAATGTACCTATTTGTGATTCTCACGAACTTTCTGAATTTCCCACACAGGACCTTACTTTTCTTTAAAGCCTCTTCAAGTCATCAGAACACTCCTGTCTGATTTTGGTGTTAGAAATTCAAACACTGAAAGATTCTGCAGCACAACATGGAGGTTTAAAAAAATATAGCTAACTAGTAATATATGCTTGAGTGAGGGGAAAATAACAACTTCCTAGCCTTGCACAGATTTCTTCGTAGAGCAGGACCCTCTGCATTCCAATGTAGCAGAGCTTTCCAGCTTCTGGTATTTCTACTATTTCTTTCCTAGGTTTGACCCGTTACCAACCAGCATTTTGTCTGGACTGTTTCAGACAACTGTTCTGTCATCTTCCCTGAAAGCACAATTTGCATCTGTTATGCCCATGTCTTCTGAATGCTTCTGTGATGCTGCAGCCCGCTATTAGGTTTTGATCTTGCATAGGGTTTTTTGATCCATTTTTCCAAGAAACTCCCCAGTAACAGAGTGCATCCACCTCTGCCAAAGTCCTTCAAAAGGCTGATGCCACCCAAAAGTCCCTAGCAGGAAGGTCTGCCAGGATGTCCTGTGGCATTCGGTGTCCTCTGTGCCCGACTCCTGTGTTTCACTGGTTGGCAAAGCTTGTTGTCTCCCTCTGTCTGCTTCAAGGCCTTGGCACAAAGATATCAAATCTGCTTTGTTTTCAAAGGAAGGTTAGAGAGGCCAGCAACAGGTAGTGTTTTCCCAAGCAATAGCTGGAAAACCTTTTAGCGAGAGTAAAAAGGTTGCTAAGAGTGATTACTGTTTGGCAGTCAGTTCTCTATGCTTGTGCACATCAAATGTAAATAGACACATTTGCTTTTAATGTCTTAGTTCTGTCAAGCCAGATAGCTCTTCTCCAAAGTACATCTGGAGCCCAGTTGAGTGAAGACAGCAGGAAGCCCTACTGACAATCTGCTCCTTTAATTCACAGCCCTCCCACCACAGAACTCGGTAAATCAAAGTCATTTGGCCAAAGCATATGATCAGCTCCTCACTTCAGAAAGGCTCATAGGTGAATTTTTCAAGCAGAACCAGTTCACCTGCTCATTAAAGCCTCAGCCTGTGGTGGTTTCTGCAGAGACAAATTTCTTTGTTTCTTCCATGAATTTTTTTCATACTTTTGTTGTAAAGAGACCGGCTTCCACACAGACAGCCTTATTCAGTAGAGTTCACACCCCATGACATGGGACATCTGCGGATCTACCGCTGGCCGCCGTGGCTGGGATGTGTTCAGCCCCTTCCTTCTTCCCTGGGTTATTGGGGGCTTCTTGTCCCCTAAGTCCCTGCTTGTTTTTCTCCTAGGCTGTGCTCTTCTGGCTGTTCCTAGCCGTCTTTCCTGCTCGCGTTCTTGCACGCTGCAGCCTGGTCCTTTGTGAGCCACTTCCCCGCTGTTGCCTGTGCTGACTGCTTTTTGCCGTGCGGGGTTTATTCCTCCACCACGCTTGCCCTGTGCAGCCTTTCATGCTTCAGCCCTGTAATAGCAACCTTTGAGTCACTGGCTACTGAGTGCTGGCAGGTGTCCCTGCTCCCTCAAGGGTACACTAGCTTTGGTAAGCTTTTAGTGCATTTTTTGTAAAAAGCCTGGTTGGATAGGAACGCAGTACTGTGCTTGTTAACTCAAATGAGTTTGCAGTATTCAAGGTTGTCAGAAAAGCAGTAAAAGAAATTGAAAAGCTCTCGGGCAGTGCTGGAAAGCGTATTGCCTGGGATGTGTTTAAGAGGTGCTGGGTTTTGGAAGGTGTGAGGAGGAGCTGTAGGTAGTTTACATCTCTGAATTCTGAGCCATTGCTGTAACTTCTTAAAAGGGCTACTTTCAGTGTAACCTCTCATTTCCATCTAAGTTTTTTTTGTAGTGTGCTATTATTAAAAGTATGTAAGACTACTGTAAAGCAACTTTTCTGTGGTTTGTATTTGTAGAGTTGACAGCCTATGTGAAAATTTCCCATGCTTCAATAAGCTGCTTGCAGCACAAGAGAGAATATAATATATAGCTTATTGTAGAAATAAAAGTGTTTCCTTAAAAGTTAAAATAATAAAAAATTATTCAGACGTAGTGTCCAGCACATAGAATCACACCCTGCATGTACTGTGACCTTATGGCTAGATTGCAAACTGCTGTTCTGCGTAACTGAGTAAATGTTGAATAACCTTGGCAGGAAGACCTAATGAATTAATTTTTAATCCAGGTAGTGTTGCCAGATAGTCAGTATGTTGCACATCTGGTGATCAACTGGTTGCTTCTGGTTGCTTCTTTTAATCTTTCCAATTAAAGGCTTCAAAGACAGAAAGGAAGGAAATAATCACTTTTTTATTTTCCTCGCTACATGTTTATTTAATGAAATTATAAGAAACACAGTAGCTGGAGTCTTCGCCTTGATTCTTCTTCTCCCATATTCTCAATTAAGCTTATTGAATAGAAAAAAGAGTTTTAAAATATGTGGTGGAAAAAAAGTTATTAAAAGTGGGATGAGGGAGAGAGGATATAAAAACTGGAACTGGTAGCTTGTGCATGACAAAGGGCTGGAGGGAAAGTTAGAAGCAGGCAAACTAAAAGGGGTCTATTTAATTTTCTGATTAACCCCCCCTCCCAAACAGCTATTAATTGAAAGTACTTCATAAATCGCTCTGATGCCATATTCCCGTTATTACTTTTGCATGATGTTTAAAACTACAGTGATGTTTAAACTTTTTAGAAATAAAAAGTTGGTTTTGTTGGGGTTTTTTTAGGCACAAACAGATACTTCAGGGAAGTAGCCATAAAAATGGGTTTGAATGTACTTTTTGTTGACTGCACAAAAATGGAATGCCTGGAAGCTGCAATTACACCACAGACCAAGGTAGGAGAGAGCAAAATCGCTGAACTTACTTAATGTTGTTAATTAATTTTATTCTTGCTCTTGTTGTATTGGGTGTGTGTGTCAAGCAGAAGGGTCTGCAGAGGTGGCCTCTGCAGTGACGGGTTGGGGCACAGCTGGCTGCAACACATCCCCACTGCAGGCCACTTGGTGACGTTTGTGGTGCTTCACTGAAAACATTTTAAGAAGGGCAAAAAACACCAGAGAGAGAGAGAGAGAGAGAGGGAGAGGAGGACGGAAAAGGTAAGAAACAGCAGAGGGAACACCAAGGTCGGAGGAGGTGCTGCATGGCGCTGGGACAGATAATCCTCTGCTCTAGTGGAAGATAATTCAGCTGGAAAAGGCTTACAAACTTTTGGGTGTAAAGACTTTCTGCCACCTGTGTCAGGCTGCCTTCAGATGTGATGCACTTCAGTTTTCAAAAGCTTTCATGATCTTCCAATGTATCAGTTGTTTTTGTGGAGAATAGTACCTCTCCCCAGAAACCTTGCCTTTCTTCAGTAGGGATGCTTTCTTATTTCCACTCTGAAAACCTGCATGGGAAGCTGACACTCAACAAGTTAACATTTAAAAGCACTTACAACTTACATGTGTATCATCACCAGCACTGTAAAATCTCTAAACTGATGTTTCGTGTTGTTGAATTACTGCAGCTCGTTTGGATTGAAACACCCACAAATCCCACATTGAAGGTCATTGACATTCAGGCCTGTGCAGATGTAGTACATAAGCATAAAGATGTTCTTCTTGTAGTAGACAACACCTTTATGTCTGCGTATTTCCAGGTAAGTACTTTTGTTTGTTTACAGTTACCCCATTATTTCAGTGTATTCAAAGATACGGTTTTAAAATGGAAGCACCACCAAGGAACTGTAGTTTTGATCTATGCGTTGTAAAATTACCTGTTCTGTTTGTAAATACAACCCATGTACCGCTGCTTTTTACATTGGTAAAGATGGTATGCAAAGTATTTTATAGCTAGCTGTATACCAGTATGATAGCAGCAAAAGCAATATAGCTCAGCAGTCAAGTAAACACGCTGAATCAAGGCAGTTGGGTAAGCTGTTGGGAGAATGGCTTCTCCGCCATTCAAAAAATCACATTTTTTAGTTCTCACTGATGGAAGTCATAACAGGCCTGTGTCCCGTTTTCTAACTTTGGCCTTTTTATACCAGTTCTTCTGTATATGCTGTTTATGATCTGTTCTGAACCACCTGATAGTCTGAAGAAGGTAGTGGAAGAAAAAGTTAGAACAAGCAAACTTTGTTAAAGCTTTGAGACATTCAAGTTACTTTCTTCAATATTTTGGTGAATGGGTGGCTTAGAAGTTTCTAATTTTGATCTCGAACAACTGGCATAACTTTTCCGCTTTTATAAATAGAATACATGAAGTGAAGACAATTTCTTGAGTTCTAAAAATGCTTCAGAATAATAAGTGTCAAAGTCTTGTTCATCTTAACATGGGCTACAAATAACTCATGTATATTTCTCAGGAGACCAAGCTAATCACTTACATTTTAGGTCTAAAGTGAAACTTTTTTAGGAGTGTCAAAGGCAAGGTGTCTTTGTTAAGGGTACTGAGAGCTTTATAAATTAAGAGAGTTTTACAGAAGGTGTTAATGCTTAGCTAAAGCAGCACTTGGTTTTGTCTTGTACATACCAAAGCCTTGGTGATTTCCCCCCCTACAATGTGTATTACTTCAGAAAGTCGTGTCTGAAAGAAGAAAAGTGAGTATCTGGATGTATGAGCTGGTTAATGTATCCTTTATTGGCCTGGTGCTAAGAGAAGGTCAGTTGTAATGATTAATTCTAGTAAGCATAATAGGTAATGTCTTTAAAACCCTCCAGACTGCTGCTGATGCACTGTACTAAGAAGACCATAATTTTGGAGTTATTTATATAGCTATATTGAATGTAAATGGCACTGGTGCTTATGCTACCATTCTCCTGGCTGCCATTGGGAATGCACATTATCCACATTCCTTGACTAGACATCTATGTTTAATCTGAGAGCAGCAGTCTTTTATTCTAAATCTGTTTGTTTTGTTACCTTTTAACATACTGATGCTCTTCAGTCTTTATGCAATGCTTATATTATGAGCAAAGTCCTTTACTTAGTGACTGATTAAAAAAAAAATATTGTTCATTACTTCTTGCCTATCAACATCTCAGTTTGCCTCACCTTAAAAAAGCTTCTGAGAAGAAAGCTGGGAGGTTAGGGAAGAGAGACCTGGCAAACAAAACCTTTTGCACTTTCTTCAGGTTTTCAGTTGTTCTTTCAGTGCAGTATCACCAATACTGATATCTAGAAAACAATGCAATTTTTTTTGCTTTTCAGGCTGGGTTGAGGTCTTCATTTTCCAAGGAAATGTGCTTCAGAGTAAATACCATTGCTTATCCTGCCTCATCCCTAACCAATATAACTATTTTTTTCACAAATATGAACAGGCTGTATGTTAGATGTATTCAATCACTCCTCTCCCTGAAGCCAGTGGGAATTATTTATTGTGGGTTCTTTTTATTGTGCTTATCTTGAAGTCAGAGTGCTTTCCTGTACTGTTTTTGTCACATATTCTATCTATCTTAATTCTCAGGTTTTTGTTTAGGGTGTTTCGTGTTAAGTTTTTGTGGGGTTTGTTTGTTTTAGTTTCTCCACCTATTGTTATTTTCTGTGTTGGATCACAGCCTTTCTCGATAGCTTGAAATGAACCAGAGTGCACAAAAGCTTTAATTGGACCTATTATTTTCATTTCATTTCAGCGTCCTTTATCTCTGGGGGCTGATATTTGTATGTATTCTGCAACCAAGTACATGAACGGTAAGTGTGTGAGTTCAGCTCAGCTCAGGCTGGCTATTTAAAAGCCATTCTGGCTGCAGGCAGTTCACAAAATCCAGTGTGCCAGTAATTCTTAGATGGACCATTAGAGGAGATGGACCATTGAATAGATCATTAGTCTTCATAGCTCCTAAACTACCCCTGGGAGAAGGAATATTGACCTGATTTCAGGTAATAGACCTAGAGGTGTTTATAGCCATGTTGGCTTTAATGTGACTACAACAAAGCAAGTGGCTTCAGCAGAAGGTAGCTGCCAGAAATTATGTTAAGGTTCAAAGGAGGTTTCAGTACGTTCATTGTGTTGTTTCTCAAACAGCCCAGACTTGGAGCTAACGTTACTGTAGCTGTGCTGTAGCCACATGTCCTTGGTGGTGTAGGTAGAAGTGGAAGTTTTCTGGCCGGTGTTCGCTGTTGCTAAGGCAGCAGCCTGGTGCTGCTCCACAGGACACACCTGATTTCTGTACAATGTCCTGCTTTCTGGCAGTTAGCGGCGGTGGGCTTGGGAATTGTCTGGGGGTATGTGTGCAAACGGCAGAGCATGCTGCTGACCAGAGCTTTTGAAAAAAATGAAATCTGCCTTACGATTCATGTGCTGCGCAGGAAGGATGGCTGTAGCAACGAGAAGGAACCCAGCATCTCGCAAAAGTGGGACTGTATTAGCACCAAGACTGAGAAAATGGGGGTTTGTGGCAGAACACTGGAGCAGATGGAGTGGCTGATTCTGTTCTTGTCTTCTCCTTGCATTTTTAGGGCATAGTGATGTTGTAATGGGACTTGTTTCAGTAAACTGTGATGATCTCTACGAAAGGCTCAAATTCTTACAAAACTGTAAGTTGCCAATATAGGAAATACCTTGAAATGAATCGTATTCAAATATACCAGCTCGTAATGGGAAACATGTTGCATGCACACAAATACAAAATCTATCTAGAGATGTAGCTCAGGCATTTAAATGTGCAGAAGTGTAAATGACTGGAGACAAAGCAGTAACAGGGATGTAAGAAACCTGAATTCTCTTCCCTGCCTTTCACTGGTACATAGGGTGGCCTTATGCAAACATGATGGCTTTCGGTATGCCTCTGTGGCTTCTCTCTCAAGTAAACTTAATCCCACTGGTCTCCACTTCCGAACTGCTTCTAGAAAAGTGCGGGGAGCAGTGTGGGGTGTTCAACATTTGTTCACCAGGGGCTGGTGAGTGGGGTGAATTGTCTGGTGGCAGGGGCTTGCATGCCGGCAGCACTGTTCGCTGCAGGACTGTAATTCCCCTCTATCCCTGCTTTCCCCTGAGGAGCGTGTGCCCCGCTGCTCCCGAGAGGACTGAGCCGTGGAGCCTCTCTCTGTAGCTCTTCCCAGAGCCATGCGCTGGTGCGGTGCAGAGGGCTCTGCCCGTGCTCTGTGCATCACCTGCAGAGGCAGGAGATGGGGCACGTCCCGAAAGCGTCAGATGCAGAGCGGCTGCGGTCTGTCTGCCATGTGCAGCACCTGCAGTTAGGTGGGGCATGACTGCTTACGAAGTCTCTCTTTAGGTTATAGTTAAGACCATGGCAGAAAGAGCACCATCGTATATGAAGAGGCATACAAATATTTAAGTTATGGAATCACAGAACGGTTTGGGTTGGAAGGGACCTTAAAGATCACCTCATTCCAACCCCCCTGCCATGGGCAGGGACACCTCCCACTAGACCAGGTTGCCCAAAGCCCCATCCAACCTGGCCTTGG
>JAVJGG010000090.1:1342003-1353796 GCA_035590195.1 Aviceda cuculoides | reverse complement strand
TTCCAGGGATGGGGCATCCACAGCCTCTCTGGGCAACCTGTTCCAGTGCCTCACCACCCTCACAGTGAAGAACTTCTTTACATCTGATCTAAATCTACCCTCTTTCAGTTTAACGCCATTACCCCTTGTCCTATCCTAAATTATGCTTTTATTTAATTTCATCTAACTTGTGTCAAGTACATCTGGGTTTTTTTTAATTCATTCACACATCAGAGGATACGCCTAATGCAGAGTTTCCTTATATAGGTTGATTTTAACAATTTTACTGCCTCTTAACTGTAATGAATAAATTTCAGTATAGTGTTCTGTCTGTGCTCTGTCTACAACAGAAAGAGTAAAGGTATATTATGTCGAAGAAATTTAATCCTTGAGTCTTCAGCTTGTTAGTTCAGCTCATTAACTGGCTTCCCATGTGTGTGAGATGAGGAAGACAGATTGCATCAGATGTCTTTCCACTTGTCTTGTAACTTTTGACATTTTGGAAATCAAGACTGTATTTAGTTTTACTAAAAAAAAAAAAACAAACCCTTTGTTTTATGTGGAATATTGTTTCAATTTCTGTAGCTCTTGGAGCTGTTCCATCTCCCTTTGACTGTTACCTGTGCAATCGTGGTTTGAAGACACTGCAGATCCGGATGAAACAACATTTCCACAATGCATTAGCTGTTGCTCGATTTCTTGAGTCAGATTCCCGGGTGGAGAAAGTAATTTTCCCAGGTAGGTTGGCAAGACTTCAGAGCGGGTGACGTCTCAGAGTGATGGATTTGAGTACTGTAATACTACGTGTCGTTTGTGCACCCTTCACATTTGGTGACTCTGGGTTAGGTGTCCACCTTGGCAATAGGCTGTTTCTACATAGCTGAGGGTGAGCTGCTTTACCCTTTGAAGTAATGGTAATTAACTTAAAGCAACTTCTACAAATTTCAGGCTTGCCTTCACACCCTCAGCATGAGTTGATCAAGCGGCAGTGTACCGGCTGTCCTGGAATGGTAGCCTTTTACGTTAAAGGAAATCTCAAACATGCTGCTTCCTTTCTCAAGAATTTAAAGGTAAATGACAGTAAATACACACTACCTTAGAGGGACCTGAGACTGTCCTTCTGAGGGTGATAATGGAAGGAATTGTTTTTTCTTGGGGCGGGGAGTCTTTCTGTGTACTTGCAAAGCTCCTAAAGTCGTTTGGGTGTAACCATCTCTAAATAATAGATTATTTGTAAATGGGAGGCTAATGAGAGGGAAGAAAAGGATGCCTCAGCTCATTTGAAGTATTTGTTTACACAGTAGGGTGTAGTATATCCAGGTTAGCCCAGGCATTGCTTCTAATAAAGGGCCTGCATACCAGCCTTTTGCAAAAATACCTGTAGGATTTGAAAGCAGAGAAGCTGTGGCTGGTGTAATACTGTTGTAATATTTCAAAGTACTCATCAGGAGAAAAATCCATTGAGAAATTACATGAATCATGAAGCAAAGAGGGAGTCCCTCATAGTTGTTTGGGGGTTTTTTTACCTAAAACATAGGCTTTTGCTCTTGTCTTTGCAATGTATTAATTCTGCCTGTGCTCTTTAATGTGTTTGCTAGTCTTGATCTCTGGTTAATTTGCATCCTGCTTTTGTGTCTTTGCTGTTTTGCTCTTGGAAAAACAAATCAGTAATAATTGAGAAAGGTAAATTAGAACTTCCTTCTCCTCCCTATCTTTCTTTCTTGCCAGCTAATGTCATCAGCTGAAAATGAATTTACTAAAAACAATTTTCCCACAAAATATCCTTTTACATGAGAGTGAGCATTTAATCCTGGCACAGGAAATCTATCAGCTTTGACAAAAAGTGTCAGGGAATACACGAGTATATTCACTTCAGCCCTTCGACTTGGGTAACCATCAGTTTGTCACTAGGTTAGTACAAATATAAAGACATTTCCTTAAACCAGGCTGAGAAGAGGATTATTTGGCTGATAGGTTTAGTTGTGTTTTGGGTTGCTTTTAAAGGGAAAAAAGTGAATATGAGCAACGAGGGCTTTAGAGAAATGTTGAGGGCAGTAAGTGCATTCACAGCAGACAAATCATGAATCTGTGTTTGACTGCAGCTGACTCTCTAGAGAGCCTTTTTGTCCAGCTGGCTCTCTAGAGAGCCTTTTTGTCATCCATGAATACCTGTCCGTAATTCAAAGATCAGTGCTAAAAAAACCCCTTACCTAAAAGTAAGCATTTCACAAACACTAGTCCTGTTAAGCACTGAGAAAGTTAGGCTGGTTTTCAAAATACTAAACTAACCATCAGACTCAAGGAATGAGGGAGAAAATCTGTTCTGCCTTATGGGAAGAATCTTAAATGTTTGGGTTTTTTCCCCCATCAAGTCTGCCATTTGCCAGCCTGAAAAGTGTAGGTGTTAAATGTGAACAGTGATGAGTGATGCTGAAAGAAGAGTAAGGGTAGGATATGATCACTTAAACCTTAACTGAAATTTTTGAGATCTGAGCCTTACTTTGTTCAGGCAGCCTGCTCTATCCTTCCTCTGAACAGAATGAAAACCGTGGTGGTGCCCAGGCAGAGCCTGCTCCCTCGCGTTGTGCGTTTCCCTTCTGTCTGCCTCCATTGCTGCCCATGCATGGCACTGTAGGAACTACTCCTGGGTTACGTTTGCTCAACATGGGCATATTTTAATTTCAGTTTTGCATCAGTGTCCCCTCCTAGGGCCTTTTTAGGACAAGTCTATTCTAAATCTTAATAGCTCTTAACCTGCTAAATGTACACTTTTTTCCCCCTAGTTACAGCTAATACCCTTCATAATATAAAAATTATTACATAAAAAAATTGGAAAAACCCCCCAAACAAACCACTAAACGTTCCTTTTTCCTTAACTGTCTCTTTCTAGGCATTCATAACCTTACCCTTCTTATGTTAACTTCTGTTTAATTTTTCCCATAGGTTTTTGCACTGGCTGAGAGTCTGGGCGGATATGAAAGCCTAGCAGAGCATCCGTAAGTCATTTGTCATTTTAAGTCTAAAAAAGCTGCAGAGTAACAAAAAAAATCTTACGGGAGTTCTAAAATTTTCTAGTACAAATAGTCTAGATATTTTTCATATAACTGAGATTCAAGGATAGTCTGTGTAGCACAAAAACCAGCAGCTACTCCAGAACTGAGCATGACTTTTGTGAATATAAGAATGCAATGATGAAAGCATTTCCACGCTTCCTTGTTTTAACTGGGAGACTGAGACACAATTTGTTGCTATGATAACAAATCCGAGAAATCAGTGTGTGTTTGAATAAGTAGTACTGAGCAGATTTGGTCACACTGTTGAGGAAAGAGGTCTGTTGTTCTGCCTGCGTACACAAGAGGGCACATTCAGTATGCTACACCGAACTGCGTCTGTCTCCAGGTCAGGTAAATGTTGAGGGGGTTTTAGTAATACATAGTTGCCCCTGTCTAGGTTAAAAGGCTAACAACAGGATTGTTATGGAATTAAATTATTTTACTTAAATCCGATTTGCTTTTCAAAAAGACATATGGAAAGTTATGGCTAAACCTATAGGCTAAATCATTTCAGTTACTCATTTTCGAATAACAGCAAATCTTAAAACACTGAAGCAGTTGAAAGGTGATTGCAAATTGGTGGATGTCAGTGTCTGAGCATATGGGGGAAATAGCTTCTTATCTATATCCTCCGTAGCTGGAGAGAATAAACTCTTTGGTGTAAGTGGGTACAGTTTGACAAGTGATCTGAGAAAACAGAAGTTAAAAAAAACCCTTAAAAATCAGGAGATTTTATACTGGAGACTGTATACTATAGCTGTTTCTCCACATGCTTAAAGCAGAGCTTTTAGATACTCTTTTTTAGAAAAAAAATTAAAAATATCTGGAAGGAGGAGGAATAGGATTTTCTCCTTTTTCAGTTCCAGATTGTTAAGTATCCACTTCTTAGTCATCATTTGTAGCTTGGAAATACTGTACTGAAATGCTGGAAGATACAAGTCACTGACTTGTCTGCAGTTTGCATAATTTACAGTAACTGATGATAGGATCTCTTTCCATCCGGGGATTAACCAGCAGGTGGTACACAAAAGGTGTAAAATCTTCATAGAATTTCAGGGGATACTGACCAGAAATGAATTTGTTTGGTCTTTACCGATAAAAGTAAAACTTCTTAGAAAAAAGGCTTTTTTTTTTTATTATTATTATTTTTTCTACAGGGCCATCATGACTCACTCTTCAGTGCCTAAAGAAGATAGGGAAGCTCTTGGAATCAGTGATACATTAATTCGCCTGTCAGTTGGTTTGGAAGATGAAGAAGATTTACTGGAAGACCTAGATCAAGCTCTGAAAGCTGCGGTAAGTGGGCTGTTACCTTAGTGCTGACACTCTAAAAATAATTTCCCTTCTAGTCCTCCGCCTTTCTCACTAAACTGTCTCCTGGTAATTCTTACCTCACTTAATCTTTAAGCTGCTCATAAATGTACCTTGCAGAGCGTGTGTACGGTTTTAAAGCTTTCATTTTTAGGTTTCTCTGTGCAGCAAGGTTTACAATCCTTGTCAGTCACAACTTGCATTGACATAGATTCAGATACAGCAGACGGGATGTCCCTGGCCTCTGAGTGATGGGAGTAGCTGCTAAAGCCAGGCTGAGGGGACACTGTCATACAAGCATCGAAGTGCTTAGTGTGTGCTTCAGATTTTTCATGTCATGGTTTTAGAGAGTGTTGAAATATACTATTTTGTTTATAAGCACTACTTCTGCTCTTCTACCCAAAGTTCTGTATTTCAGAAAATAGGTTAAAATTGTTCTTTACACGTGGTAATTAATGTGATGCCATGTAGTGACTTTTCTTCTCAAGGCAGGTCACCTAAAATTCGTGAGGCATAGATGCGTTTGTGTACGAGTATATGCACATGCATGTGTGCAGGGGAGAGGCTGGTTAAAAGGGTACTGTCTTTCAGTTCTACGCAGATTTGTGCTGTGCTTTGGATCGGCTAATGCTGTGACTGAAAGAATAATGGGGGGGTTTTGCAAGCTTTTTTTTTCTTTCTTTTTTTTTTTTTTTCTCTGGAAAGGATTAGTCATAGCTGAAAAATATAAAGTATGGGCACTTGACTTTGAACCGGTGCATCAGTCTGATTGATCCCCTTTGGCAGCTGCCGACTTGCAGTTTGATGTACCAGTATTTCATTGCAGAATGTGCCATGTGGTACTGTACTCTATATTTATCATGCTGTGACTTATCAAGGGCATTGCCAATGTCTTTTGTTTCTGCAATTGCAGATAACTTATTAGGTGAGTTTCCCAGATGATCCTAGGAAGCAGATCATGTCGTGTGAAAGGTCCTTTCTTTTTCCCAGAAGGAGGTCCCTGACCTTTGGGTATGCAGGTGAATTCCTCTTGATGTGAAATCTCACGGCAGCTTTAGATCTGAATGTGTGAACAAAGCACGTGAACCAGATGCCTTAAGGCTACCCAGGCACTCTGCCTCAGCCTCTCATTTTGTCTGTTCTGCAGAGTTTTAATGGAAGACTAAAATCCTTCCAACCTTCATAAGCATAATTATGTGTTGGGGAGAAGAAGGAGAATTTCCTTCTGATCCTGGTGAGCCACAAACAGTCCAGAGGTATTGCTGCCAGAGCAAAGTGCCAGCCAGTCCTTGCAAATGCTGTTGGTGATCTCAGGATATCTGTCCATTGCTCAAGGATGCGTACTCGTCGTGGTTTAATCCCGCACCACGCAGCCGCTCACTCACCTACCTCACAGTGGGATGGGGGAGAGAATCTGAAGGGTAAAAGTGAGAAAAAATTATGGGAGTAAACACTACTTAGCAACAACTGAAAACCTTAGTGTGTTATCAACATTCTTCTCATACTGAACCCAAAACATAACACTATACCACCTACTAGGAAGAAAATTAACTCTATCCCAGCCAAAACCAGGACAGTACTAGATCTTTGGTTCTTGTTGCAAGCTTAGTTTTTGTTCTCAGGAACTGCCAACTACTGTCACACAATCCCATCCATAAAATTTGTTATTCTGTCTTTACAACTTTAGGTTCTGTTCCCAATTAAATAACCACACTAAAAAACCATGAGTTTCCTTCTTCCTTTCTCCCAGCTTTTACTTTCCTACCGTAGGAGCACCATAACTCTTGTTGGTTTCTCTGTTTGTTTTCTTTGAGTGGGAATTCTGCAGATTTGGTGACTCCTCAGGAGTCCTTGTAACGCCAAGGGCAGAATTCACAGTCTTTGGTGGACTTTGAGTCAGCTGCGAGTCAATATCTGAGGTAGAGCTAGGTTCAGCACTGCCTTTTTCTCCTCTGCACCCCTGCAGGCACCTGCATCCCCCCAAAATAATTTTTTTAAAAAAATAAAGGTGTTTGAAATAGTTTTGTCTGTGTGAGAGAAAATGGTGGTATTGGTGGGCAAGTATAAATTTGAGTACTGCAGCAATCACAGATGTATAGTAGTTTGATGTACTGTACAGACAGGAAACTTTTTGTCCCTCTTATTTTTCAGTCTTTTTTTCTTTTTTGACTTTTTTTTGGTTGGTGATCGGGAATATTAGCAACAGTAACTGCGTGTATTTCTGTATGCCAGCACAGAGCATGATGATAATCTAATGCTAAAATGTATCTTATGAAAAGAAAAAAAAAAAAAGTGCATGGTTGATATAGGTGCATAGTGTAATTCTCTCTGGTTTTCCTTCTCATTGCAGTTTGAAGACCATAAGGCTTGATGTTTAAAACTGGAACTTGAAATTGAACATTGAAACGGCTAAAGAAGATGACACAGAAAGCCAAGTTGCTAATGATTTGCCTTTGATTTGCCTCCGATTTGCCTCTGAGAATTTAAATCTGTTCAATCCAATGCTGGATTCCCAGGGAGTTCTCACTTTGTGCTGTTACATTTATTCTGCTGATGTCTGGCTGTACGTGGACCGTGGACTACGGCACACAGCCTGTGCTCTCCTGTGGGTCTGTTGCTGTTGTATTGTAATCCTTTGGCTTTGGAATTTATGGAGTCAGTAAGTTGTGTTTGAGAGCAGCCGTGATGCACACTTAGGAATATTATCCTGGTTCTCTCAGTGGAGGTTAGTGTTTCTCATTTGTCCTGCTAAGGGCGCAAGGGTGTTAGGTCAAAAGGGTTGGTTTCTTTTACTGCTCCTCAGGATACACAACTGATTTTTCTCATATCTTCTAATCCAACAGTCCAACTAAAAACTGTTGATTTAACTTAGATTTTAATTTTTTTTTAATTAGGTTGGAAATGTGGTTAAATGCTTGCTTTTTCAGCTGTTGATATTTTATGGACTATTGAAAATGAGGTAAAATCCAATACCTGGTAAAAAACAGTAACTTTCTAAAAAGGATTCTTCCCCTTTTTTTTAAAAAATCATGTAATGTTAATCATGGTAATGATTTGGTTTATATTTGGAATGGGAATAATTTTAATTAAAATATGCTTTGAATTTCCCTGATGTATTACTTGTTTTGACATTTGCGTATACTACTTAGATTCAAAATCAGATGGTGAAATGACCCTGGATTTGCTTAAATTTTCCTACGGGGAAAATGATGTCACTGATGGTTTTTACTTTTGTCAAGAAAAAAAAATATAAATTCTAATGTATAACAACTTATCCTGCGAATTGCAATGCTCAGGCAAGGAATATTCAGGCGCCCCGGGGTGCTGCGTGCTCGGGGTGTGTGGTGGGCAGCTGCCTGCAGCGCCCTGCAAGGTGTCCGACCTCAGCCCTCCTGCCTGCTTCCCCACGGCTTGCCTAAATACGTGTGCTGAGGAACCACAAAAGAGGCACGGGTACTACAGGTGTTTGTTACAAGACTGACTACACAGGTCTTTCTCGGTAAAAACATCTGGCTTTCCCAAACTAAATTAAAATTATAGTTTCTGGGGGTGTCTGGTTTTGTTTTGTTTCTTTCTCAGATTGAGAGCTGACACGAAGTGCGAGTTCGGGGACTTCCATTCACCAGCTGATTAAACGTTGCCTTAGGTTATGGTATGGAACACCCCAAGGTGAGACGAGAGGGCTGTAGCTGGGTGCTGTGAGCCCCACTGGTACCCTGAGCAGGAGAATCGAGCCCGGGGTTCTCCACGGCCAGGGCACAGGCTGAGCACGGGATGGCAATGAATGTGTTTTATCCAGCCCTCGGAGTGGTTATTCCGAGTCGTTCTCAGTCAGCCTGTCTGTAAGATCAGTGAAACATTGCAGGTGGCTTTTTATTAACTTCTGCAGGATAAATATTGTTACTGTACTATCCAGATCTGCTCTTGACTCTACGCATAAGCAGCACATCGGTGTTAATTTCTGTGGAAAGACTTCAGCAAATAAGTTTTTGCACATGTATTTACGAGTACAGCTTTAGAAACCTTGACAAGCTCCAGATTAACCACGTTGGCATTCGTGCAGGCGCATGGCGGGTCAGCGGTGGTGGCGGCTGAGTCGGAGGGTGGGAAGGGGCTGCGGCCGGGGAGATCCACCAGCTGTGGCGCGGGCAGCGCGCTGAGATCCCAGGGCCTGATTTTGGGACAACAAAGAAAGTCAAAAGCGGTGGGGCCGTGCTTGGCACAGCAGTGGTCGGGGTGCAGGCGTGCTGAAGCAGTGTCGTGGTGCATCAGTTCGCTCTCCCTGAGAGGGGGAACCGGCACGGAGGGGGCCTGTGTGCCTCTGCGTACAGGTAACCGCAGAGCCCAGCACATAGTCGGAGCTCAGGCAGAGCTTGAAATAGGTTGAGAGTTCTCTTTGTTGTAATTAAAATTAGGACTTTTCTTTCCATACCGGGTCAATTCAGCATTTTGGTGTGAAGTACGGAGTACAGAGATGATCCTATCAACAGTGCCTAGGCACTGTGCCTTTGAGCAGCAGACAATTAATGTATATTGACAGACAAACAGAATAGTTTTGATTATCTAGAATGATTAAATCCTGGGGAAACTGAGATGAAGATATGCATACCCAAGAAACATCTCATTTACTTATTTGCATATGAGTATATCACAAAAGCACGTGCAAAACAAGCAGATGCTGTGGGGGTGTAGGCTGGTATGTGGTACGAAAATGAGGAGCTCTTGTTATTTTTCGAAAAGCCCACAACTGGTGATAGGCAGTGGTTGTATTGTGTGAGCTAGCAACTCCCCCTGCGCTAGTGAAAACCATCTTCTCTTCCATGTTAATCTCTCTCTTAAATGTTCATATTTGTGGTTATAATGTTTTTTGAGTAAATACCTGATTTAATTTCTATGTTCCCAATCCGGATAGTTTTAGTAGTGTCTTGACTAACACAGAGATAATGAGTGATGAATATGGGCAGTTTTAGAAAAGATAAACTGAAGATGTGCCTGGGCCTGCGAGGAATTGAGTGGGAGATGGGAATGTCCCGGGGACCGTGCGCACCCTTAGGTGGCAGTGATGGGCTGGAAACCCCTCGCTCCCTGCTTGTGTTAGAAGGTGAGCAGCTTGCATTTCTCTCCTTCCCAGGAGATCAGGAACCAGAAGTAATTTTTCCATTATTCTTTATTCATCTGAATACCCTTGATCAGTGTTTCCAAATTAGATCACAAACGTCAAAATAAGATTTCACTGAAATGTCGAATGCAGGAGCTGCCACGCTGAAGTAATGCCGGTGCTGGGGTCGTGGCTGGCCGGAGAGGGGAGAGCCGAGCCCCGGGGGGCTGAGCTGCCCACCAGGGCTGTGGGGAAGACAAGAAATCGACCCAAGTGAGTCCTGGGGCACGCTGGGTCCTCCTGTCCTGTAGGGTCTGTGGCCTCGGCGTGGCTCGTTTTGGCTGATTGGGGGCCAAGCTGTCCCCTTCCAGCCTTCCCCACCTCGGGAAGTATTTGTCGTCTTGCAGTCAAGTCAAGTTTTAAGTTTTGCTGCGTAAACCGGCTTTACGGTCGGGATACCTTCCCTTCTGCTGAGGTTTTCCCAAGTCTAGCCCGCAAACGTGAGCGCTCCGTTAACCACAGCTGCGGTCTTCCCATGGACCTCTCAAGAGGATGACCCTTGGAAGAGCTGCGAGGGCTGGGGAGACCTGCTTTTGTGCTGGATCGGTTGGCCCTGCCAGAGCCACCGTCCTCTCCGGGCCAGGCAGGACGCTCTCGGCACCCTGTGGCAGGGTCGGTCAGGTTGCTGGGTGGCGCATGCAACATTTTGGGGTTTGGTTTAGTTTTTCTTGTTCTTCCAAAACGTGAGTTACTGGTTACGCCAGGTCAGCAGCGTGTGAAAGCCCGCCCGTAGAAAGTCTCTCGGATATGTACGTTTTTCTAGTCAGCGTGCAGCCACTGTGTTGTGCAATGAGCTCCAGGTCCTGGTGTGGGAACGGGTGGTCTTCAGCTGCTTGCGAAGGGGCACAAGCGTCTGGTTTCTGTCAAAAGAATATCTACTGTGAAATTAATAGCTTGTGTGTTTCCTAGTTCTTTGGCTGCTGCCTTCTGCAGACATGAATTTCCTTTATAACGTTTATTTGGGGAAAGGACAGACAAAACTGCCAGCACCTACGTTCTCAATGAATTGTTCAATGATTTTCTTAACACGCAATATCGGCCTGAAGTCGGCTCTGAGGTTGTCCTCCCCAGAACTGGGGGCTGGCCTCGTGTTGGATCTGCCAGGAACTGGTCTCCTTGTGGGGGGGGGTTGAAGTGAATGGTAGGAGAATGCAACAACCTGGTTGTGCATCTGAACAGCAGATGATCCTTTGAGATCGTCTCTAAATACCTGTTCTTTCTATGACTTTCCTGGAGTCATCCCACCTGCCCCCTCTCACGGGCCGACTCCAGATCCATCGTGTATTTCACAGATCACATTCTTTCTGAAGTTAAAAGGATGAATTTCATCCTTCAGTTAGGTTTTGCAGATGTGGATTCAGATTACATCAGACTTCAAGGGGAATTCCTTTTTTATGTTGAGGCCCAGATCACACTCATATTGAATAAAGATTGCATTTGTTCCCTGGAACATAATCGTATAGTGCTAAGCCTAGAAATAAGACCAATTAAATTGTGTCTCTTCTGAGAAACTGCAGCCCGCAAGGTGACTTAATGGTGTCAGGGGGGAAATGGAAGTGAATGTGGCAGCTCCTGCACAAAATCCAGCGCAGTGTTACAGGCTCGCTCCTTGCCCTGTGAATTTGATGTGCTCCGAATCTGCATGGTGGGGGACGCCAAAGACAAAATGGTTCTTGTCCTTGCACCGGCAGGAATCTGCTGAGGAGGGTGGGTGTCCCAGGAATAGATGAGAGCAGAGCTGGCTTTTGACACCGAAAACTCTGCCGGCGCCTGCCCTTCCTCTTCTGTAGAGCACCGACTCGCCGGCCCAGGTCAGAAAGCAAAAACCAAAACCCCGCCGGGGCAGGAGAGACGCCCACAGCCAAGAAAACTGCTGTTCTGGGCACGCAATTCAGCACTCGGGAGTTAGCGGCTCGCTGCTCCCCAGCAAGCCTCTGCCCTGCCGGCTGCGAGGAGGGGGGTTCTGCCGGACGGAAAAATCCTCAATCGCGGAGATCGCTTTAGTTCTGCCGCAGGTGATGCTCCTGCCTCGCCGGCTGCGGGGCTGTGCCCCCCTTCCCCTCGTTCGTTTGCTCTTCCCTGGGCTTGGCTACAAAGCGTTAGCGGCCTGCGCTGAAATAAAATGCCACCTGCGCAACTTCTGCTGAAAGACTTTGGACTAGAGTGTCATTTTAAGCCGTGTACGGGAGCGATCCCCACCTGGCTGTTTTCCGACGATTTTACCGTCGCGAAGGAGAGGAGGTGCCGCTCGTCCCGTACCAACCGACTGCCTCGCACCCAAGGTCGATGTGG
>JAVJGG010000090.1:1327860-1341903 GCA_035590195.1 Aviceda cuculoides | reverse complement strand
GGTAGATGTGGCCGCGAGCCCCTCTCTCCGCAGCCGGGAGGGGTATTTGGGGAAGGGAACGTGCGGGTACCTCCATCCCGAATCACCCGGGGAGGATGCCGGGAGCAGCCGGGCAGGCCGCGGCAGCCGCCGAGCAGCGTGGGACCGGGCGAGCGGTGGCATCCTCCGCGGGAGGTTTTGGGGACCGTCGCTCCCCATCCCCGCGGTGCCGCGCAGCGGAGAGGCAGCCCCCGGCCCCCGGCGTTACGAACGGCAGCAAGCGCAGGAGTCGGCGCCTCCCGCGCTCCCTCCCAGCCTCCGATGGCCCTCGGATTGCTTTTTTGGCCATTTATTGGCTGCAGTCGCCGTTGCAACCGTTTGATGAAGGGCTTTTTTTGTTTTGCAGCCGCAGCGCAGCCAAGAGCTGTACCACATTAGTCAGAAGGGTTCTTAGAAACTTCCAGCTTTTACTTACAGGAAAGTTGCTGTAATTGAAATCTGCTATTTGTCATAATTAGATAAATTTGTGTATATTGAAAATGCCAAGTGATACTGTGCATACTTTCCATTTCAGCGGACGCTCGCCCATTTTGCAGATTTGCAGACTGGCCCCTGCTGTCACCGCTGACCGTGAACAGAGAAATATGAAGATGCTTCATCTTTTCCTGCTGCTGTAGGTCCGCGTCAGAGCACGAGCTGGGAAATGGCAGCTCAGTATCCTGCATATTTATGGATTTAGTGGACTCAAGGGCATTAACTCCAGCAAAGCAGATGCACTCTTGTGTTAGTATGGCTTCCTAACCATTGCGGGTATGTCTTTGTGAAACACTAATCTGAGTTTGAGCCTGGTTAAGTGCTTCATAATTTTTTTATCATCTATGGAGTGCAGTAGCTGACTTACAAATGCAATTTTTCTCCTCCCTTTTATCATCTTCCATTAGGAAAATACTGATTCTCTCACGGCTTGCTAAAAAGCCAGGTGGTGTGAAATGGGAACAGAGCCACGGCTCTTGCCCTGGCAGCCTCGCCGTGGCCAAACCCGTCCCTGGGTTCCCCCCGTTTCCCTCTGCTCAGCTCGTGCAGGGGTGGGGGCACCTCGGTCTCCGCAGACACCCGGGTCGCCCTGGGCAGTTGCTGGGGCTGGAGGCGCATCCCCATCCCTCCGGCTGGCTCCCTGGGATGGCGGGGCAGGGAGAGGGATCGGAAGATTTTTCTGCCGAAGCTTTCAGCCTTCGGTTTTATCCCTACAACCAGCTACGAAAATTTATTTTTCCTCTATTGCATAACACGTTTTCCACCTATTATATTCCTGCTTTAGCAAACCAAAAGGCTGCCTACCTGCCGCCTTTCCTCCCGCTGCGTTTGTTGACACAGGTGTTTGCAGCGCGTCGGGCACCGCCGGCCCCGAGCCTCACCAACGAGGGCACCGGCCTCGGCTCACCAAACCTTCCAGCCCTTTTCCGGAGGCTTCTCTGCACCCCGAGAGGCAGCGAGCGGAGCCCCCCCCGGAGCCGGCGGCTGCAGGCGGCTTCCCCCCCGTCGCCTCGGGAGGAAGGAACGCCCTGGCTGTTTAGTCCTTGCCCAAGAATGCCGATTCCTCCGAGGGAAAGCGCCTTCGGTGGAAACGCTGACTTCCTCGGTGAAAGTTTTCCCGTTCGGGTTGGGGCTGTCGAGGCGTTGCCGAGGAAAGAAAGGGAAAGATTTGATGAAAAAAAGAGATGTTTTGAGCCTGACACCATTCTCTGAAAAAAGTCCAATGACTCCTGGCTTTTTTACGTCCCTGTGGAGCGGGGGCAGAGGTCTGCTCCCCCCCTGCACCCAGGACGGCTCCCCCCGACTCGTTTTCCCCCGCTCTAAGGGCGAGCGACGCGCTCGCGTCTCTGGCACAGGTTGCAGAAACGGAAACCAGAACGTAATATTTTTTTGCGACACGGGGAAAAGACTTTGTGAGACTTAAGCGCAGGGACTGCTGACTCGCCGGGACCCTGCAGCACCGAGCCCTCTCCCAGTCGTGCACGAGAAACAAATGGGAGTCACCCAAATCACTCCAAAGCCCGGGCTGCGCGCAATTAAAGGTGCTGCACCCTTGCAGTGCAGTCCTGCTATTTACAGGAAGAAAAAATCCGATTAGCAACGCTTAGCAATTGAGAGTATTTGATCTATTAACAAGGAAAATTCATTTGTTGATCGATGCGCAGTATTTGGGAGAGTGAATATGAATTAATGACTATAGATATTGGTCTCTCAGAAATCACAAAGGACTCTGCAACCATTTCCTCTCGCTTTTAATTAGGCTGGTCAATAGAAATTTCGAGTAAATTTCTTGCACGTGGAATGCTGAGCAAGCTGCTCTTAAAAAGCCTAAAAACCATAAGTCTACATTAGTGTCTAGAATTAATGAAGAAACTGGAGTGCATGGCTAGAATTTCACCTGTATCGTGACTAAATGTCAAGGTTATTTGGAATGAATAAATTAAGTCTGAACAGCTTTTTAGCTGGATGTGACAAGCGGGAAAACTTGAAGCTATACTAGTGCGGAGGTGGCCACAAATGAGGCTCATTCTTCTCCTCTGTCCCTAGGGAATGCTGTGTTAATGTTTTGAATGGAACTAAAAAAAAATATGCATTTTCCCCCTACTTTTTTGACTAGCGCTAAAATGGGCTGCTGTGGGAAGATCCCCCCTGTGCTCCCCTCCTGGGTCCTCGTGCTCTCGGGCAGAGCACAAACCCACCTCCCGGAGCGAGTCTGGGGCAGCAGCGACGCTGAAGTTGTGACTCCTCGGGGGCGTCGAGAAGGTTTGTCGGGGCACCAGCAAGATGCATCTCTCGGATAATGCTCCAGCTTCAGTGCAGTGCTGCATCAGCACAGAATTAATTCTACTATTACCAGCCCTCCTTCGTAGAAAATTCTGTTTTTTTCCTCATTTATCATCCCTGCAATTATTAATACTAGACATTTATTTGAACGTATTTCTAAAGTACGTAGAAGTATTTGTTGGATCCAGAATCTGTGATTTTTCAGAGGAGCACAAGAAAATTAAGATTCCTAATTCCCTGAGAAATCAGATACCTACATTTCCGATGATGATCTGTAAATCCAAGCCTAAACTGCTTTTTACTCTTAGAAAACATGTTGCAGTTCTTAGTGGCAGTAATGTTTATTTAAGGTACAACAGTACTTAGTTCAGATTGTCTCCCACGTTCAAGACCAGATCCCATCTGGTTTCTCAGACATACATTTTTCTTAACTTCTTCGGACTTAACTGTCCATGATCGGTTTATTCAGATTTGCAAAACCCTCGCTCTGCAGACCCCTATATAGACCTGAGACGATCACGCTGCCAGTGGCAATTTCATCCTGAATTCGTCCTTTGGCAGATGAGCTGGACGGGATCCTCCGGGGTCCCGTATAAGGACTGGGAACATCCACTCCGCCCCGCAGCTCCCCTCCGTGATTTATAGCCCAGCTGCGAACCTCATTTACTGAGAAGTTCGGGTCAGTGCCACCAGCCGGTCGCGCGCAAAGGCTTTCATCACCTCTCGACTGGTTCCGAGCGCGCGGACCGTTGGCACGTCTCTCTCTCCGCCGCACTGGCATCTCTCCGCCGCCCCGGGGGTGAGGCAGGGGGGTCGGGGCCCCCGCGGGGACGGGACCTGCGCTGGGTCCTGCCAAGGGAGCGAAGAACAGCCCGGGTCTCAATCCAGCTCTCGCGGATTCTCAGCGAGGGCGCGTGTTTCTTGGCAAACCGGCAGCACTCAGTACCGGCCTCGGCTTCGCCTTTTCCGGCCGCGAAGCGGGAGAGCGATGGGGGCTGGAAGCGCTGCCGGCGGGAGCGGGCCGGAGCCGGCAGCCGCCGCGGCACCACGATGGGCTGGAGCTGGAAATCCCTGCCTTCTCCCAAGTCCAATGCTTAAAAAGTTCTGATTAAGAGGGACAAGGTACTGGAGCGCCGATAGGGAATTTTATGGTCCGGTAGCTGCCTTTCAAAAACCACCGGGCGCACGAGGTAGCCAAGCCCTGTAAGTGGCTGCATCTTCCCTTCTTTAGGTAACTCGTTGATTTGGACAACCTCGATTTTATAGGCAATTCTACGGATTGCATTTCCGTTCCTTTCCCTGCTAGAAATGACGGTGCCTGACTGCAAGCTGGGAAAGGGCTTTTCGGCAGAGTCTTCAGCTGGTCTGCAGGTCGGCACCCGCCGCTGGAGCAGGGCCGCTGCGCCAGTTAATGTATATACATACATTTCACCCCAGTGGACCTTCATCCAGATCAGCTGCAGAGTTTGGGTAGGGAAGTTTAATAGTTAGGTGGTTTTTTAATATTTCCATGTCTGCCTGTATTTCCAAGATGCCTGTTGTGTTCTCACCATGGCACAATTATTGACATCATAATTACTGACTTTCAAAGGCTTCATGTGCTTCACAAGAGCAATACGAAATCTGTGAAGAACGGAGTGAAATTCCATTTCAGTTGGGAGTATTTCCCAAGAGAGTGTGTCACAAAGGCTCTAAGAATGAAGAAAATCTTTATATTTAGATTATGTTAATCATTTATCTCTTCTCCTCTTCTAGGCTTTCATGAGGACAGATGAACGTAAAAGGAATTCTTTCGCTTGGACACATAGAGAAGAGCAGAAACAGATCAGTTCCAGCCACCAGTAATGTTTTCTGTTCCCAGGCTTCATTTCAGCATCGATACGCCTGCTTTTGGTAAGCAATTTCATCCAAGCAGCAAGTTCAGAGCTAGTTTCAGCAACATGTTAAGATGGGGAAGTGGGAAGTTTAGATTTAAAATTTAGAAAAGCTGCAATTTGAGATATCAAAACCAATATTTGTCTGAAGCGAGAAGTATCTCAGAAAGTCAAATTGAGATACTTCTGCTTGTAGGCGAAACAGAAAAGAGAGGGAACATGAAGCAAAGACAGAGAATAATAAAAGCAAAAGCAATCGGATATCCCAAATCCTAAAAATTTCCCCAGATTCCAAGTATTTGGCTTATTGAACTTTATTTTATCTTGTTGCTTTTTAGATAGGACGTCGTCTGCTTGGACTCATATTTCCCGTAGGGGGATGTTCTGACCGGCAGCCTGAGGTCTGCGGTAGGTTTGGCTTGGCGATAATATCCTTTTATGTTCACCGCTTCCATGAAATCACAACTGCACAGCGAGTTCTTCCTGACCCAGGTCCCGGAGCCCGTCCTTCTGCCGAATTCTCTTTGCAGACCTCCCAGTGTGGCCATCTCGCTGATGCCTCCCATGTTGCAACCTCGCAAGAAAAATTAAGCTAACGAGCTTCGTGACTAACTCAGAACTGCTCTCCTTTTCTTCTTTTCTCCCTGCCTTCCTTCCAGAAATGTCTGAACTTGGAGAATTGGGCTGGTGTGCTCCTTCGCACGTGGGTTTTCATCGATGCCGTTGCCTTTGCCAAAGGCTTGCTTTGGAATAGCTTCGGTTCCTAGCATCAGATCTTACGTGAGGGCTTCGACCCTGAAAATAATTCACTGAAGCTTCAGCTGAAGTGACGCCTTCGCGAACCGCCACAGCTCCGCATCAGCAGCACTGCTGCCTACGTCCAGCACGGATTTCTCCGGGCAGCTTCTCCTGAAGCTCTTCCCCAGGGGCCCTGGGCACATCTCCGGCAGGAGTCCCTCCATTTCCCAGCAAACTGGTGCCACCGGAGCCCTGCCCTGACACCCCCAGTCCTTGAAGAAGCAAACCAGAAGGTGGAGGACCACGAAGCACTTGGTGGGAGGAAATTGCTAGGGAGGAAAAGAGAAATCTGGACACCCCTCGCTGGGAAAGGGGCTTTTCTGCCCCGGGCTCTGGACCGGGCTGGACGGGAGCTCCAGGCTGTGGGCAGGCCACCTGGGAGGAGGAAGGCTTCGGCACCTCGGTGCGTTTCGGTGGGTTTGGGGGGCTCGGGGGGACCGCAAGCAGGAGTGAATTGAGTCCGGTCGGCGTCGGGCTCTGCCGTCCTGCAGCAGCAGCACGTCCCTGTTGGAACGCGGTCCCACCTCTGCTCTTGGCAGGCGGCTCGCCCGCGGTGCCTCTGACTTTCAGAGATGCCTTTCGGGTGGCAAAATTCACTGTTAACCCCTAATGCGGAAATACGTTATTTTTTTCTATGGTATATGAAAACCATACCGAAGCTTATCTTTGGCTTGCTTTTTTTCCTTGGAAACGAGTTTCTTGCCAACTTGGCCGCTGGGCCCAGTATAATTAATGAAAACTCCCCCTGAGACTCAAAGAAACAAATGCCTCCGTTTACAGCAAAGGTTAAATTCAATTTGCTCCATATTAAACCCATTCTTCAAAGAAAAATCCCAACAAAACCGTCGCAGGATTTTTAGCGCAGGCGACTGGTGCCCTGCATTTCATACGTCCCCCGTCCGCGGCGCGAGAACAGCCCTCCGCGGCCCTGGGCATCTGCTGCCGTCCCGTCTGCGGAGGGTGTTTGTCCAGCCGTACGTCTGTTCCTTCGAACAGGGAGCGTCGCCCCGGCTGTCGGGAACAGAGCCATCAGCTCCGTTATTTTCGGCAGAGTATTGTTCACACGAGCCATCCATGTATGGATGTGTCTGTGCTGGGAACCTAATAACGAGGTCTGAGGGGACACGCGGGGGAGGACGAGAGCTGATTTCATCAATTTTCTGCATTACTGTAAGTGGACACGTACTATTTCATTACCTATTGAGAAATGAGCTTTATTGATCCCGTTAATAAAGGAGATGGGGCTTTCTATTAGGAGGCTGTGAAGCAGATAATGAGGCAGCAGCTCTCCTCTGCCCCCAGGTATTCAGGTACACCGCTTTTTACCACCTTCTCGAGCACCGATCCTTTTTGACACCAAATTTCCCCCTTCGGAAAAGACACGCTCTTCATCTCTTCAAAACCCGTCTCCTGCAATCTCCCGACACATTGTGCGCTCTCGTTTACCTCTCTGCGAGCGCAGCCGCCGTGGCAGAGCGTCCTTTCTGCCTTTGAGCTCGAACCAGAGCCCTTTAATTCGACGGCTGCTGCGGGAGCTGATAAGCCGGAGCCAGATTTAGTCCTTCCCGGGCTCCTGCGAGCAGCCGAGCCCGCTGTGGAAGCGAGGGTCCTTTCGTGGCTGTATTTCGGAGCTGCTGAAGAGTCAGGGTGGGTGGCCAGCCGGAGGGTGGGGGGTTTCATGCCTCCTATGATCCGTCAGCCGTCCTTTCCCTGGAATGTGAGACTCCCCTACGGTGCAGCCCGTACGGGTGCCCTTTGCCCGCTCGCCCTGTTTTCCTGACCGTACTTCCATCCTGCACGAGGTTTTGGTGGCAACAGCAACTCCTGCCGAAGGGACCCCCGACCCCGGGGCCACTTTCCTGCTCCCAGCAGCGGCCAGGCCAGCAGCGGGGGGTGGCCCCGGGGGGGGTGTGTGTGTGTGACCCAGGGCGCGAGGTACTCTCTTTGCAGGGACCCCCCCCAGCACCGCGCCCTCCTTGCTGCGGGGGTAACCCCGACCCCAGCAGCGGCAGCTCTCCTTGCTCGTATTCCGCTCGTCTTGGTTGGGCGCGAGCGGGCGGCTCTTCCGACCGATGGATGGGCCGCGCTGCCTGACGATGGCCCCAGCGCGGCGGCAGCGGTAGCGCCTTGAACGAAGCGGTGTTGGGTCGCTCACGGGGATGAGCGCGGCGGCCTCGCCAGCCTCCTCGGCTCGTCGATCCTGGCGAGCGCGTACGGAAGGCTCCGTGAGATGGATGGGGATGCTCCACTGGAGGTCGTGCCCCTGTACGTCCATCCGCAGCCGGCGCAGCTGGCCAAACAGCGGCGCGGCAAGCCCGCTGTTAACGCTGGGGATTAAGCACGCTTTGCAGTGAAATACAGGAGAGCCGACGGCTGATGGCTAGCACCCTGTCAAAGCCGTGTTTGGGATCCCGCTTGCGAAAAACGCCTCCGCGTTTGGGAAGGTATGTGCAAGTCCAGTCTCCGACTTGCTCTGGCAGATGGGGGCTGTGGCAGAAATCCGGCTGCCCAGGGTGTGCGGCTGTCGTGGGGGCACGCGAGCTGCGGTCGGTCCGTCCGTCCGTCCGCCCGCCCGCCCGCCGGGTCTTTGGGTAGCTGCCGTTAAGAGCCGGGCGGCTGGAAGGTGCTCTGCCCACCCTGGGCATGCGGGCGACTCTTTGGGATCATTCCGGTTGCGTTTAGTTTTCAGACAATTGACGGGATATTCCCTGGATTTCCTTCTGAGAACAGCACTCCCCGTACTGCCAATAGCACGGTAAAAGAGGAGTAGCTGTTAAAAGCTGGATATTTAATATGCAGCTTGTTATTTCTCTATTAAACACAGGCTTTAGGAAGCTTCGCTCCTCTGATGGGCGAAAAGCTCTCCGGCCCCCGCGTGCTACGGAGCCCGCTCGCTGCAGCCCAGCTCCTGCGCCCGACCGGCGGCTCCGAGGAGGAGCCCTGCGGCCCCCCCTGAAAAAAAAAACCAAAAGGAGCTTCCCCGCTCGCGAACCAGGCGGAAAACTCCCTCTCGAGCCAGCTTTTCCCAGCGGCTGCAGCATCCCTACCCAGGGCGTGTAAATATTTGCGGGGGTCAAAGAAATCCTTATCCTAGCATCTTTTATAGAAAACCTCTCGCTTGTCTTTGTCGAGCTACATTATGTTTAACTGAGAGAGCCGTGAGTAGGAGACTCACATGAAGTCTATTTATTTTAATCTCTCACTGTCGTTTTAAAACTTAGAGATATTATTTCCAGTCTTTCAATTTCCTTTGTTCTAAATCCCAGTTTATGTTTTCTTTAAAAGGTTATGCTAACACAAATCAAAAGCCCCACAAGTCAGTTTGCAAATTTCACTGCCAGCCCTTAATGACCTGCTAAAAATAACATGAATGATTCATCTCCTAATCTATGGAAACGGTAGTTATTTGTTCTTGGCAGCTCTCTTGGGTTTGGTCTGGGCTGCAGGAGATTACAAGTATTAGCAAATCAAGGAATATTGAAGTGATTTTTCTTCTTTGTGTTTCAGGGGAATGAAAACATTTTCTACAAACCGAGTTGGGTTTTCCATGGCTGTGGGCCCCCCACCCAGGGAAGGTCTCAGGGCTTCTCGAACCTGCTGTCTGAAATTTGGCCACAGACATCTAATACTAGTAATGTCATTTTTAGGCAGAAGTATTTAAACAGAAATAATTTTAAACAGGAATATTCTAAACGGTGCGTTTAAGAAGCTCTACGAAGCTCAATATTTCCTAATCTTTTAACAGGGGCTGCTCAAACGTCCTCATAAGAAAATCAAGCCTGTTGTAATAACTTCTTTTTAACTGAAATCAACTCATCAGATTTATTAAAGCTATTCAGGTTTTCATTCCAAGCCTCCTGCAGACCTGCACCACACTTTATAGCAAAGGCTTCCCAACGCCAGCCCTTTTCCGACCCCTGCCACGCAGTAATGTGCAAAATAGTTTAAATCCTGGTCCTTTCTAAGGTGCAAATCCCCATTTTTTCCAGGAGAGGGGCTGGGAAAGCCAACCCCTCTTTCATGGGTTTGTGTTGCAAAAACGGCCAACTTTGTTTTAATTGGGTTTTGTAGGATTCGGTCAGAGAAGAGGAACACGGGGTTAGCAAAGTGTACTTGGGCTGAGCATAATATTTATTCCTCTGTCCATAACCCTTATTAGTTGCGCCCGGGGAACATTTACGTTAACTATTTTTATCTTTGCAGTGCTGGGATGGGACCGTGTTGCACACAAAGACTCAGCTGTGCTCACGTGTAAACTCGAGTGTTTGTTGCTCACTAAACAAGTATGAAACCATCTATACTAATATTCCGTGCAAAGCTGACTGAGCAGCACATGGTACGTTGGATCAAGGCGAAACTGCCTGAACCGAAACGGTGCTGAGCAGCCTGCAAACGTACGCGGGGCTGAGATCTGTTTGCAAATTATTTTGCATCTGCTTACTGCAAATAAACAGACTTTCAGAAATCTGTGGCAGTTTGGGAATGTCTCCTTAATGGAAAAAAAAGTCTATTTCCTCAAGTAACCAATTTGCTCTCTGTAATTTAATCATCTCCGTTAATGTCAAACTGCTAAGGCCGTCAGGAGGAGGCTCCGTGCCCGAGGTGGGGGATCCCAGCCGGACTCCCGGCCGGAGCTGGCCCCGCAGCCGGGAACGGCAGCCGTGCTCCAGGGGGGCTCCTGGAACGTGAGCAGCGTGGACCAGGAAAAACCACGGAGCGAGAAGTCAGTGTCTTTTTCACAAATGGTTATTCTTATAGTTTAAACCAAAAGCTAACTCCTGAATCAAAGGATTTGGAAAAACACGACGTTGTTTTCCAGATGTAACTGGCAGAGCTGGGGGTCTCGCCTGTAGTACCTACAGCCCGGATATATTCCAATGAATGAAAAAAGGTGTAAAGCATGCAAAACCAAAACATCCTTTTGAAACCCTGTTTATTTAAAACGTGCTTTTTATTGCAGTGCTGAGGAAGGATAAAGTGGTTGTGTTTAACCATATAACAAAAATATTTACGTAACCCCAGAACTTCCCCCACTTCTCTGTATCTGGCTCCGAAAGCCTGTCGGGAGGTTTCCTGCAGATTTTGGCATCTTTTACCGCCCAGCCCAGTCGGCAGGAGCAGCTGGTTGCGGCACACGCACTGCCGGGCGGAGGGAGCTGTGTCGTTTGGCTCCTGACTTTGGGCAACTGGACCTCTCCCTCTCATACCTCATGCTCCGAGCATCTCTCCGTGTCACTGGGGACACGCGCGTGTGGGGGGGGAGGTACAAATCAGACGTGGCAATCAGGTTCTGGGTCTTAATTACCAACGGGATGGTGGGGTTGGCCTCAGTTGTCGAGGGAAGAGCCACAGAAATGGGCGCAGAGGTTGATGTGGAAATGATCTGGTGGATCCGGTGGTCTCCGGTTGGAGAGGAGTTCAGAGGTGTGCCGTGAATTTAATCTAGGCTGCCATGGGAAGAGAATGAAAGGAGATGAGATATCAGAACAGATATGGTCAACAGCAGGAAAGGCAGCCGGCAGGGAAAGGTGGCGGAGGATGTTTATGTGCTGTAGTCAGGCGGTTGATTCTCTTCTGGGTTTTCGTGAAGAAAACATGAAAAAAAGAAAAGGTGAAGATAGCAGTGGAAAAGCCACAAAGAAAAACAAGTTTTTGTGATTGCTATCACAGGATTCAGGTGGGGTTGGTCCCAGGCATGCCCCAATTACTGTTTTCATTAGTTGCTTCAATGCTGATGGCCGTTCTACAGGACAAGGCGAAGAACAAAAGACGTTTGTGACAACATTGAGCTGGAAGGAGCTGCAGTCATTGCATTTAACAGGATCAGGCCTGAAATGATCTTGAAAGGTTGGAGACGGTCCAGTCGAAGCCCATCAGTCAGATGAAATTAAGGCTTTAGCAGAAAAAAAGTCAAATACATCAGTGCTAGATGGGCAATAACTTGGCAGAGAGCAGAGCTGTATGCCGCAGTCCGGAGGACCACGTACTGAACAGGAACAAGCAACTCTGCAAAAATGTCAGGTTTTACTTGGGAATTTGGACCGTTTTCTACTTTCCACGATGCTGGTAAGATTTCAGCTAAAATACTGTGTCTGGTTCTGAATGCCGTACCTCAAAAGAAATGTGGAAAATCAGACGCAATTAAGTGGGAAGCCCAGGAGAGCCATCCCACGGGCAGCATGGGTGCAGTCACCCGTGAGAAGGGCCGAGTGAGTTTTGGGTGGCCGGGGGTATGTGTGGAGCCTGTGGAGGAGCCAGAGTCCCCAGTGGGCCCTCCCTGTGTCCCCGCCAGCCTGAGAGCCGGGGAGGCCTGGCAGTGTCCAAGGCCAGGTTGGATGGGGCTTCGGGCAACCTGGTCTGGTGGGAGGTGTCCCTGCCCATGGCAGGGGGGCTGGAATGAGGTGGATCTTTAAGGTCCCTTCCAGCCCAAACCGTTCTGTGATTCTATGAGGAGCCTGAGGTTCCACGCAATCATGCACAAGGTTGGTCCTTCCCTTTTTGCAACAAGGGGAGCAGTTAAATGTATTGACTTTAATTCTGTGCCAGATGACTATGTGCCTCCTTTATTGACCTTCATTGTGTATAAAATTCTCATAAATCACACCACAAAAGAAAAGACCACAAAAAGAGTGCAGCTGCTGGTGAAGGCACTGCCAGACCGCAGTGCGTGATACAGATACAGGGAATAGTTTCTTATCACTAGGAGGGAGAAAAAAGACCACAAACCCACCTTCTTCTGGCCATAACAGTTGAAGAGGCTCAATAGGAAAATGTTATGTATTTTAAGTGCGTAGTAGTGAGATGTTAAGAGAGGCTGTAAGCTCCAGGCACCCCCAGAGCCAGCTGCATCGTCTGGTTCATGCCTTCTGACCACGGTTGGGAAAATGCTCTTTGGCTGCTCCATTTTCTTGCTTCTCGCCAGCCACAACAGCTGGAAAAAGTAGTGATTTGGGGCTGAGGGACAAGGAAGAGTCTAAGAGAAGCCCAGCCTCGGACGTGCTTTGTGCCAGGCCCTTGAAGAGGGTTTGGCCGACCCTCCTCGCACCACGGCTGGCTGGACCACGGTGGCCAAGGCTCTCGCTGTCTCCAAGTCTTGTGGCTGCTCCTCCAACACGAGCGCCGGGTCCCCCTCCGGCGGCTGGGAGAGGGGTGCCCAGGGCCGCGGTCGGCGAGTACACTGGTGGTGTTCAGGGCAAAGAGAGGGGGCTGAGGTACAAAACCGAGTTACCCGAAAATGGGCTGGTAGAGCTGAGGTGAGTTAGGGTAGGGGCAAGTTAGCGACTATTACCGCTGTTGCAAGTACTGCTGTCGCCGATAAGGCTGTTTCCCGTGGTAAACCAGCAATGTTCCTGGGCACGAGCCAGGCTGTGGTAAGCAGCCTCAGGAATCAAAGGCTGAATAAAGGTAGTCTAGCCAAAAAAACATGAGATCTTGTAAAGAAAAGATCAACCTCGCGATTTGGGAGGAGGAATATGTCTTTCTTTTGAACTTTTGGAGTTGGTAACGGTGTAGTTTTCATTACGTTGTCTCTACGAGCTCTTGACATGAAATGAGATTATTTATTTGCTGCTGGGTCCGAAACAAAAAGGGAATGATGTTCTGAATAATACTGAATCATGTTTAACTTGCTGCTATTGCTAGAACAAAAATATGGTGCGATTCTGCTTGAAATGCTTTTCTCTGACCGCTGGCAGCTGCATGCTTGCTCTCTTCCTGTAACCAGTGAATAATTTTTTCTGCCCAGTTGAGTTACAGGATCAGTATCCAGCAGATTTTATTACTTGCAAGACCAGTCTGATGTGCGGACCATGACTCTATTGCAGTAATTAAGGATGAAACTCCTTTTATAGCACTTAATGCTGAGTTCTTTGTGTCCATCATGACAGCTGCATGCAGGAATCTTGGATTTGTTTTATTTACTTTGCACCGACTATTGTGTATAGCAACCCATGCAGCTTGCTAACCCTGCATTTTTGCAACCAGCTAACACTAACAAAAGCGAACCCAGCGACGTCTGGGCTTGCTAATGAGCCGCCGTGCTCCGAGCATCCCTGCGGGAGCAGATGGCCGGGGGGTGCAGGGGAGGGACGCTGCAGGTCGCACACCGGTCTCTCGTGTCGGCTTTTCCCGCTGTGTCTGAGGGATGTGTGAGAACGCCGTGAGGAGAAGGACGTGCTTTATAAAGGGGATTACTCCTGGAGGTTTCTTTCTTCTCTATGTCTCTAAGGGACTGGTGAAACAAAACCGTGCACGGAAATGCATTACCCAGGGACCGGGGAGTTGAGGAACGCTTTTGCTGTGAACCGTACCCATTAGAAACGCCATCCGCTTCTCACACGAACGCTTGCTGCCCAGTAAATGCATGTGTGGTGCTGGGGGCATTCCCCCACCCGGCTGGGCCCGGGCTGGGGGGTCCCATCGCTCCCCCGTGCCTGGCAGCAGCGCCGGGGCGGCAGAACCGGCTCCGCGGCCGGCGGTCCCTCCGCCTTTCGGAGCCTCTGGCCGCGCTCCCGCTGCCTGGGTCCCCGGAGAGGGGAACCGTGCCCCCCCCCCGGCCCTCCCGGGACCGGCAAGA
>JAVJGG010000090.1:1296247-1324214 GCA_035590195.1 Aviceda cuculoides | reverse complement strand
GGGCTGGGGGGGGGAGCTGGGGGGGGGGGGCAGGTTGCCATAACCCTACTCCCGGGATTCCCGAACGGAAAAGTTTAAATAAATATGATGAGGTTATATTATTGCTCAGCTTTGCGGCAGGCTGGGCTGACTTTGTGCCAGTCTCTCAAAATTTGGTAACGTGGTGGACATAAGGCTGCACATACATCACGGGCTTTTGTTCGTCTCTTGACCCTTGGGGCTCGAAGGAAGAACTTCCTCCATTATTTTACACAAATGGGAAAGAAAGAAGTTTATACGCCGCCACGGAAACTCACTCTGAGGAGCTACAACTGGAGAGCAGTGAAATGTGGTTTCCTGGGAAGGACTTTTGCCAGGCTGGAACGCTGCCCTGATAAACCCCACGCGTGTCCTACGGGTCAGGGCGAACCAGCCCCTGGTTTTAGCGGCTGGCGACCGAACGCCGCGAGGCAGGGACGCCGGACCGAGGGCGCAGCGGGCATCAGCACGTGCCCCCCTCACCCTAAACCTGCCGGCGGCTTTCCGAGGTGGAGGACCAGAGGATCCCGCTCGCCCAGCTGCCGAGGCTGCTGAGCCGAAGGGAGAGGCTGGGCGCTGCAGCGGGGTGAAGGTTTTGCCAGACCTTGTTCGGAAACAAGAGAGACCTTGACGTGATGGACCCGATAAAGGAAATCCATAGGAATTTGGCTGTCTAGACAGTCCTCCACACTTAATCTCCACGGAGCAGCATGTTTATCCTATACCTTTCCGTGTTGCTATGTTGAAAATTCTTCTTGTTTCTAACACAAACTCCTATTTTCAAATGATTGTTAGGGCTTATAAAAATAGTGGTGGGAGAAGCAGGGTAAAATAGATGGAATAAAGAGAGAGGTATTCTTGACATGTACAAAATAATTACCACGCGCTTCAGATGGTGTGGATGCTAACTTTTGTTAAAGGCCACGAATATATTTCTAGAGACGTTTATCTTGTTTCGTAGAGCAATGATGTATATTTATTGCCTGCCTGCTTGTCTTCACGTATTCCAGCTAAGATGATCTAGTCAAATTTGGTATGGCATGTGCACCAAAACTAGGGTAAAGCGCTGAAGAATTCACTGCTCCCATGGCTGCTGAAGCAAAGCAATTATTTAAAATATGCCTTTGTAATACGCCCGGTTCGAGTTGAAAAGATTAGAGAACGGGGTTTTCGGGTATCATCCCTCTCGGGATCTCCCAGATCCAGCTGTAATCGTGTAACTACCTTACCACGTGGAGCAGCCCATGCGTTGCCCTCACACACAGCGTGGTGCCACCGAAATACCGGGAATCTGCCCGGGCGCCCTGGCAATGCTGCAGTGAAAGGCAGTGAACCCCCCCGCAGCCCCCACACCGCAGGCGAGGGCGCACGGAGCCGTGGTTGGGAATGGAGTGGAAAAAAGGTGCTGGGCAGTTTCGGGGGTGGCGGGTGCACTGACGGTTGTTATGGCTTAGGCTGTATTTTATGTTGTGTTTTCCCTGGCTGGGTTACATGCCTTACTGCACCTCCCTCTAACAGAAAATAATTTTCACTACTCTGAGTTACGGCTGTTTCGTACTCCTCCAAGGGGCCATTATTCATCAAATCACCCGCGTTTAAAGAGCTGTTCCATTTCTCCACCTTATACCGTTTCCATACCCCTGCAGAACCCTCCGGAGGCCCGGGTACGTGCCGACAGCCCGAAAGCCCGTCCCGATGCCGGTGCCAGGGGTCAGGGCCGAGCTGGAGCCCGCGGCCGCAGGAGCTCAGCGCCGAGCAGCCGCCTCCGCGCTCGCATTTCGGATACGCTCTGCAGCCGGACCCTGACACCGCAGCCACTCGCCACCCAACTTACTCACTGCTCAGGGCGTGTGAAAGCTTTCGCAGGGAAAACTCTCACTTTTTGAGGTATAAAAGCTGTGGCTCTGGGTGTCTGCAGGGGAAGTGGGATACCCGCTGGGATTTCCCTAGCCGGGCTGGAAAATCTGGGCCCGCCCTTGGGAAGCGCGGGTGCCCGTCACTTCTGTGGAGGAACTTTGCTGCGGGTTTGGGGGCAGAGCGGCTCGGCCCTGGCGCTGGCTGCCCCGTCGGACTGGCCGCCGTAAAACGGACCCTGCCCGCGCTCCTTCGAGGTCTCGGGTGAGAGGGAGCGAAGGGAAACGTGTCCCAGTGAGAACCGCCGGAGCGCTGGGGTGGGCAGCGTCTCCTGGAGCCGGGCTGCCGGGCAGACGTGAGCATCCCCGGTGACGGGGAGGGCACAGCCTGCCTGGGGACCTGCTGCGGCGCTCTGATTAAAACGTCTCCGTAAAACGATGGCGTACACGTACTTTTCACCTTAAAACGTTTATTTTGTCAATATCGAGCAAATATTGGCACATCTTCAGCTGGGTTTGTTTAACAAAGTGAATTAGCCTCCTTCGGCGCGACTCGTTAAAGGCAATCCCTGCTTCTCTCCAGCAAGGAACGCAGCCCACAGACGGAGCCCCGCCAGGCTGATGGGGTTTGGTGGCGCTGGGGTGGAGGAGAGGGGTTCTCCCGAGCACCCAGCAAAGGGCAGGCCGGGATGCGTGCCGCCGGGGAGGTGGGGTGCTGGGGGACGGGGGTTCCTAAGGGTCTCGGGGGAGCGGGGCAGCCCCGGGGAGCAGCGGTGGTCCTCGCTGCCCTCCGGCCGTGCGGGGATGCTCCAGCCGCCCCCGCGGCTGCTGAACGTGAGCGCCAGGTACGTCTCGGTCGGTTGGTTTGCTCTCACGGCTCCCTGCCTTACAAAAACCCCCCAAAAAGCACCGAGGCACGGCAATTCGTCGTCTGCTCTGGTTTAGCCTTTGAAACAAAAAGTTTAGCATCGGGCCTCTGGACTTAGTCATTAAGAATGCAATTTAATAACCTATACTTTTAAACTGTGGCTCGCGGGGCAGGAGGCAGATATGTTTTTCCAGGCTTGTGTAAGAGCATAAACTGCTCGGCTGCAGACGGGAGTTGGGTTTGAACTGGTTCACAGGCGTCACAACCCCTGTCAGTGCTCAGACCGGGGACAAACCCTCTCCTTGTCAGCTCATCCCTCAAGTTCGCAGGGAAAACGAAGCAGACACAGCAAACGCAGAGCCCCGCCGTGTCCGGAGAGCTATTTTTCAGTAAAGACCGGGGGGGGTCGGGGTCCCTTTTTGCTCCGAGCAGGGGTCCCCCGCCGTCACGCGGCACCTTGTTCAGGTCCCTTCCTCCGAGGCGTCTGGCGTGGCCGGGGTGTTGTGGGGGGGGCCACCCTCCTGCGCTCGGTGCACCCCCTCCAAGCCCTGCCAGACCCCCGGGGATTAAGGGGAGACGATTTGGCCCCCGCGGGCCGTGTTTTCAGAAAAGCAGGGCACCCCGCCAGGGCGAAACCAGCTCCCATCAAACTGCACGACAAAGGGGTCTTCTTGCCTCTGGGAAGGCGACGTTTTGGGGGGGGGCGAGTCCCCGGTGGCAGCAATAGCGGGGGCACGGTGCAGGCTCCGGTGCCCGAGCGGTGCTGCCGGCTTCCCAGGGCATTCCCACCGGGATCGTTTCGGGGAAGCCGAGGCCGCGGCGGAGCAGGGAGGAGGCATGGCCCCCCCCGAAGGGAGCTTTGCTGCCAGCGGGAGCCGGAGCGGGGTCGGGTTCTCCTGCTGCATGTTAAAAATGTACCGGACGGGGCGAGAGCCACGGATGTCGGCTACGTAACTTAATTGTTTATCATTTGCAACTGCTGTTCGCTTGCTTTCAGGCTGGTGGATTTTCTTATTTGTTCTGTCGGAGGCAAAAGAGCATTTTCCTTACAGTGTTATTTGGGTGAAATTGTTTTTTGCCCAAACCTGACAGGGATCCGATGCAACTGTGGAATAATTTTGCATAGGCTACAGGAATGACACTCCTCATTTGCAATGAAGTGTGCTTGTCGTTGTTCATGGGGAAAAATAAACTTTGGAGTTTCCAAAAGATATCCAGTTTGTAGAATCACAAGAAACTTACCCACTGCTGGTACTCTAGGGGTACCCAAGGAAATGAATTTGCAGCTAGAAATAGATAAATGCATTTAACAAAAATATATATGTTAATGCAAAGAAAACATAGAAACTGATTGTTATTTACAGATGAAGAGAGAATAGCATTGTCCTGAAATATGTTTCAATCGTCTTCTCCTTTACGTATTGGTGAAGAGTACATCAAACACGCAACTGAACCCCGAAAACCTGTGCTGAGGTTGGGGAGGGGGAGCATAAAAGCTGACAGCGGGGCTGGAGTCATGCACATTAGCTTTGTGCTCAGAATTTCTGTTCCTGGTACTCTTTGAAAGGATGACCCGAAAATAATTCAGCCTTACCAACTGGGTGAGGAAGGATGTGGCACAAAGCACGTTGGTCAGATGTACCACAATAGCAAGGTTGTAACTTTATGCCAGAGTTGGCATAAAATAAGAGAGAAGCTAACTTGCTATGGTTTTAGTTAATATGCTGTTAAAAAAAAAAATAAACGAGTACTGTTGTATTCCTGTGTACACTTTCCTGCCATCCAGCAGGACGCTCGTCCCTTCGCCTGCCCGCTGCCTGGTAAGGAGCCGGGTCCCCACTCCTAATTTCAGAAGGAGTTTCCCGCTGCAGGATCCGGACTCTGCGCGGAATGCGGGCTGCCTCGGGGGGCTCTGGGTACCTCTCCGGCCGACGATGCTCTGCCTCTGAAGAGCCGAACCCAAAGCCGCTGTCTGAAGCACCCCCGGGATTACACGGTAAGGAGGAAGAAAAGGGAGAGGAAAAGCAAAAAAGGTGGATTCGGTGAGCCTGCCTGTTTTCACCTCCCCGTTTTCCTAACCCCTGACCCGCTCTGCCCTTCGTCCGCCAGCCCTGAGGTGCCACCGGAGCTGCTTCTCCTCCCGCAGCACCTACCAGCGCTGCCGGGGCGGCGGCGGGCGAGGGTCTGGAGGTCCGGCCGCGGCGAGACACCCACCGCCGGCACGCGCCGCGGTGCCGGGGGGGCTGGGGAAGGCTCCTGTCCCGCTCCCGTCTGCTCCCTCTTGCTGCTTCTCCCTTGCCCGCCGAGGTAAGCCGTGCAGGAGCAGCCGGCCGCGGGGCCCAAGGAAGCGGCGGAGCGGCGCGGGGGCTTCGGAGCAGCCCCTGAGCCCGCGAATTCCTGCTGCTGCTCTGGTTGTGGCCCCCGTGGGGGGGTCCCTTCCCTCCTCCGGGGCTGCGTGAGGGAGCGGGAAGGCTTTTGGGTGTGCTGAGAGATGTCCCGGGACGGCGCTGGAGGGAAGGAGCCTGAGGATTAGCCTGGGGTACGCATAAATGTCTCTGTCACGTTCTTCTAGAGAAAGAGCTAATACAAAATTTACAGGTTTGGGAAGACTAATTTTCTGAATCTACAAGACAGAAGAGAAGCTGATGTCAACGCAAGCGTCCAGACGTTTGCTGATATCACAGCTCGGGGCTGCGGCCCAGCTGCAGGCTCCCGTCCATCACGGAATGTTTTCTCCAAAGCAGAGCTGCTGAAGCAAACAGGATTAGCGCAGACTGCTGGGATTTCTCTTCTCTTTCAGGGCCCAGGTTTCAGCCTCGGAGTTCGCGCTCTGGGTAATATTTGCAGCTTATGTTGCAGAGGGGTTGTGCCGTGACCTCCTGGAGATGTTGCGGCATCAGCCAGGCTTTGGCGGCCGGAGCGGAGCGGAGCGGAGCGGAGCTGAGGCTGTCGCTCGGCGTGTGTGAGCCACGTCTCGTAGCCCTGGCTTAGCACTAGACACAGAAAACTGTCTTGGAAAACTTGTGTACATGGAAATTTCTTTTCCAAAGTGGGTAGGTGTCTTTTCTTGCTGGTCCATTGTAAAGTAGGGAAATTAATCTCTGTGATCATCCCAGGTTTGAGAGCTGCAGAGCAGGATCCAGACGACCCCGTCACGGGCTGGCGATGTTCAGCTCGGCTGGGGAGCGTCGGTCTGGGGCTGTTGGTGCCCATGGAGAGGGAGTTTGTGCTCCTGAACAAGACATCAGATGTGTATCGGTAATGCTGACCCACTATGCTGACAAATACGTAGAAGCAAATATTGGCTGAAAAAGACAAATGCAAACCCGCGTATATACAAAATGCCTCCAAGCACGTACAAGTTTTCTTTCAGATGTTTTCACTGTTTATGGTTTGATAATGAAGACGAAATCGGAGCAAAGCAGCAAAACTTTACTGACTCCAGCTGTCTTACGCTATTGCAGCCTGCATGCCCCTGGGTTCAGGCAGGTTTGATTTTTTTTTAATTATTATTTTATAAAGTTCTTTACCCCGCTGCCCAGCAGGGTGTCTGCATCAACACCCAGTTCTGCCCAGGGGATGTCCCCATCGGTGCCAGGCCCAGGAGCTGCGGGACTGGGGGCTAGCTGGTTACTTCACAGTTCATTTCTTTAAGGTTTATAGTGAGAAAGCGTGAGCGAGGAGAACAGTTGTCCCCTCTCCTTAGACTTCTTCCTTCAATGCTTGCTGCAAGCTGGAGGATCTGAGTTCTGAAGAGAAACGGTTAAAACATTGCTCTCTGAAGGACGTGAGTCTGGCCGAGGCGGGGGACTCGCCTGCCCCCCTCTGTCGTGAGACCTTGTGGGTACCCAGCGGATCGATTCCGAGCGCTTCGGGAACTCTGGCCCTCGTTTTGATCACCGAAGGGGAAGAGCATTCTCTCTAAACAAGTTGATTTCTTTGTTATCCCCTGCTTTTTCCCCTCCTCTGTTGAAAGCGCAGTCAGTGATGCTCAGCGGCCCGTGCGTAACGCTCAGCATCCGCAGTGCTCCTTGTTCCCCGTACTGCTGCTCCGGAAGGACGGCTTGCCCGCAGCGTGTATTTGCATCAAATGATAAAATTAAATTTAAAGACTGTGTCTTTGAAAAAAACCAGCAAAATCCAAGCACGCATGCGAGGCTCTGAGGGCAAAAGTCGTCTGGCCCGCTGAACACTTGCGTGGCGCTGGCAAGCCGGACTGGGTGGTTTTGGCATTCAGAGGCGGCTCTTGGCAGCGGCTGCAGAAGAGGCTGGGGACGCCGAGATGTGAGGGTCCTGCCGGTGTCCTGGCCACTTGTGCGATCTCATGAGTTGCCTCTCGAAGTTTACGGTTCTTCTCGGCTTGTCTCAATAGGAACAACATTTTGCTCAGATTTATCATGTGTTTAAACAAGGGTTCGTGCCGATAGCGCTTTGAAAAATGTATTTTCGCGGCGGGTGTTCGGTGTTGTTTCAGCAAAGCGCAGCCAGTGCTCAAACCCGAGCTGAGTGGGAGGCGACGGCTGGCCCCGCTCCGGCAGCCGCCCGGAGCTGTAGGAGATGTTCTCCAGGTTCTCCAAGGAAGCTCCGTTCAGCAGCTCCGTCAGCGAACAACCAGGCGAGACCCACCGTGGTGCAGGAGCTGTGTGGGAGGGGAGGGGGTCCATCATCGCTGGTGGCAAGTTTGACCTTGGTTTTTTTTGCTGATGCCCACTTCCGAGTGCTGCTTCATCTCCCCCTTCCCGCTGCGCGCCAGGGAAAACCGTCGGCAAGGGCGAGGCCAGGACCGGCGGTGCCGATGCTCAGCAGCCCTGGGCAGCATCACCCCGGCCAGCGTTCTCTGACCGGTCCAGGCCACAAAGCTCAGCGAAACGCACCCGGCGTGTTTTCTGGTTTGAGGTGAGGCCCAGGTCTAGCCCAAGCTGTGCCCGGCACGAAGCTGGAAAGACCAACGAGGCAGCTAAGCTATAAATCAGTTTAGTCACCAGTTTCTCGTGAGTAAAGATACCTGCCCTGGCTGGGGGGGGTCCTGGGCTGCCGCCAGCGCGGAGGTGAGCTGATCTTCACTTCAACTCCTAACTCAACCCCTGTCTCTCTTCTCGTGTGACAGTACAGACACGTACAGAGCTGCGCTCCCTTTAGCTTTTCTAAGGGTTTTCATACTTTGTTCTCCAAAGAAAAGCTGGTTTTTTCTACATTCGTGAAGAAGCACACTTTTGGGGGGAGAAAGGAGTTGTCAAGCCTCTTGGTCAAAGCAGCTTAGTGGAAGAACTTCCCCTTATCTTTCTGACACGTTCCACTTTAACCTCTTCGGTCTGGTGTGCTGAGCCCCAAGTAAACAGCTGTGAATGGAAAACTCGCTCAAAAACCTGTGCTTTACAGTGAAAAATTGGCACACAGACTCCAGATGGACTCTATTAAATATTAAATACACTGAAATGAACCAGAAGGGCCTTTATGACATTGCTAGTGCTTCTGGCAAGCAAACACCCCCCTTCCCTTGATGTGAGTCCTGCGTCTGGGCTCCTCTCTGTCCTCTTCCCGGTGGAGCAAGGGCATGGTTTCAGAGCCAGGGAAATGCAGAACTGGTTTGCACGAGGATGCTTCAGGAACTGGAGAGGTCTTCCCGTCCAAACAACCCCGGCCGGCATCGGGCTGGTTGCTGCTCCAGCGCTGCTGCTCCTTCCCGGCTGAGGACGAGACCTGCGTGGGGACGTTTGCTCGCTCGTCTTCCCCGCTCCTGCCATACGGATTTGCTGGAGCCCTGGAAGCTCCTGGCAGCCGCTTCTCCTGCTTGACCCAGCATTCCCATGGCAGTCCCAGCCCCGGCCAGTGCCCAGCTGGGTAGCAGCAGGATGATGTCCGGCAGAGCGGGACAGCCCCTTCTGCAGCCACGGCACCACGTGCGGGGAGCGATGGCCCCGGGAACCCCTCGCCGTGAGCACCGCCGCCATCCCCTCCTACACCCTCGGCTGTCCTCCGTGCCAGCCTCTGGCATCCCAGCTCCCGGCCCGCCAGGGAGACCCACCAGCTTCTGGGGTCTGAGACCCACCACAAAGTCCACGTCGGTCCTCCGTGTCCCACACGCTCTGTGACGTGCTCAGGCCACAGCAGCACTGCAGACTGCCGGGTCTTCTGAATTTCTGGAAGCCGAGACTGTCATATATTGTGTATCTTGGCAGGATATTTAGGAGAACATAACCTGGCTTGCTACCAGTGTGAAAAAAATGGGATTTTTTTGATTTTTTTTTTTTTTATTTTAAACAGCTTTCTACACTGCTTTCCATCACCAGTACTGTACACAGATCTTGCTGAACCAAATACTCTGTTGTTGATTTATAATGACAAAAACAATCTACTGGTGCTTATTTTTTAAGTTGAATCTCACCAGAACACAGCTCTGGAATAGCTTTAAAACTATTCCCATGTCAACAGACTCTTCACGTCCCCTCCTCCATCCTGCATCTTGTAAAATCAGAAGAAATGACCTTCCAGCCTGGACAGAAGAAATAAACTCTAAAGGATATCTCAAGTTACTGAGTTTAAGTTAGACTATTTCACGGAGGTTTGAGCTTAAAAGGCGTAGGGGGTCCTTCTGTGAGATACCGTTGGAGTCCAATATTGATGTGATTTTTCACTTGATGGTTTTTCGGTCCGTAATGTTGGGGAAGGACAGCTATCTGCCAACTTGCTGTTTTCATGCGGCTGAGTGATCTCGAAAGACAGCCTCACACTTCAAAGACCGGCACTTTCCAGCCCACGAGGACCGCGATCGCAGTACGAGCACAGGGATGGAGTCGGATCTGTGCGATGGCGTCGGTGTCATGAAGCGAAGCGGAAAGGCAATGGGAGCAAACCAATCTGGAAACGACAATGTAGTTGCCACCAGTTGGTGGCGTTTTATTTATTCATTTATTTATCGAGTTTCCGCTCTCTGCCTGACCCAGACTCAAGTTAGGTTCATCAGATAATGCTGCTTTGACCAGGACCTGAGGAAAACACAGACCTAGAGATCAGTGGCTAGAAGATGTAGAGCTGACTTGATCTTCACCAGACGCTGCTATTAGTGTCTTCGTACCAATGAAGTCCGAGCCCATCACCCTGGATGCATTCGAAGCCCTGGGTGCACGTGCTAATCAGCGCGCTGTGTATTCATCTCCCAGCTTTGCCTTCTGCCCTCGTCTCCCTGCAGCTCCCACCTCTCCGCTGAGGCTCTCAGGCACCTGCTCTTGCGCTCCTGGGACTCCAGGGACGGTCTTTCATCTGTTTTCCTCTTTCTCTGGACTTCTCTGATCACAAAGACGTGGCGCTCCGCCAGCCAGCTCCCTTCAGCCGAGTTTGACCTTGCGCGCTGGGCACAGCTTCAGGATCTCTGAAGAAAGGCACGTGTGTGTCTTGTGCCTGTCTGCCTGAAAAAAGCGTCGCAATGCTCCGTGCCCTCGTTCCTGGGGAATTTCCAGCACTGTGACCCTGCCCCGGCAGCAGCCCTGGCTCTCCCCGGGCTGCTGGGCTGGACTGGGCTGTGCAAGGTGTCCGGGCGGATGGAGCGCTAGTTGGGTTACGCGTGCCCTAATTAACGTTTTTAGTCCCTCTTGTTGTTTTATTGGCTTTACGCTGGTGGCACAGACCCCCGCAAGCTTTAAGTCCCAGGGCGTAGCAGCTTTGGTTCAGATTGCTGCGGCGGTATTTTAACCCCAGCACCGTTATTTCGATTTCTGGGTAATTTACTCTTTTTGAAAATTGCTAAAAGCTTTCAACAGCATTGCAGCTTCGGCTCCCCTTTCCATCCCCGATCCCCACCCGCCCTCCCAAATTCCCTTGCCGCGCTCGGCAGGACCGGGGCTCGCACGGCGAGCTGGCAGGCACCTCCGGTGAGACGCTGGCTCTGCACCTCCCTCGGCCGGCGCAGGAGATGAGACGGTGACACATTTGTACCCGGGCTGCTTTTTGCAGATGGAGTAAAATGGGGAAAGGTAGTTTAAATAGGTGAATTTCTAACAGAAAGCAAAGAATGTCATATAGAGAGAAGATGGGGGAGAAATTGGATGAGATTATCCGAATGGAAAATTTTGAGCTGCTCTACCATAATTGGTATTTATGAACTACAGGAGCGAGCGCTTGTTTGCTCGTAGATCGGTGATGTTTGGTGTCATAGCAACTGGCTAACTGCTAAATAATCAATACTCGCGCATGTAAACAAACGCACAGACGTGTGGGTAACTTGTTCCTGCTCGAGCTCTCCTCTCAGGTGTAAGTGCTATTGTGCGAAGAGGTAGATAAAACTGCATAAAACCAAATACGCAGCATAATTGTGACAAGGAGTTAGAATTTTGTTAAATCTGTTTATATTTCCACAGCTGTAGAACCTGCATGAATTGATGCTAGGCTGATATATTCACATGGCAACTCCCGACAGCTGTTTTTTAGAGCCCTTAATATTTTAAATTCTGAAGGCACGTTCGAAGTGCCCGTAGCATCTGATGTGACCACAAACACTGGTGTTTTGTGGGACGGCTCATGCTCTCTGATTTCAGAGACAGCTTATTGAGAGCGCGTGAAGCAGCGCTGGGTGTCCGACTGCTCCCCGCGGGCAGGGCCCGGGCACCCCGAGCGCTCCGAGCCCCATGGAGATGGTTTGCGTGTTGGTACCCAGGACCTGCCCCCAGGAGAGCCCCTGGTGTGGGCAAACCCGCGGCCCACGGCGGGGGCGATCGGGACACACGGGTGTGAGCGGGGCGGGTGAGCACCAGAGGCCCCAAATGTAATTAACCCCGTATTTAGCAGTGGCGATATCTGGATTCGGTATGTGCCCACGCGCACTAGGGTAACTCCTTAACCTCAGGACACTCATTTTAAGCATTTATGGTCAGGTTCTGCAGCAATAAAACATGGCTAAAGCAGTCTGAGCTCTCTGGGGCAAAAAAAATTATGACTATTTCCAAAAATTCTTGGAAAAAAAAAATCATAAAATGCTGTTAAATTCCGTTAATTGCTTTGGATGTTAGCAGGAAAGGTGAAAAGTCAGAGCACCTCGTAGCACTGCTACAGTCCCTCCTCGATGCACTAAACATCTCCGGCTGGCCCAGGTTTCCGTACGGCGGCCACAGCTCGGACTCTGCTTCGCGGTGGAATGCCCTCTCTCCTCTTTTCCTTGGCTGGTCGAACAGGAATGTTTCCTGTTAACCAGGACCCTCCTCGGGTCGGGAAGAGCCGGGAAGCTCTTCCCCAAGGAGCCGCCTTCGCCGCCTGCGGCGCGTACCGAAGCTGCGGGCTTCCTGTCGGACGGGCTCTGGAAGAAACCTCCTGCGAAGATAATGGGATAACGTACTGGGATAATTCGCATTTCTAGGGGCTAGCTGGCCAGGCTGGCTCTCCTATTTATACCTTCATGGTTGGATTTCTTTTGTTGTTTTTTTTTTAAAAGAAGCAAACCTCGAGCCCAGCGTGTTGGTAATGGCCAACGCGCCTTTTGTCCCCGAGCAACCGCTGCGAGTGCCGTTCTGGTGGCTGAGCTGCTCCTTAAGGGCTGGTGGCCATGGTTTTAGGAGCGCTGCTGCTGTTTGCAAGTGCTTTATGTTTGCACCGGTAGGATCACTCGCACAGGATGAAAACGAGCTAAACCGTGAGCCGAAGTATCTGGATCCAGTTACTGCTCTGACTGGTGCTGCCTCAGAACCGCGGCGTCGCATCGCGAGGGCAAGGGAGAAGGCAGCGCGGCGTCAGAGCACGCGTTTGGCAGCAGAGGGGCTGCCAGACCACTGAATTATTACAGCCAGGCTTGTTTTCCGTAACCCAGGGCCATGCCGTGCCAAAGCCATGGCTGTTCCTACACTCGTTAGTTTCCTAGCAAAAGCCGTGGGAAGCAAGTGAAGGAAGAAGGGAGTCTTGCCTCGACCGTTTGAGACGGTCCTTTGTGCTTCCAGGAGGGATCCAACTGCTGCGACTGTCTGAAGGCGCAGCTCGTCCTGCCCAAATTACAGCATACACTCCGATGTGGTGTGCAGATGGAGAGTACGTGAGAAATCGTTATTGTTTTTGTAAGAAACAATAAGAAAGAATCTGCTAACTGACCCATTCTTGTTCTATTTGATATTTAGGCCTTACCTATAACCATATACGTGCACATTTACATATACATCACTGAAATATTGGTATAGCAGAGCTACATGCAACTTAGCATTAACAAACCCGACCGCTTGTACTTTAAACTATTTTTTTCCCTGCAAAAAGCACTGACTGATAGTATTCTTGTACAGGGAGCGTCTTGAAAACCTCCCCTGTTCAAAACGATTTCTTCCCTTCGAAGGGCAAGCTCCCGCTCGCGCAGAGCGGTCGTACCAGGCAGCGGCGGGCAGCGCTTGCAGCGCTTCTAGAAACGTTCTCGAGTCCTGCTCCTGCCCGTGGCAGCCCTCACCGTCTCCCCCAAACTCCCCCCGTCCCCCCGCTGCACGCCGGGCAGCCCCGCAGGCTCTCGGGGCAGGGTCTGGGCCCCCCCGGCCCCCCGGGTTCCCGCTGGCCCCCGGCTGCAGCTGCCCTGCAGCGGCAGGTTTGCCACGGGCGAACTCCCAGCTCAGTGATGAGTTTCCCTATGGCAGGAGCTGATTTTTTTTTTTTTATTTTTTTATTTTTTTATTTTTTCTTCTCCCGCGCATCTTCACGAATAAATGCAGCGTGCGGGCAGGAGCAGCTGCTGCCGAGGGTTGCTTCGGAGAGTCGGGGTGGATGGGCGTCTCCGGCTGGTTTATGGTTTGCACGGGCTGGCGTGTGGGTTCGTGGTGAGTTAAGTTAGCGGCATTTCCCGGCTGCGGTCCCACGAGCAGAGGCGCCGGGGCGCAGGGCAGCCACCCCTCTCCTCCCGGGGGACGCGCGTGGGCGTCGGGGAAGGCGAGCCTCGGGCGGTCGAGGGCCGGCTGGGAACGCCGTGGCCGTGGAAGCCGGTGGTGCTCCTGGGGTCCGTCGCCCAGGCGGGACCGAGCCCCGAGGAGCAGAGGGAGCAGCAGCTCGCACCCCTGGAGAGAAACTTCGTAAAGGGGTTTCACCCACAGAGCAGCCCCTAGGGTGAGGGGCAAGGTAGCAAAGCGGTGGGCTTTCGCGAAAGGGAGGGGAGAAGCCGTGGGGCAGCGCTGGGGGCTGGCGGCGTCCCCCCGGGGCTGCCGGGGGCAGGGTGCTGGCCCGGGGGTCCCGCTCCGAGCCGCTCCGTGCCTCTTGGCGCAGCGTTTCGTTAACACGTCAAAGCTTCTCTTGCGCACCAAAGGCCGTTCCATTCCTCACGGCACGGGAAACGAATAGATGCGTTTTGTGAAATGCACTTCGGTTAATATTTAATGCTGCGTTTGAAAGCCAAAATGGAAATGAAATATTAATTTATCTTTCTTTGGTGCTTACGACGCTGGCTTAATTTCAGCCGGCAAACACTTAGAATGAAAGAAACACCTTTCGGATTTCTTTCTTTGGAATTAGTAGCAGCTTTATATGGGTGAGTGCACTCTGTATGTTCTCTGAAGCTGTAGAAATCAATAATTCAGCTTAGCAGTGTCTGAATTTCCCCCCGCCAAATGCATTAGGTTACTTTGAGAACATGCGAGTGTTATAATTTAAAAGCTGACCTCTGCAGCCCTCCCTTGAGTTACTCTGCCCTCCCTCCCAAAGCCACGGTCCGGAGGAGCCGGGCAGGGGTCCCTGCGGAGCATCCCGGTGCCCGTCTCCCCCCCAGGGGGACCGGGAGCATCACCCCGGGATGGAGGGTCGGGGGGGTCTGCCCGGCCCCCACCGCTGCCCTCACTGAGCACGGGACCAGCGCCAGCACCCAGCTCCGGCCCTCGGGAAAAGCCAGCAGCTTTTCCCAGGCCCTCCGGTCCAGCTCTGCCTCCCTAAAAGCCTTTGAAGAAAGATCAGAAAAAACAACAGACAAACAGAAAACGTTAACCGTCGCATAATACTGCAAAAAATCTTTGTGACGCTCTAGTGGGGGACATGGAAACCAAAATAAGCGATGTGTGTGTGTTAAAATACGTGGTAGTGCTGCACCTAAGTTACGTGCGGGCGGACGGTGAAGATAAGGGCTGGAGCGGCTGCTGCAGAAGCCTTATCTCTCGTACGCCGCGAAATTGCTGGTCCATCCCCTCCGGGCCCCCGGAAAATGCTTCGCCAACTCTCAGCATTTCTTCTTCTCCGACGGGTGGGGTGGGTGTAAAATAAAGGTTGGAGTTGGAAGTTAGACACAGCTGTGAAATAAGTAGCTTTTCTGATTTGGGGGATTTTTTTGTTGTTGTTGATTTGGGGTTTGGTTTTTTTCCTCCTTTTTTTTTTAGGGTGTTTTCATCCTTCCTGTGATCAAATCAGTCCCCAGCCGAATGCTGCAGCCTCTCGAGGTGTGTTGACGCGAGGAGTCAGCTCCTGATGATTTAGTGCCTCCGAGCCGCAGCCAGATAATGCTCTTTCCAGGTACTCAAGTTTCCCTGAAATTCAGACCCTTGGGTTGTTTTGTTCCCTGGAACAAAAGTTTGAGTCTGTGGGACATTGTGCAAGGGAGAAACCTCCCGCTCCGGCGACGGCCGGGTGCCCCAGCTGCTCCTCTCCGCCGCGGCAGCTTTCTTCTTCCAGCACCCAGGGAAATAAAATGGGTAACGAGCTCAGACAGTTCTTAAGAGACACTCGAGTGAAGAAAGTCAGAGCAACCTTCACAATGCATGACAAAGAAAAAAGGAAAAAAGCAAGATGAGGTTGGGAAGAAAACGTTCGCACATTTTTTCAGCGTGACCGTGCAGTGCGTCAGAGAACGGCGTTTTGCAGCCGTGCTTCGGACTGGGCACCGCTGGCTTGCTCTGCCTTGGAAATCCTCGTTACCTGCACATTGATGCACTTAAGCAAATGAAAGGTACTTGGTCATTAGGTAACATTAGAAAACTCAGTTAAAAAAAACATAAATAGAGAGCCATGTACAAATAAATTCTCTGCTGACTCAGCCTCAGCCTTTGCAGGTTGGGTTCTCCTCTGCCTTCGGAGGGGGAGGATTTGTTACTGACCGGTGAGCAGCAGAGATATTGCGAAGGAGATAAAAAAATCCTTCCTTCAAAGTTTCCCAAAAAAGGAATAAATTGTTGCTCTTGTGCTTAATTTACGGTGCTCAATAAGTCTTCTGGGAAACCCAAGGTGCAGCCCCTGCGGCTTGGCTTGTCCCAGGCTACGACAGCCCGGTGCCGGTGCCAAAGGGAGGCAAGAGACGGTTTCCGAGAGGACCAGCGTGTTGCAATACGGCGTACGGTATTCCAATTTTTAGCAGAAAATAGGAATCGCTGTTTAAGTCAAACCTCAAAATGCAATAGAGATGGGCAGCCTCCTGCACCGAGCCGAGTCCTACCCAGCTAATTCCCAGGCGCAGTTTCTTGGCTGTCAGCCCGTCGGCTCTCTGGAGCCCTGGGGGGGGTTCGGGGCCAAACGGGACCACGCGGGAGGCTTCACGGGTGCCTTCAGGAAAACGGGGCTTACGGCCAAGCCTCCCCCCGCCCCGGCCCCCACTGAGCTTGTACATGAACCTGCACCAGCCTTGGCAGTGGCGAGAGATCCTTAACGTCTTCGATACCCAAAAAGCGTCGCAAACCTCAGGCTCGACGGCTGGCAGCCCCCCCCGCGTTGCCTGTGCCCACCCCCAGAAGACCGTCCGCGTGGGTGGAAGCGTTGGGAAAGAGCAGGTAAATGCGAAGGTGGAAGATGTTGCCTGCTGGCGTGTCCTACAGCCGTCCCGTCGGACAGACGCCCGAGGATCCTTTCCAGGGGTCTCACTCACCGAAGGACAGGCGGGGATACGCTCTAGACGGGGGGGAGAAACGGGGAATTACAAAGTGACCCAGCCTCTCCCTGACAAGCTAAAACATGGGCTGAGGTATGGCTTACGGGCAGCCGAACGCCTCCGTAGCTTTTCTCTAGGTTCCGTTCACACACAGAATGGCTCAAACAGCGAATAAAGGACACATTTTCTAGCACCTGCATTTTATCCGGAGAAGCTTCTCACACAGGGGCTTGATGTCGTTTGAGTTGGGGGTGCACGATGCCTTACCCGCAGGTTTAAAAGCGGCTCCTTCGCCCCGTGAGAGCTGCGAGTTACGGCACAAAGCCAGGGGAGGTTTCGGGACCCGTTCTCCATGCTCCCGTCCCGTACTTTCCGTAACCTGGTAATAAAAAAAATGCTGTAAATGGCTCTGGTGCTTTTCTGGGGCAAATGTCTGACTACCAAAACATGCCGTTATTATTACAGTGGCCACTGATGTAATTTTAGGGGGCACCTGGTGCTTCCCTAGTGGCTGACATTGCATCCCGGAGGGGAGGGTGGTGAGGAGCTGCCCGGGGGCTGGTTGGGACGAGGGGGGCTGCGGGGAAAAAGGGCAGAGGAGGGAGCTGGAGCCCCAGGATCACCTTGCCGGGGCAGGCATTCCTCTGCTGGAAAGCAAAGACCCTGCTGCGGGTCTGCGAGTGGGGGGCTCTCAAACCGCCGTGGCTAAGAGCCGGTGCGTGCCCGGAGGAAGACAAACCCGGTCTTTTCCCATTCCTGCTGTTCTCCCAGTGCCATTCCCCGCCTCCCCAGAGCCTGCTGGACAGGGAGCTGGGGGGCTGCGGGCCCCCCCCGCCGTGTGCTGGGCGCTGGCTGCCCGCCGCAGCTCGCTCCCCTCCCTCCGGCTCAGCCGTGCGTTATCCGCCACGAAAAGTTGGCAGCAGCCGTGTTCTGGCTCAAGGGTTGGGGCCATCATCATTCCCCGCTATTTCCCTGTAAACAGCCCTCCCTTTACGCTCAGCTTCAATTTTCTCCCCTCTGCTTCGTTCCCGTTGCTCCCAAAGCCCTGCGCTCCTCACCAGTGCCCTCCTCGGCGGGGCCGAGCGGTGGGATCCTGCCCGCGGCCGCAGCAGCGCGGCACGGAGCTGTATGGCCGCAGGTGGGACGCCGGAGGGGCAAGGAAACGCCTTCGGAACCCCGGCCGGGCTCTCTGCTTCTGCTCAACTTCTCTGCGTTTTGCAGGCAAAACCGGCACTGCTCAGCCAGCCGGACAAAGTGGCATTTCGGTGTCGGCCGGGAGAAAGCAAACAGCTGTCCATTTTCACCCAGTATAGCTGGGACGGGCTCTAACGCGTTTTACTATAAGCTCTGAAACAGCAGGGCTGGCGTACGTGCTTCGCGAACAAGATGAGCTGATTCTTCGTAACTGTAAAACCCGTTGTCAAAAGAAAAAAGCAATCCTCAAATCCTGCCAACCCAATCCTGAGCTTTCGCAGCTGGGGGAAGAAAGGAGGAGGGATGGAAACAGGGAGCGGTACTTCCCTGGAAGCCGCCTGCAGCTGATGCCCTTGCTGCCGTCCGGCTCCGCCGTCTGCGCTAACGGAGACCTCCCTGGCGCGGGCGCTGACGAGCCCGCTCCGTTACACCCCTGGTTCGGGCAGCCGTGGTGCTGCCTTTCTCCGCAGGGCCTGGAGGGGCCTGCTTTTACGGCGTCTGGAAGAGAATTCCAGCCGCTGGGCCAAAGGCAGCCTGCGGAGACGGGAACGACAGCGGGGCACAGCCGGCGGAGAGCCCGCTCTGCCCGGAGCCCACGCCCCGGGGCCGCACGCTGCCTTTATGGCCTTTCCTGCTTTTTTTCAAGTTGGAAAGCGCTGCCAGGGATCAACTTTATGAAACGAGAAGCGTGGTGGGGTTTGGCCGGGAGCGGCGGCGGGAGGCGGGGGTTCATCTGCTGGGCTCCCTTCGCTCTGCTCCGCGTCTCCGGGTGCGCTCCGCCACCGCCCCCGTGCTTTCGGGCATCTTTGACCCGACCTCCGACGTTAACTGGAGAGGCTGGGGAGGAAAATTAACTAGACCCTCGGGAACTTGCCAAGGTCCCCTCGCGTGAAAACCGATACGGCTGCTGTTACGGCTCGCCGTACCAGTTCAAGCCTTTTCAATTTTGGGTTTGCTAATGAAGAGTAAAGTTCTTTGAAGTGCTGTCATCCCCTTTACGGCTGCTCTGGTGAACTTTTTGTACCCTGATAATTTGTACGGGCAGCTGGGTTGCGTTTCAGCCGCTCCCCGCAGCACTAAAGCGAGGGCTGCCTCTGTCTCTATTAGCTATTGCATTTCTTTTTCTTTGCAGGTAGCTTTGACTGAACTCCCACACACTCAATATTTAAATCAAGATCTGAAACGTCGGTGCTATCTGGACATTTTCAAAGTTTTTTTCCCGTTAAAGCTTTTTTCAATGCTTTTTCCCCCACTCTACCATAGAGCAGCAGCTTTCTAGGAAGGAGAGCTCTTTTTAACGGGAAATAATGAAGCAAAAGCGCCAGCGAGCCAGACCCTGGGCTTTAGAGGTGCTGGGGCATCGCTGCCGCTGAGCACCACCACGAAGCTGCTGCTGCCCTCCGCTCCCGCTGCCCAGCCGTGCTCCCTGCAGAGGGAATTTGGGAGGGGGGGGACACGGCAGGTCCTGCTGCTGGGCACAGGTAACAGATCTCAGGTCACCTTGTCGTCCCCCCCCCGCTCACCAACTCACGTACAGGAGGTGTCTGGGGGAGCAAAGCTCTGCTCTTGCCTCGGATGGTACACGGGATGGTAATTAGCGATTGCCCTTCTCATTACGCAACCAGCGTCTCGCTGAGCTTGCCAGGCTCTGTTATGAAACGTGTTCAGTATTTCAGCAAAGATCCCTCTGAGGAGCGTTGCCAAAGTAACATTGCGTCCTAAAGAAAAAGGATTGCTGACAAACGACTAAAATTAAAAACAAGCTTTACCAGCATCCAGCAAACGTCCACGAAAGATATACAGAGGTTATTCTTCCAGCTGTATTTTTGTCTAACCTTGCTGACATGCCTGAATCTTCTCCCATATGTCACCTGTATCAGCTAAACCACCAGCAAAATAAGCCTCGAAGGCTTTTGATGGTGAATGTAAGCACAAATAAAGTTCACTTTCAAAGCAAAGAATTAGGACACTCGGAGCACGTCCTGGAAAGCTTCAGGTGGGATCTGATGGTCCCTTATCTGGCTGTGGGGCTCTTGCTGGATTCCAGTGGCTGCCGGATACAAAAATGGGAGAAAACCGGTGGGAAGGCAACACCTGGCACTCCAGCGCTGGCGTTTCCAGCTGTCTGGCTGTATATAACACGGAGTTATAATCGGGTCCAAACTTAGGTATCTTTGCACGGCTAAACCCAAATGCTTTGGGAATAAAACTCCTGGCTGCTGTGCTGCAACCGTGACAGCCACGAGGGCAAAGCGTGGGCGCTCCCGTGGCTGGGGACGGTGGCGAAACCTCGCCGTCTGCCGTGGCACGCCGGCCCTTGGCACTCTCACCGCCCTTTCTCAATGCTCCCAGTCCGGGAAAGGTCGTGCCTGGTGCGAAGCCAGGGTGAGTGTCGAGAGAAGACGTGGGACCGGGAGCGCGGATGGGGAACGTCCGATGGGGAGCCTGGGCGGGCTTCACCCCTCGACTGCTGCTGGCGACGCCAAATCTCGAGGTCGCGCTTGCACAAAACCTCTCTTATTTGGGTGAACAGCTTTTGTTTTCTAGGCTATTGCTTGACCCAGCTATTTCAGGAAAGAAAAGGACAACGGGATGCCGCGGTATTTCTAGATGTTTATTTTGTCGGTAAAGAGCAGTTGGTTTTCCAAAGCCTGCATAGCTCCCACTGCAGTTTTCGGGGCCGAGCAGGCTCTCGGGAGGTTTCGGAGCCGATACCTGCTGCAGCAGCCGTCTTCCCTCGGGGAGACCGGGCTCGGTTCCCACACTCGCACCTTGTGCTCTGCTCACATCCCAGCAGTGACTGTAAAAAGCTGCTGGTCCCCCCCCGGCACTAGAATAAGTGACTGCGCGTGGTACACGGCGATAGAAACCTCCGCGGGGCTGCGGATGAGCGGGGAAGGGCATTGAGGGAACTGAAGTTCTTACGAGGATCTAGAGCCGAAACTCGTTCAGGTGCCGGGGGCAGAGCCCGGCCGATGCCCCCCCAGCCTGGCACGCCGCAGCCGTCGGCGGTGCTGGTCTGCTCCCCTGCCTCGGTGCTCGTCAGCCGCCCTCTCCGGTGTCCTGGCATGAAATTCCAGAAAACAGAAATTCCGAGCGACTGTCCCGTGTATTTTTCGGGGGTGTACAAGGGGCCCCCGAGCCCGGGCAGTGATGCTGCCCCGGCTCTGCCCTCTGCTCCACAGCCCAGCTCTGGATCCCTTCTTCAGCACAAGGGCTTTGTAACTTAGCACGCTCGAAGCTTTAAAATGACTTAATTCTGAGATTTGCGTATTAATTTGATGCCAGTTCTGCTACCCCTGTGACACTGAAGTGTTTGGGACGGAGCCTGAGCTCGGCAGAGCCTTTTCAGGCGCAGGTCTCGCCTCTCGAGGCTCACCCTTTGCACAGTGACGGGCGCGGGATACTGAGGGTCGGAAGCATTTGAAGTCACCACCTCCACGCTCGCATGATGCGATGGCCGCTGTTTGTAAAGCCTTGGGCTGCCTGCTGTGAGTTAGACCCCAGATTTCCAGCGGAAAATTCCGATATTGCAATGGGTGGTGTCGCACCTGCTTTCGGCGACCCGCTGCCACCACCAGCTTTCCCTGAAACGTTGTTGGGTGATGCCAGGGAAACACACAAAGGAAAACTTTGGTTTTTTCATTATTCTTCTTTCCTCCGGGCTTCTTACCCTTTCGTTCCCAGCCTGTGGGAAGCCGGTGGAGGAGCGCGTGTGCCCTCCTCCGCGTCCGCCCGGAGAACCATCACCTTCCTCCCACGCCTGCTCCTGGGTGGCTGCTCGCCTTCTGCTCCGAAGGTGGGGATGGGAACGGCAAAGGGGGGCAGGCACGGAGGAGGTGGGGGGACCGGGGACATGTAGAGGAAGATATTTTCCGAACCTGCCACTGCCTTCTGCTTTTAAATAGCTTTTTGACACATGCTGCTGTCACCGAGCGTTACCTTTGCTTCTTGCTGCCTGAACAGCAACGGGTGCAGAACAAGAGAGCAGCAGCTCCATAAGTATGTCCTTGGATATATTTATTCAAAATGAGGCTTAATCATAAGAAAAGCTTTCCAGGCCAAAATCCAATAAAAATTTGAATTTAGATTCCTGTCAAGGAAAAAGACACCCCTAAAACCCAACAGACCTCTGATTTTACAGCAGGAATGCCAGCACGATGAGGAACACCTTCTGGCAACGATGCTGGCAGGCAGGGTTTGTCCGTGACGTGTGACGCCTGCCCAGCTGGCCCCGGAGCGGCAGGACGCGGGGACGGGGAGAGGAGCCGGGGGGGTCTCCTGGGTTTGCCTTCATCTGCCTCCCCAGGGGATGCTGGGCTGGGAGTTTAGGGATGGGGAAAAAACATTGTCAGCGCAGCTGAAGTCAGACGGCAAGGTGAAACTAAGACCTTTATTTTGTTTTGTATGCTAATTAAAATGATCTGGTCATGTTCTGTATGAAAGCAGGGGGGAGTTTGGCCCGCTGGCTGTTTATAAATAGCACAGAAGCGTATGCTTCGCCTGAATCATGCCGACTGTACGCTTACAGCCCAAAGCACGTCACGATTCCATCGGTACTGTAGCTTTCAGGGCTCATTCAAGCCCACTTATATTCACTAAACTACAAAAAATCTTCATCATTTCTTTGAAGTCAGGTACTTTTTCTGGGAGGACGGCTTTGCCCAGACTCGGCAGACCCTGGCCTTCTCCGGCTGTGCCGGGACCGCGGGTGCACAAGGAAATGGTCCGTTTGCTCTTTGGTATTTACGAACCCGGAGTGCTTTCTTAGGAAATGCTAATGGCTTTATGGATTTAAAGCTGTATTTCTGCAGAGCCGGGGATCAGCCGGAGTGCCCAGGGCAGCCCCGGGGAGGGCGCAGCCCCCGGGTCGGGGGCTCTGGGGGAGATCGGTGCCGCCGTTCCTTATTTATGTATCAGGATTGCCGGGACCCCCTGTCACCGCGCTCCCCCCAGCCCCCCGCTGCGCCGCGTCGGACGGAGCCGCGGCCGCTCGCAGAAACGGCTTTTCATCTCGGGAGCCGGGGTTCGGCGAGCGTGCCTTGTGTAAGCGGTTTAATTTCAGAATTACATTGCAAGATGGCATAACCCAAGGCTAACTCGGGCCCGGGCGGTTCGGTAGCCTTTCAGTCAAGGAAATTTTGAGTTAAAATGCTCCCATGGGAAGGGGGAACCCATATGGGGGGGGGGGGCAGCCGCTGCACCCCTCTGCCTTCTCGGCCACACGGAGCGGAGGCCAGCTCAGCGCCGAGGGGGAAGGTGGGGACACAGACCCCTCCTGAAACGAGACCTTCCACCCGACACAGGGCAACATCCCCGTAAAAAGGGTCTGCAAATTATTAACCGGCATTTCCCGGATTGCTGCGCTGGTTTCTGTGCGACTTCCAGCCCGCGCGACCAGATCTAATCTCGTGCCCTCCGGCCCCGGTACCGGAGCAGAGCCCTCGTGCCCGGCACGGGGATCTGTGGGTTGATTTCTGTGGGTGCAGAGTGGCAGAAGGTGTCATGTAGGAACGAAGCGGTGCCGTACCGGTCAGCAGACGGGGTTCCCAAATAAACAAAGCGGCTTGCCTTGCGTTTGTCTTGCTCTTCGGAGCATTTCAGAATGTCAGCTTGACCTGTCATAACCAGAGCGGGTGGTTTGTAGTTATTATTGAATGTCACTGCTGGAGCCACTAAAGGCTTTACGAAGAGCCGTCCGCTATTTTTACCTAATTTGGAGCGAAAAATCCAAAGAAAGAATTGGCTCGCCAGCGTCCCGCAGCACCCGTTTTTGCACCTACCCCCAGTCACCGCCAGCGGGGAACAGCTCGGCGCTGGCTCCCGTCCCAGCAGGATGGCTGGGGACAGCGGTGACACCAGTGACGGCTCTGCCCGGCCACGTGTCCGTCCATCCACGGCGACCCTGGCACCGTGTCCTAACACAGCGGAAAGCCCCGGGCACGGCAGGAATTCAGGGTACCCCTCTCCTTCGCTTACCAGCGTGGGTGTGCTGCGTGCGGGGATGGGCGCTGGCGCCAGCCGCTTGTCGGGATGCTGCACGACGTGGAGGGTTCCCAAAGCCCTCGCTGGGGGCTGAGCTGGAAGAGGGATTTACACCCAATCGGAGGGTTTTGACCCGCGCTCGAATAACCGCTGCAGCAGGCGCACGAACCACGGGCCGGTGCCCGCCTCAGGGGGTTTAGGAAAGAGCAGGAGCCCTGCAAATGTGGGACTTGCGTGTTTCTGGAGGAAACCTCTCGCTCCTCAGCCTTTAGCTTCAGAGGAGCGCTTTTTTTTTTTTTTTTTTTTTCTTTTCTGCTTTAACCTCAGGACGGTGCCTGCCTGCCCTCTGCGTGGGAGATGTCACCCTGGGTGCAGCAACCCGAAGGTCCCCTGTCCCGCCGGTGGCACCTCCGGGCTGGGCACGGCTGGCAAACCCAGCGTCCTTCTGCGGTCAGTGAGTACGTGTCCGGCTCCGTCACCTTGGGGGGGGACACGGCAGCCTTGGCAGAGGACAAAAAGGACGATAAATTCTTGCCCTTCGTAAGGGAAATTTATCTGGAGGTTTAACCTGCCGGGCTGGTTTATCGCTGCTCTGACGGTGACACCGGGCTGGCATCGCCAGCAACGGGGGCTGCTTCTGAAGGCAGCGGCCAGCCAAGCTAAAAGGACGTTCTTCAGCGAAGCGGAGATCATTTTATTGTTATTATGGTTTGGAGAAAACATTGTCGTTAAAAGGCTCCAGTCAAGGTTTGTCACTGTGCAAGCAGCGAGGCTTTCTTCTGCTGCGCTGGCGCAAGGAGAGGACTGCCTGCGGGGATGGCTGACGAAGGAAACGCTCCTGTTGGAGAGAACAGTAATTCCCGGAGTCCGTAGCCTCGTCTCATCTTCCTTTCAAGGGTCTTCAAAAGACCAAGAGCAGCAGGATGAAAGGGACAGGAGGGGGAGAAGCCTGATTATTCTGAGGCGAAATCATTTATTTCCAGAGTGTTTCGACACATCCAGCCCCTGTAAATTAGTGACTTTCTCCCTCTTCATTAGATGCAAGGTAATAGCACAGATTTGACAGAAAAATGAGCAGCTTTCGAAGACCCGAAAGGGCAGTGAGGTGGTTTAGTGCAAGGGCCTGGCGAACGCGCCAGCGGAGGCTTTACCTGTCCTCTTCTGAGGAAGACTCGTGATTCCACGGCTCCAGGAGACAGAAACTGTCACGTCTGGTGGTTTCAGTCTAAGGCCACATTCACCGTTCCACGCACACAGCACCTAATTCTAATTTGAAACTCCGGTTTCAGCCTAGAGCCACTGCGCCCTGTTGCATTTCATTCTGCTAAATGAGATGCCCTACAAAAGCTGGTATTTCCTTGCCTTCGTGACCCTTGCGCACCATAAAAGAGGTTAATATTGCAAACGTCCCTTCGGTTTGAAAGACCTGACGTATCAGCACGTAAAGGTTTAAGAGTTCCAGGAGCCAGCTCTGCCCCGCGGCGAAGGGACGGAGGGATGCCGTGGTCCGGGCGGCTCCGAAGCATCGCCAGCCTGCCACGTCCCGGGCACGGGCCGCGGCCCCCCCAGCCCTGCCCCCGTGTTGCACAGCTCTCCCGGCGGGAGAGACGGGCTGCGACCTTCCCCTGAGTTGGCAGGGGGGGACAAAACCCTGCCCAGAGGGCTTCTAGGGGTGGTGTTGTCTCTGGTCTCTAAAGCCTGCTGGCGTTCGGAGCCAGTGAATTGCAAATACATCAGGCAAAAACCCAGCCGGCTCCAACCTGTCACATAAACTGCAAATTGTTGGAAATTACATCTTCGTGCTATAAAGAAGTCACTGTAAAACAGGGTGTACGCTGGTTTTCATCTGCAAGCTCTAGAGCCTTTATAAATGCTGAATTTATTTTTCCTAATGGACGCATGTAGTAACTGTGGCTCCCCTCTGTGCAAACAACCTCCATGTTGAAGAGTGGACACGGTTTGTTATATCAGTATGTTTACAAAAAGTCATAATAGCTGGGGCTTCTATCCTTCGCTACAATTCATTATCAAAACAGACAGGCCCAAAATATAAATACATTGTCTTCAACAAAATGCATTGGAACATACTTAGCATATTTTATATTCGAAGCCGTGCCCTGCGGCTCCGTGGGCTCTAAGCCGTGCCGAAGACGGGACGCCGGTGACCCGTTTCCACAGGCAGTGCCGGGGAAAGGCAGGAGCCCGGCAGAGCCCCTTTCGAGAGCTCCTGCAGCCGCGGCTCCTTCTCTTTAGCATCCCTGGGGCAGCCCGTGGCCCTGGCACCCCGGCGGGTCTCCTCACCAAGCCCCGCCGGCAGTTAAATGGAAAATTTCTCCTCGCGCTTCCCAGGAGGAGTGGAAACACCGAGGAAAGCGGAGGATGGGGGTGTGCGGCTAAAAGAGACCCAGCGTCAGTTTTGCAGCGTGCGCAGGATAACCATCAAGCATACGCTCGGTTTCGGTGGCAGTGGTGCTGGGAAAGGGCTGAATCCACCCCGCGGGGCGCACGGACAGCCCCCCGGGGTGCTGCCGCCCGGGTCCTGGGGGAATAACTCACCGCTGCTTGCTGGAGCCGGGGCGGGCTCTGACCCTTTCCAGCACAAGCCCCCGGGATGGTGCTCGCTGCCGCGCCCACGCTTCCGCCGAGAAAAACCTGGGAAACCACAAAAGTAGCAGCTGGTTAATTTATAACCTGTTGTTCTCAAGTGAAATGGCTGCAGATTAATAAGGCACAGAAAGGAGCTGGGACTCAGCCAGCGGTCTCAAAGCAGGGATCTGGGGGACGTTTACGCCAGCGAGCTGCACGGTGACTTGAGTCCCCATAAATCGGCGGCGATCCGTGGGACGCAGCCTGTAAACACCTTTCCGGTCCCGACGCTCTTGCCAGCAGTTTTTGGAAAAGATTCACCAGACCCAGGCTTGCTGGACACGAGAAGCCTGTGGATTGCAAGCTGTGGTTGCACGAGCCAAGTTTGGGTTATTGCTTGTTTGAAAGTCCTTGAGGATTCCTGGGTGCTAGCAGGCAGCTGGGGGATGACTTTTTCCCTTTGCACCCCCCAGCTGCAGATACTCCTTCCTTTCCCCCTCGCAATCGCTTGATTTGCAGCTGGGATTAGATAGGAACAAGTGCAACAGCACACTAGCACGTCTGCACAGTGCACGGATAGTCATGCATATACATATGAAATAAACAGGCGTTTCATGTATTCACCCTCAGCCAAGGTCAGATCCCAGGGTTAGCGCAGCCCAGCACTACTGGAGGGAGCTGGGGAACCTCCTGGGCACAGGGGACGTGGAGGGCTGGGGGGTTCGAGGGTCGCTGCGAGCCGGGGGATCGCCTCAGTCCTTCATGGAAAGTGGCTGATGTCCATGTGCGGGTTATTCATCCCTGGTTCCAAAGCTTTTACTGCATTGGTGTGATCTAAAATACTCCGTGGGATAGACAGCATCTTACCCGCAGGCAGGCAGGCGCTCCCACTTCTGACAGGGATCAGCTCGCCCCTACGCGCGTTTTGTCGGCGCCGCTGGTAACTCAGTATCACACATTTATTTGAAAAATTGTTGTCTTCCGCCTTTGTCACCGTGTTTATGATTTGTCAAAACAGTGTTCTTAAAATACTCGTTCCCACATCATGCGAAATACAGCCACTGCATTTCATTTTTTTAGTTGTATTGGGAGATCTGTTAAACAAAAGCAGGGCCGCCCCTGCGCCCCGAGAGCGGGGACGTGCCCCCCCGCGGGACCGAGCACCGGCTCGGACTCCGCACGGAGACTCACGATGAGCCACGGACGGAGGAAGCCGTGTGGGAAACCACCGCCGGCTTCCCCGGGGCTCGCTCGGAAGCAGCGTGGCCGGGGGGGCTGCTGGGGAGGGCTGTGCTCGGGGTCAGCCCTTCCTCTGGGTGAAAACCTCATCAAGGGAGCCCGAGCAGGATTTCGGCCGCTAAAACACACTTTACGTCCCACCGTAGTTCCTGCAACTCCTGCGCATCTTGAAAAAGCTGTTTGTCCTCGCAGGGCGCGCTTTTGGGGAGCTTTCTGCTCTCTCTGGGCAACCAGAGCTATCGGCTGTCATTCTTCCTGCTGCTGTTCGAGATAAAATAGATCTGCTTTTTGTGGTCCCGACTCTTTCATCTCGCAGCCTTCAATGCCCTTTTGCACTTTGCTTTTTTTTTAAACACAGTTTCAGCGGGGTTTTTTTGTTGGTGGTTTTTTTTTTTTTTTTTTTTTAACCTGAGATCAAAATGAGCCGATAAACAGCAA
>JAVJGG010000090.1:1280425-1296147 GCA_035590195.1 Aviceda cuculoides | reverse complement strand
CAGCGGGGTTTTTTTGTTGGTGGTTTTTTGTTTTTTTTTTTTTTAAACCGAGATCAAAATGAGCCGATAAACAGCAACTTGAAGTCAGACGCCCTGGGTGCCAGGGCTGGGGGGTGAGCTGTTCCTGCCGCCACACGTGGGACTTGCGCCGAGAGCGGGGCTGCAGCCAGGCCAAGAGCCTCGGAAAAGCCGGCGGGATGCCGAGGGGCGGGATGCCGAGGGGCAGGATCCGCGGGGAGCCGTGCCGCGGGGATGCGCCCCGGTGTCTCAGCAAGGACGGCTTCTGCCATGCCAGGGTTTCACTTCCAAACTTCCCGGAGGAGCCCGTGCCAGGCGGTGGGAGAGCCGGCATGGCCCCTCCGTCCCCTGGGGTACCCCCTCGCATCTCCCTGCGTCTGCCTCTTCAGGACTAACGGGGCCGGTTGTCCGTCGGGTTCGCGCCGCCCTCCGACTTTTTGAAGTAGGCTCCTTCTCTCTGTATTCCGCTTAAAAACTCGGGTTTTAAGCCCGAGGCCGAGCACCGCGGGGGGCCGGCTGACTCTCTGGTGCCGCAGACCCAGCGATGCTGCCGAACAGCCCGGCAGCCCGGCGAGGGATGGCAGCGGGGTCCAGCCCCGGCCCCTGAGCGCCGCGGGCAGCCCTGCCGCGGACCTGACCCCCAAATCCTGCCACTTATCGGGGCATCTGAGCTGCTACTCTGAACCGATAAGCCCGGAGGAGGAAACTGTAACTAAGCCAAAAAGCAGTTAAATAAAATGGTTCTGACGATGGCAGGAGAGCTCTCGCGCTCAACGGCTGTTGCCTCTACAAGCCTTCAAACTTTGACCGGCATGCTAGGAAGTTTCTATTCTAAATGATTTAATGTTATCTACAAACATCAAGTGAATGAAAAAAATATAATTTGGGATTTCTTGCTGTCTAAAGCTTATGTTTTAATTTAGAAAATGTGGCACTTAGCAGGGGATCTCTCAGGTGTCTGAGGTTTTACTTCAGCGCATTGGGGCAGTTTGGGTGCCTGACACCTCCTCCTCAGCAATTTTGTCTTGCTCTTTTGGCGAGCGAGTCACGCTTTACCGCTGAGCACTATTCAGCCTCCATATCCTCCCCCTGTGCAGCAAACACACCCGTTTCTCACAATCCCTTTACGTGCAAGATTTGGGCCTCCTTTGTTTTGCAAATAAACATCTTGGGTAACGCTGCAGCTGTGCGACCTGTTTGCTTTCAAACTCGGGTGCTCAGAGCGATAGCCATCAGCACCGACACCATCCGTCGATGCGTTGAAGCCCGTCCGCGGCGCGGCCGCGGGTCACTCTTGGATCACAGGGATGCTCCGGCTCTGCCAAGCCGGGCCGACGCGTTAGCGCAGCGGGCGCTTGTTGCTGAGGTGAGGGGTGGCCGCCGAAGGGAAGAAGCTGAAGATGAGGGCAGCAGACCCCCCACACACACCTGGGGCTTGGGGATGCTCCCGTGGGACCCCCAGGCTCCAGCCGCGCTGCTCTGGGTGGGGTAGGACCCGCCTCGGCAGGGCTGGGGGAAACCAGCCCGCGGTGCTTTCACCGGAGCAGCTCGACCAGCATCGCCGCACCGACTGTTGGGCGACCACCACCGCTGGCGTGCGTGGCCGGCATGGAATGATCCCGCCGGCTGGGTGCCGCTGACACGGCCACGAGCACCCAGCACCCGCCGCGTTGCCGGCAGGGACCCAAACCACCGTGCTCGGTACCGCCGCGGCCCTGCACGGCTCTTCGGGTATGTCGCGAGAGGTGCTCTGGCCGTGATTTGGTTTTGGTCTGTTTGGTACAAAAAAGGTCCCTTTTTGTGTTGAAGCGTCCACAGGTGAAGTCGTTCACGCTCCCTTCTGGTCTCCAGAAGTGAAAGATTTCGATGCGGCAATCACTGCCGATTGCCAGCGGCTCACATTTGGGCACCAACAGGTAAAAATCAGGTGGCGGTGAGCGTTTCCAGTTCTGCAGTGACATAGCGACGTGCTAGGTTGAGAAAATTGAAATAAAGGTGATTCCGATATTATTAGCTGCAGAGCCCTGACTTCAAGGCCCCCATCAGCCTGCGACTGCCGACGTTAACTCCCGCACCCAGCGGCTCAGGCTCTGCCCCAGCTGCCGGAGAGGTTGACAGGATCAACAGGCTGGGGCAGCCACCCACGGGCCACTTCAGTAAGTCCTTTATGAAGGACTTTTTGCAGTAGAATCTCCTCTCAGGACAGTAGCCAAGAAAAGCCGTGATGGGAAAGATGAGCCTCCCTGGGTCTCTCTCCTCCGTGCGTTAGCCAGGGGCCGTTTCTCTGGGGTGCCGGTCCGGCGGTACCGCCGCACGGCAATCGCCATAAATCCACGGAGCAGTAAGGGAACAGGCAGGGCATATGAAATAAGGGAAAATTGAGTACAGTCATTTGCTGTTTCTCTTCCGAAGGTCATTTAACTTGGGAGAAATACATGGCGACATTGCACTGGCTTGCCGGAGGAGCACGCCGAATTCTGTTGCGGTGGTGGGCTGGGTTTGCCCAACCTAACGATGCTTCCAGCACATTAGTGCAGTCGCTGCTCTTCCGTAGAAATCTGCTTTAGAAGCTCAAAAAGTTTGTATTAAAATTACAAAATGTAAAAATAAAAAGGAAGTAAAATAATGTAAATGTAAAAAAAAAGTGGGAACGCCTTGGCTGAACACTTGAGGCACCCAGCCGGGTCTCAGATTCGGGGGTGCACGGAGTCCCCGCGCTCGAGAGGCGCGAGCTCGGCGCACAGCGAGTTAGGAACCGCCAAGGCTGTACTGACGCAGCAAACCCAACCAGCCTTCCTCAGCGGTGCCGCGCGCTTCCCGCGGGAGAAGGTCACCGGCTGGAAGACTGTGCAGATAAAATCTGATCTACGTAAACCCGTCAAGACCTGTTGGCTCCGATCAGCAGGTGGTGCCTTTGCAAAACTCCCTCATGTTTTATTGGAAGGCCTGTTACTAAACGATGCTTTACGGGTTGGGATGGACCCTTCTCCGTCGCCTACCGCTGTTGTGCGCAGCTCACCCGGAGCGGGCGGCGGGGAGGAAGGTGGGAGAGCACCCTGCGGCTCCGCTCGCCAGCACGGAGGCGCGCTTCCACCCCCAGCTCTGCCCAGGCTGCTGGAAATCGTTGTGACATTGTGTCCCAGGCGAGAGGAATCAAGGAAACGGAGACGGGTTACTCTGCCGAACTTTAATTCTGACTGATACAACGCAGGCGGATTTGGTACACAAACAAGCTAGGTTTTAAGGCAACGACCTCGACATCATTTTTCCATACACTACGGTTCCCGTAACAACTTGGACAGAAGTACAACATATTAAAACCGGTATTAGAAATACTACTGTAGTGGAATTTAAATACATCACATAAAAGGCATCTTTAAAGAAATGCAACAAAGATACACCTTCCCACTCAAACAAGTAAATGGGAAATAAAAGCTTTCATTTACGCTTAAGCTCTTTGAAGTCATTTTTGAAAGTGCGTTCCTCCAGCCATGTCCCGTTACGGCAGCCACGGCTGGCAAATAGTGCTTAAACTCCTTTTCTGTAAACAAATTAAAAGCAGACATTCTTTCCCATTTTCTGATATTTAAAGTAGCTTCTTCATATTACCGCACCCAAAGATGGACAGAACTGCCTCTTTCCAAATATAAAAGTGAGTGTCCTATTTCACTAAAAAAAGGCATGGCGTAACAAAATTATTTTAAGTGAACCGAAGTGAAACCACCCCTGACACGTAAGAACAACAAGCCCACGTCCAGCTCCTCTGGGACTGAACAAGGGTCCCTTCCCACAGCCAATTTAAGGCAATGTCACGTTTGAGCCGTTCTCTCATCACCACGTATTGGATTGATTGTGCACAGGAAAAAACAGCGCTCCCCTCTTGCCACTATAAAAAAGCTGATAAAAGGGGAATTGATTCACTCTTCCTTGCAGAACCTCTCCCTCGCGATCCCACTTAGGATCCCAGATAAGCTGTGTGCTCTGTAAGTGCCGCGGCTCAGAAATGTCTTGACAAAGAACGATTCAGTCTAATTGTTAAGGTCATCCTGACATATTTTACCAGCGACTGGGTTTGCTTATATGTTTTTAAAAGCTAATGTACATAAACTGAACAATACGAATCCTCTGGACAGAAGAACGGGCTTTTTACATTCCAAAATATATTTTTTAAAAGAGTATGAATCCTGCAGGGCACTTTTTCAAAGAGAATGAGTAAAATTTTTATTTCACCGTGTCCCCCCAGTTGCTGATCAGTAAATGAACTGGGGCTAGCAGCACCACCAACGTGCAGGCACGTGCAACTGTTAGGCTCAACACCGACCCAGGCAGAGCGCGGCAGCTCGCCGGGGCCGCGCGGCTCGGAGCGTGGGGCCCCACGGCTGGAAGGATGGTGTCGACTCGTGACTGGAAAGGGAATTTATTTCATTGAATTGAAGAAGATGATGAGGACTGATAAAAGAAAGGCAGTAGTACCTTACCAAATGTGCCTCGGCGGTTTTAGGCTGGCTCTTGAATCGACGTTAAGACATTAGCTTTTAGGTTGCACCTGAACACCACCTAGATAAAATTAAGATTTATGTAGACAGTGGCTTCTGCTCTCAGATTAATTATTTTTGTTTGACTGATACAAAGATAAGGAATTAGACAACGCAGTAGCAGAACAAGAAAAGTGAGTAGCCAGTTTCTGTTTTGAGCAGTTGCTTTTATAAACAAAGGAAGAGAAGTAAAAATAAAGGTTCTGTACAAGAAATTCCTAGCAGATGCAGGATTAATTTGCCTTTAAGGCCCCTGAATTTGACACTATATGGCACATAGTATATGGTGTACAACTATATGATATATTGTATTTTATTGTATTTGCGTCTAATTTCACCCAAGAGGCCACAAAATAGGAGATATTAGAGGCTGTTATCTACAAAATGGTGAAGAAAATGAGATAAAAATGTAGCCCTTTTAAAAATAAACTTCAGATGTGACACAAATGGATTAGGACTCAGTTTTCTAATAAAACCTGAAAGTTACCTGGGGGAAAGATTTGGCTAATGCACACACTTCTACCCACCTCTTCCAGTTTGCTTTATTTTAAAAATTCCCAAAGCTGTCATATGTCTCAAATTTGTCTTTTTGGAGCAAAGAAAAAATAAACTATTTTGGGGTACTATTTTGGCCACTTTGTAGGACATTTTAGTAATGAAGAAGTTTTGAGTGGCATGCCCATTACTTAAAAATCGTTTGATGTTTCTTTTCTTCACGGACATGTGCTTTTCCAAATAAAACAACTCATATGGAAACAGTATTTTTGGCTTTGTAAACCTTTGCCATTAAGCTACAGGAAGAAGAACATTTACTGTCTCTTACAACCTGTTTATCACTCTCTCCATCTGCTCAAAGTAGTTTTATAGTGTGCTTTGCAAACAGCAATTCTTGTTATGCCTGGGTATTTCACAGGCTGCTATTTAAAAAAATATCATAGATTTCTCACTTGTGCTGTTTGTCCCAATGCTACATCCTCCTCAGCAGATGAGCTTACTTTAGCATCCATGCAGAATGAGTATTTATCAGGATAAATCCATGTGTCATGAGACTCGTGCTACCTTCAGTTCTCAAAAGAGATGACGTACCATCATTGGTACAACACAACCTTTTCGGTTTTAAGCCACTGACATCCAAATAAAGTCTCCTAATTTTGTTTTCCTTTAATTCTTATTTTTTTTTCCCCTTTCTCCCCCTGTCCTTTCAAAAAAAAAAGAGGAAAAAGGACTCTCTGAAGTAGATAATCTTAGTATTACAATATATACAGGAGTGGGTCTCTTCAGTAATTTAATCTGTTGAACCTGTTCCAAGTGTCCCCTGATAGGAAAACCACTTTTTCTACCTTAATGCAAGAAAATTCTCTCCAAACTCTATTTTAGGCACAGAAAACATCATGTTCTGCAGCTCAGTTATGAATGGTAATAAAGACAAAATGTAGAAACAAACCCAATTCCTTCTTTCATATTTGAGAATTTTTGACACATTGGATAAATGAGTGTTTGGCACTGTAAGTCCACTCAGTAATACCTTTTTCAGCTATTTATGCAGCTGCTAACATGTCACAGATACCCCTATTCACAGTAAATTTTAAGAGTACTCGTTGGCAAAAGTAGTTTCCATGCAAATGGATCAATGCTCCTTCATGCCGTTGTCCGTCGGATTTCCTCTGACAAGGTGATTGATCTCTCTTTCCACTCATTGTTAGAGCACTTGGAGACAGCGTTGGCGGCTTGACAGAACTTCTGGAGCAGGATCTTTCTGAGCAGCAGGTAAACCCATGGATCCAGTATCTGGTTCAGTGAGGCCAAACGCACAGCTGTCAAGAAGAAATTGCATTCTTTGTGCAGTTCTGAGCTTTGGGCTTCACTGGAGAATCCCTTGCAGTTTTCAAACGATGTGTGGCTGAAGATCATCTTCAACATCGTTATCTAAGGAAAGTTAGGAGGAGAAAGTGATATAAGTTAGGAGACTCTTATCTGTGTATCACTATATGCAAATATCCCTAAAGACAAAATCCTGCCAAATTTTTTTCCTCTCTCACCCAATTCAAACTGTGATCAGACCAAATAAGCATTGAGAGAGCAGCTCAGCTTGTGTGTGTGTGTAAAATGAGCGATAAACACCATACCTTTCAGCTATCAGTCAGATTGACTTATAGATCTCGTGCTAAACCAAGGCAGCTCATGCTGCTTCCCTGCTCGAGACACAACAGAAAGCTGTGTGCTAAACCCTAGAGGTTCAAGATGGCCTTGGCTAGAAAGGGAAATTACTGACCTTGCAAAATTGACTTCAAGGGATTCATTTTATCATTATCATATTATCACAATTACAAGGAACAGCTGAATAACTCATGATGAGTAGAGCTCTTCAAAATCATGTTAGGAACAGTAAAAGTCAGGAAAAAATAATTTCAAATACAAAAATGTCTTATTTTTTTAAAGCTAAGATGTTTTATTCTATGACTTCTAAATTTTAGAATTTGATTTTAAGGTAAACTATTCTGATTATGAACTGAGCCAAATTAAAAGTATTAATAAAGGTGTTTTGGGCTAGGAGTCAAGAAAACATTTTAAGTCAAAAGAAAAAAAAAATCTTTTTCTTTTGTCAAAAGCCACAGACTAAATTTTGCATTAACCTGACCTGTATTTCCTCCTTTCCCCCCTCGGTTCTACTCCCCTAGTGATTATATGATATATTTAGGAATCTGCTTCCAACAGCATCCGAACTGGCATGACCGAGAGACACTATTTACACTGCAAAATGTTTCACACAAGTAGAAGTTTCCGTAACTGATGTCTCCCATACCTCACAGCACAGATTAGCGAGCTCTGGCCTGGGAGCCAAAAGCAACAAGCCGGTTGATTTTGGGGGGATTAAATGCCATCAGGCATGGCGGCATCTCGATTTGCAATACTAGTTATGCAGCACAGGGCTATGGGGGTCCTGCCAGGTATTACGTGCATGGCACATGTCAGAACATAAGCACTGGTCAGCATTTATTCCGAAAAGCCAAAGAAGAGGCAGCTTTGATTAATACCTTCACCCCCAAATCTGTACTTTAAGGCAATTTTACAACTCGTATTTCAACATGTCAGCGAAGATATCTGCTGTTGGTAGGGTACACGCAGCAGAGAGGATCCATTTTTCTTATGGGTTCCCACAAGACTTACAATGTTTAAAAGACTTATAAACTGAAGACTGCACTATAATGATTCAATCAAGTAAAACAACTATACGTTGTACATCCTCATTTTCCAAATTAAGACTTAAACTTGCTTTACAGCTATCAACGTCAGGAGCCCTGAAACACAAGGACACCTTTATTCTCACGTTACAGACTAGAAAGGCAAGACACTGCCGAGGGCTGCTACAGGCTGCACAGAAAACCTGTGACTGAAAAAGAACCCAGCGTGGGATCTCCAGTGCAGGGCTCCAGCCACAGGAGCACTGGGTTTGTTACCAGGCTGTGGCTTATTCAGGTAAAAATGGTGAGAAGCTTTTTTTGTTTGGGTTTTTTTTGTTTGGGCTCTCACATACTAATACATAACCATGGGAAATATTAAGCACATTTTGAAAGATGTCAGATAGATATAATTTTCTACGGTTTAGTCAGTGTCAGTTGTCTGAAGTTTTCTGCACCAACTACAGCTGCTTAAAAATATAGCGCAGTCGCCTCTCTACAGATAAGCTACACTAGATTTTGTATTGCAATCTTTTTTTCCAGGAGCCCATTAACACGGGGATCAAAACACCTTCTGAACAGGCACTTGCCATGCAACTTGCCACCAAACGACGTGTGCATCACCTGTATCATGGGGGAAAATAGAATCATAGAATCATTTAGGTTGGAATACCCGTGCTCTTACACCGGGCTGTGATGCACAACGAAGCTCTCGGGTGCTTTAGAGCAAGGTAAAAAGCAGAGCTGATGTGAGGACAGGGAATGCTTCCCAGTGTCCGTCAGGTAAGTGCAAGCAGGGTACCAGTTCTCGCCGGGTACCGGCTCCTGCCAGGGACTGAAGTGTGGCCGTGGGAAGTGAGCCGACCCTTGGGAAGCCGGGAGCAGGGCCCGTGTGCCACACTCCGTACTCCAAGGACAGCGCTACTGAACACCTAACTCTTCCTGGACAGGTCCTTTTTTGATTGCAAATCTCTTCTGGCCACGACTGGAAGACTTTGATGGTCTGAATTGACTGTCTGGAAATCCTGCGGAACCAAGATGCAGCAGGTCCGCACATTTTGATGTGTCTACTGTGTATGTCATGGAGATGGACACCTATGCACAACGGCTCTGATGCACACCTAATTCACTGTCTTTGCAAAGGTCAGGTGTACCATACGCTAAATAAACCGGCAGCCAGTCCGGAAAACGCAGGGAACAGCCCGAGGGACGAGACTCGCAGTCAATCACTCACAGCCCTGTCCAACACCTTGACTTCGGCCTTCCGAAAGAACCAAGACAATCCGCACCAGCAGCGACACAAGCCCAGTGATCCCAGCCAAGGTTTTCCCACAGAAGGCTGTCTTCAGCGTGGAGTGTCACCCAGAAAGGTCACATCTGGACTGCTGCTGTCCCCATAAACTGGGACAGTCAGAGCAAGAGTGGCCAGGAGCAGAGGCTACGGGGGAGGATTTTTCCATTCAAAGGGATATTCTGGGTGCCAGATCAATAACCATCGGTTGACCTTGGAAAGACTTAGATGACTTTGGAAGGCAGGGCAGCTCGGACAGCAAAGTAGAATTGTTTTTGTTTCTTTAAATAGAAGCAGTTGAGGAATCCATCTACTACATTTAATTTAAATAAAAGTGAAAATAAGTAGCCATTGGCAGAGCTTTTTAAAAATACAGAGAGATGCAGACCCAGAACACATCAAACAGCCACTTGTGCACCAGACCCACACAACGGCAATCCTAACACTTTCTCTGCCTCCTCCGGCTGTCTAGGACACTGTCACCGTCACAGCTCGGTCCACGCTGCCTGCAGCATCTGCCTCCTGTGCCCACCGGCGTCCAGCACAACCCACCTCCCGACGGGGACTGCAGCATTACCACGCCATAAAGAGTAGCAGTAAAGAGTATGTAAATCTGCTGTGCCCACGTTACAGCCAATGGAAACCACACCGCATTTGCCATTCCCAGTGTTCGGATTACTTTCTCCCATATCAGACCTTCTAGCTCGTCCTTTGGGAACTCTGCAATGACCCTTGTTTTGCAGACCTTGTTGTCTTGCTCTTTTGTTAGTGAACCCACGGAGCTACAAAAATATCAGGCCAATAAAATACATTTCCCAAGAAGACAACTGCTGCTTATTTTTGGTGTTATTACATAATATTCCTTTACTGGAATATTTGCTGGACCAACAATTGCTCTACTGGAAATTTTATTTGTTTGCTATCCTTAGAGGTTGTTTATCATGGCCTGTACTGGTCTTCTAAATGAATTAAAAGAAAGACTGCAAAAGGTAGAGGAACAACATCAGGTGGAATAAAGTCAATGGAACTACACAATTTATGCCAATAAAAAATTTGGCTCAAAATGCATATAGTAATATAGACGATAATTGTATTTATTCAATTTGAGTAGATAAAACTTTACTGTTATCACTGAATGTAGTTTTACAATAACATTAAACCTCTACTGCTCCGGTTTTCAAACTTACAACCAAAGACAAGATGCATTTTGTGAGGTATCTTTACAGCGTTTTGAATAAAGTTGGATTGTAGTACACAAGAACTCTTCACGGTTGTTTCATGGGCTCCCCAGCTGGCAACCATCACTGTGATATATTGCCACCAGCTTAACTTTGCATGGGCAGTCTGTGTTACCTCAGGGACTCCCAGGCAGCTTACTATTAAATTGCAGTAAGTTTAGAATGAACTTCCATTGTAGTTAGGGAAAAAAAAGGAAAAAAAAAAAAAGTGACAAAAACTTTCCCGAAGATATTTTTCCAGTTTTAGAAACAATACTGGAAACTGCTGCTATCTGCAGTAAAAGATGGAGGATAACAGAGTTGATGTGCTTAAAGGTGCACATTTTTCAGCCAAGCACAAGCTGAGTAGCTGGTCTGGAGCGAAGGGTAAGAATCTGATGGGAAATTCCTGGTCCCAGACTGCAAAATCTTTCCTTGAGATAGCTTCCAAAAAACCAAACATGTTTTCTATGCAACATGAAGACAGAAGGATTCATCCTCTTACACTGCTTCTCCTCTCCCATTAGCCCTAATCTGTCGCTTAGACAATTCTCTCACACATAAAGAAGCAAGCTGTAGAAGGAAGAGAGGGTTCTCCTGATGAAATACAAATAGCGGTTGTCGTGAATAAAACACGATGGACAGGGTATGATTTTTCCTTGTGGTGACTAACAATATCTATAGTCACGTACCGTCTTGTTTTAAAACCAAAATTGCAATTTTGTCTCACTAAATTTTTAGGACTCTTCTGCTGCCTCTGCAGAAGCTGAGGCAGAATGAAAGACTTCAGTTCGAGCAGGCCAACTGCCAAGACAGACTCTGCCTGTGGACCCTTGGAGAACTTCCCATTGCCTAGCACGGACGTGGATTTCTTTTCTGAAGTAGAAATACTGCCTTTGTCGCAGGCAAAGCTAAGACACGTCCAGGCAAGCAGACTACAGAGGGGCATGTCTGGCGTCCACACCACCCTAACCTTGGTCCACCCCCTCACTGTCGCTGCTCATCCATCAGGTAGAGAGTAACCCAGAAAGGATCTAAGTTATATGGCACCTGATGATCTACCTTTAGTAGCAACCTTCTTGCAGGAGAGCAATACTGGGGCAGTTTTGAAACAGGTGGCTATTTCAGCCTCAGATGGAAGTGGAGCATTAGTGGGAAGAGTTACTGACTCACAGAAAAGGAGCCATCTGCAGCTCAGTGATATCACTCTCTTTTTTTCTCTCTAAGTAAAGGTGCTTTGCATAACTATGTTTTGCACATCTAAAAATATTAAAAAATAATATATTTTTAATAAAAATACCTGTAAAGGAGAATATATTTAATTTCTGTCTGACAGGAGGGTTAAGGAGAAGAAGTATTTTAATAGGAAAAGCAGCAGAATACCTGAGCATTTTGGCTTTAAATAGCCTTGAAACAACTCTGTGAGAGAATAATTTTGTAGCCTGGAGCTCTAAAAGAATCATTATGAGAATTTCAGTTTGTGCTGCACCAGTGTTTCTGTGCAATCAAAGAATAGCTTCCTCTGTTTTACCTCAGAGTCATTTCAATCTGCTGCCAGTTTAGGTCAATGGTTATGCACCACAGTTGAGCACCAAAATAAATAGAAGATTAGCATGAACTGGAAACCACTTACAATAAAGCAGTATCTTACTAAAGTGTTTTCCCAGGTTCTCCATGCTGAATTCAAGTCAGATCCTGAGTGCACAACAAAAGGAGACAATGCCTGCATTATGTATGCACTTCCCTCTTCTACCAAATCCAGCACAAATCGAGAAAAGACAGGACACTTCATTAAGCTGTTAAGAGCACAGCCACTATCATCAGAAGTTTCACTCTTCTGTTTAATCACATTTGATTTTGTCATGTTCATCAACAGAGCAAGTCTAAAAATACTGTCTGTGTAAAAGGGCATTGTTTACCTAACAGAAATAGTTGTCAGAATCCGTTAATTCTCAGTTCTAAAACTCAGATTTCTTTTTTTAAAAAAACAAAAATCTCCTCTGAAAATCCACGGATTCCTGTTTCAACTAAATTTCTTACAACTGCTAAATGATGCAGCTATAGGTTAAATGAGTTCTATGATCTCACTTTCACTGAAAATGCACATGCATTACCCCACGGGTCACTCTTCCAAAAATCTGGCCTCTTATTCCTAAATCGTACTTCGTAGTTGTACAGAAAAAGTTGAAGAGTATGTATAAAAATGCTTCTGTGGTCATGACTCTTGATTTCGAGAATATGAAGACTGGAGACATATGCTGACTAGACAGCGAAGTTTTGCAGAACTCCACAGAACAAGTTATATGCTTTCACGTGTTGCTGCCGCACTGTTTACAAATACACTCGGGCTTACGACTGTGTCACGCAGTGGGGCAGCAGTCCTCCACACGATCGTAAAACGCGTGCGAAGCGTTGCCAACCAATAGCTCTTCAACTGGCCCTGCCTTTGACTGGGAGCATCAGGCTCCTCGCCAGGGAGTCAGTTCACCTTCCACGGCCAAACCTCCGAGAAGCCTTGCTCTCTCTTACCAGCTCCCTGAGCGTTTTCTGGAGGTGTCAGCATTGTTTACAACAGGCTTTCTGACCTGGGCTCTGCTCCATTAACTCATCCCAGTAACGCTTCCCACAGATCCATTCACTAGAGCAGGGGGCAGCTGTATCGATTTGACTTCTGACTGTTAAACCTGCAAAAATGCCATGGGAAGCAAACCACCAAGGGGAATCCCTGCATCCTCACTGATTTTTCTGAGTACTCAGGTTCTGAAGGAAGAGAAAAAGTGTCCCTCATCTCGGGGATTTTCTCTCAATGCTACAAGGGTGGTTAAACCCTCAAGTGCAACAGCTCCATGGCCCCCAGGCTGGTCGGGGGAGCAGCATGGGTCCTGCCGGCTTGGCTGCGGAGGGCAGGGCAGAACCTGCGCCCAACGGAAAGGCTACAAAAGCAAGGGCTGAGAAGCAAACATACTTCCTTCATTTAATAAATGCCTTCTAATTTTTTCATGTTTAATTATGGACAAGCGTGCAACAGTTAACTTCTGTAAAATAAAGAAATCCTAGCTGTCTCCCCTTGGGACTCAACTGCGGACGTCAGCGGGACGGCAGGATGTGCCACAGCAATGCTAATGGCTAGCCAAGGTGGCTGGGACTGCAGGCAATCAACGCACGGAGACACGGGAACAGTGACAGGGCAGTCTCCTGGTTCAGCTTACCAAATCTAACGTTCCTTGGGGTTTGAGGAGCAGAATGTTATTCTTTGCTCTCAAGTTCTCAGTGAATTTTCAGTGTGGTTTCAGATTTTACTTTTGTCACAAGCTGTTAACAATCTCCAGAAAGTTAACTTACAGCCTCTGATTTATTTTGGGGCAGGGTCATTTTGGAGATTTGATGGATTTTAATTAATTTACAAGGATAACATTACTAAATTAAATTGTTTTCTATTTTTACTTCATCCCCATCAGCCGTTAGCGTTGTCAGCCATTCCTCTTGTCACATCCCCATTTACAAGAGCTCAAGTTCTCTGTGCACAAGAAGGAAGAAAAATCCTTCTCCAGCCACAGAGCACCTTTCACATAACTTCAAAGCTACCATAGCTTGCTTCAGCCCTTTCCTGCTTATGGATCCCAAGTACAGACTTTCCAAAAACCATACTATCCTCTGACAGCAGAATAAGCTGGCCTTTTTTGACGGGGTAGTGCCCTTGTCCCACATGGCAGAAGGAGATGTGGCTTCAGCCTCCTCCACTCCTACATCACGAGGAGGGGTTTACCCCAGTTTGACAAGAAAGAAAGGGCCTAAGTGAGGAATGACGAAATGGTAGACAGAAATGCAAGGGTCCTTTAAAAAGCCAGAAACAAAAAGCCCAGAATGCTGCCGTAAATACCATACAGTGAACAATCTGCTGAAAACCAGAAGGCACTCGCCAAGCCTCAAGTCGTACCTTTTCTCATAAAGCACTGAAGTAAGTTTTGCTGCAGGGTGGGGGCAAGTAAAAACCCGTAAACGGCTGTCTCCCATGAGCAGAGGGCTCCATCGCAGCAGGGGCTCGATAAACTTCCTCACGGGTTCCCCTAAATGAGGAACAAGCAGGTTCTGGTTCCCCTCGTCCCCTCACCCTCAGACCCCCCCGGTGCCGTCGAGCAGGTACGCCGTGCCGGGCAGCAGCAGAGCGTGCCCCCTCCCCGCTGCCGGAGCCCGCTGCCGGCGCCAGCCGCTCCCGCTCCCCTCTCAGTCCGCCCGTGGCTCCGTGCCACCAGCACTGCCGACTTCAGCCTCCCGCTCCCAGACCCAGGGTCTCCTCGCGTCCTGCCCTTCCCCTTGTCATCCTCGGGGTCCCTCCTTTTGACTCCAGTTCCTCCGTCTTATTTTTTCCAACTAGGCTGCACTTGGGCTACCCTCTCCCGGCCTCTCTCCTACCAGCTTTCCACACCCGACATCCCCCAGGCTCCCTCCCCGTCCCTGCCTTCTCTCCTCACGGGCCATTCACGGCCATACTGCCCATGAGGAACCTCAACCGCTGGAGCCTCCCACCCTGCCCAGGCCGGCGGCTCTCTCTGGGGGCCCCCCTGCCTCCTGCCCCAAGGGAGGGAGGCAGGAGGCCTGGGGTTAACCCACGGTGGGCGGCAAGGCGACCTACCAGCAGCGGTGACCAGCAGGCCGAGAGGACACACATGATCCCCAAGAGCTGGATCAGTGTCTCCATGGCGATTCGCCCCCACTGCTTGCTGGAGCGCGACGCGGTCGCTTTGGTCCGACAACGAGACACCAAGGCCTCGATGGTGGCCAGGTTGCAGGCCACCGTCACCACGAGGGAGAGGAGCCCCAGGACGGCGAAGGTGGAGGCGAAGAAGAGGCTCCCGGTGAGCTGGCTGTCGCCGGTGCTGATGAAGCACCAGGTGCCGGGCCACTGCAGCGTGTAGCGGCCCAGGCCGGCGACGGGCAGGAGGGCGAAGGCGAACACGGCCAGCCAGATGCCGAGCAGCACCGTCTTCGTCACCCGCGTCTTCATGTGGCTGGCGTACCAGTGGGGCGCGCGGATGGCCAGCGTCCTCTCCACGGCCATGGCGCTGGCGATGAAGAGCGGGCAGAGGCCGAAGAAGGTCATGCTGAAGCCGAAGAAGGCGCAGAGGTGGCCCGAGGGGTCGACGGCGTCCCAGGCGCGGTCGGACAGGTAGACGGAGATGACGATGGGGCTGGTCAGCAGCTGCCCCAGCAGGTCGGTGAGGGCCAGGGAGCCGATGCACAGCAGGAAGGACCGCTTCCGCCGGCTCTCCTTGGCCCGGTAGCTGCGGGAGACCAGCAGCATGGCCAGGGCATTGCCCACGATGCCCGTGATCATCATGGTCAGCGGGAACGCCACCGAGACGGCGCCGCAGCCCTCCGCCGCCCGCCCCGTCCCGTTGCCCCGCCGCCCCATGGCGCCGGGCTCGGTGCCGTTGGGGGCGTCCTGGCACTGCGGCCAGCGCCTCATCCCGGCGGACTACGG